>OZ023178.1:13759667-14342167 GCA_963678695.2 Diplodus puntazzo
ATATTAAGGCAAAAGTGTTTATTACTGTTAGAAGGGTCACACTCGAAGATGTGGTGAATGTCTGCCATCAGCTGGAGGAGCGAGGTGTCATAATCTTGACAAATGGAGACGAATGGAATGGAGGCGCATACTTTTCAAACACTCCCCGAAGGCATTTTACAGTGCTGGCATGGCAGTTGTGCTGTACGCACCTAAAAACTGACAGAAGTAGTCGTGTGAAGAGTGAAAGAGGAGAACTTGTCAGTTTTGGAGAGTTACAGAAATGGCCTGAGGCTCGCCCTCCTAATGTCAGTGTCAGAACGCGTGGCGGGGGTTTCAGGTGTATGTCGATACTCCCATAAGCACTTGGGGTTGAAGCGAGCCGGGGCTGCGGTTTGTGAGATGCGGCATCGTCCGATATAAATACAACTCTTCGGGACGGCCACTGAATAATTAGGGGAATATTACGGTGAGGTTAAAGGAATACTAGCGGTCGTCTCGCTCTCCTGCGACCACGTGTTGCTCCTTTCTATTTGGATCAAGAGGCTGATGGTACAATTTGGTATAGAATTATCACACTATATAGTTAAGAGAATGTGAAAGATGTGAGACGGATCTGACAGAGGGAGGGGACTGACAGGAAGAGCGAACAAATACAAATCAGTCGGCTACTGTGGATTCACCGATACAGAGCACTGTACACAGAGTCGGGCTGCTGATATTTCAGAGCCATGGATTAAAACTATAATTTTTACGCGAGAACCCATTATTTTATGATTTGATGATTATATATGATTCATTTGAACCTATATTTTCACCCTGTAAAAAGGTTGAAAGGAGCGCATTGTACAGCCTTTACAATGCCTTACAACTCAGAGGTTACACAATGTAACTTCAAATAAATCATTAGTAAAATAATAGGTTTTCATGTCACACCTCTCCCCCTGCACTCTCTCTGCTCCTACGGAGTGAACAAGGGTGATGACGCCCGTCCTCAAATATGATAATAATGCCATCTTTTTCCAGAAATGAGAATATCAGGAAATAGCTCACTCTGATAGAAGACCAGATCAGATCAGATGCTCTCACGCACCCACAATTTACTGTATTCTTTAACACCACCACGTCTCGCTGTGGAGACAGATTCATCTCGGCGGTGCAAAATCTTTATGTATGTTGAAGCATTTTCCCCCTTGACTGTGTGTCCGCGTTCGTGTGTGCGCGCGTGCCTCGTATCGAAAGAGAAGCGAACAAGAACACATGGGGTGTGTGGGCGTCTTCCTGGCAAAGCACAGCCACATTCGCCTGCGTTACAACAAAGAAGAGGAACGCTACATTTTTCAGATCTGCCAGTGAGATTCTGTTCAGCTTTTAGAAAAAAAAGACACAGAGAATGTCACGAGTCCGCCGCAAAGTCGCCTGATTTCTGGTGGATTTGGGCGAGCGGCACCTGTTGTTTTTTTTGGGGGGCTGTTCTTCAAAATGCCAACATCCGAAATAATTGTTTGCTCGTAGGGAGCCCGCGTACTGCTGCACTATTACGCTCGTTGCAGTTTTTTTCTTCAAGATATATGCGCTGTTGGACGAGTTATATTGAGCGGTAGCCCTGTTGAACAACTCGGAATCGCAGAACTTTGAAGGCCAAATCCTCAGTTAATCCTTTTTATTGGAGCTCCGGCTCGATCGAGAGAGACATTGTGTTGAACTTTCATATGCTTGTTTCTCTTGAGAGGGGTGGACAAACACAAATTTCGAACAGTCTGCACTCTGGCACACACAAGCAGTGGCATGCACACACACGCGCACGCACACATCCTGGCTATTGAGTGCAAAGTGAATCATCGTTCCAGACAATATCTTTGTCAAACACAGTGGCCTTGACGGATAGACATTGGCAGATTCGTAGAGCCATGGCAACAGTCAAGTGTGAATCTCGCTGATGAGAAGAGTGTGTTTGTGCTTTACAGAAAATTGGTCGGTTAATTCCTGCACGGAGTCTGCTGTCGATTGCCGAGGAGGAAAAAAAAAAAAAAGCTGCCAACGCATTGCAGATAGGGAAATTAAATTCCAATAAAAAAAAGCAATCCTTTTGTTGGCATACACAGAGAATTCACAATGCGAGGAGAAAAAAAAAATCAGCTAATCCCAGTTATTAATAATTATAACAAATCCTGCTTAAACTGGGCTGCAAGTTACATTATGTTTTTTGTTTCTTTTTCCAGCATATCCGAGGATTTTTTTTGGAAGGGACTGCAAACTAACTGTAACTAAGAGATGACATGGATGAACGCATTATTTCCCTCATCCGTATTTCTAATGTGCCCAATCGGCAACATGTAGTGGATTACAGTTGAAACTTTCAAACCCTGCCAACACCTCTTTTGTTTTCCCAGACGGGGTGAGGAGAGATACGCCCACCGCCTCATGCATATTTGCATCTAAATTGCACATATTTGGAAAATGTTGGTGAACCTGATCTGAGCAGCTATTTCTTGCTTCTTTAAGGGGTGATGTTGAACATTTCTCCCCTGTTTCCCTTTCCTGCCAGCTGAATGTAACATGGCAGCAAAAAATCGCCTCCACTACCTGGGCAGCTCCCAGCTTCCCTGACTGGAAGAGCAGAAAAAAAAAAGAAAGAAAAAGAAAACTATGGATACTGCGACAGATTCCTGGCGAAAATGTGTCAAAGACTATGTAAAATAGAGAAGGGGGATTTAATAGAATGGCACACAAACGCACGCACGCAAGTACACACTCACTTAGGACAAGAGTCAACAAAAGCGGAGCGTGGGTGGAAGTGGTGAAGAGGAGGAAAAGGAGGAGGAGGAGGAGGAGGAGGAGGAGGAGGAGGCAGGTGATGAAGAAGAAAAGGCTGCTCGACTGTTTTTCAGATCAGGTTTTGATGCCGGGGCGTTTGCGCTGTGGCACATTACCTAACAAACAGGGAGAGTCTGCAGTGTCAGATGAATGAATCCTTGACTTTGTCATGCTAATGACCAAAAGATGAATAAGTCACGAAAGTTGGCCAAATGTCGGGGAACGCTGACTGAGTCTGCAGGAGCAACACTGACAAGGTACTTGAGTAAGTCTGGCTCGGTGAAACACTTTCTATAAAAATGCATGCCTTCATGTAAAAGATGATTGCTCTTGTGACATCTTAATCTTTCTTTGCGTTATTCCTCTTTGTGATCATCGTGAAGAAGTCTGCAAACCATGTGATTGTGTTTTAGATGTGTCTTTTTGTGATTCCTTCCCTTTTCAGGCAATAATTGGCTTTCATTCACTTCTGAGCATTATGATAATTTGTTACACTGGTATGAGCTCGCCCATACAGCCCATGCAGACTAAATCAGTCATTCCCAATTAGTGGTACATGTAACCCAGGGGAGGCTCTGCAGCTGTCAGGTGATACATGGAACGCTTGTGGAGTAGCTAAACTTATTTGGAAATAAATTATACGATTAGGAAACTATGTTGTCGTATTCAGACAGCTGTAACATCTGAGCACTGAGACTTTTAGACCGTTATTTAAAGGTGATGGTTAGGCAGAAGTGGTTGAAATAGCTAGAAGTTATGCATACCTGGATGAAATACCTAAAGGAACGGATGAATAGTTGAAGAAATTTAATAAACATAATGGATAAATGGTTGAAATAGCTAAACATTATGGATAAATGGATGAAATAAATAAAGGAATGAATGAATAGTTGAAATATTTAGCTAAACCTAATGGATGAATGGTTGAAGTATGGAAAATGTTAGCATATGTAATGGATAAATGGTTGATATAGCTAAATTTGAATGGTTGAAATGTCTAAAAGAATGGATAAATAGTGAGCTAAACCCAATGGATAAATGGTTGATATACCTTAATGTATGGATAAATGGTTGAAATGGCTAAATGTAATGGATCAACTGCTGCAATAGAAAGCTAACTTAGCCTAATGGATTAATGGTTGAAAAAGTTAGCTAAACCTAATGAATAAATGGTGGTTATAGCTATTGAAATTGATAAATAGCTGAAATAGTTAGAGAGACACAATGGATAAATGGTGGAAATGGCTAAATTGATGGCTAAATGTATTAAATAGCTCTATGTTAATGGGATAATGGTGGAAAATAATCAAGGGGGTTGATAATGGTCGAAGTACACAGCTAAATGGATGGATAAATGGTTGAAATGGCTTAAGGAATGGATAAATGAATAGCCAAGTTAAAATAGATAGCTAAGCGGATGCAATGGATGGTTGGAATAGCTCAAACTAATAGATAAAAGGGTGGAAAAATAGTTTAACATAATGGGCAGCCTAAATGGGGGAAATAGTTAGCCTAAAGTAGGCTAATGGATAACTGGTTGAAGTAGCTAAAGTAGATCTAGTGAATAAACAGTTTTGATAGTTAGCTAAATACACTGGATGCATGGCGGCAGCTAAATGCAATGGATAGATGGTTGGAATAGGAAATAGGCCTTGACTTGAGCTGTGTTTGTGAAGTGAAATAAAAAACTGAGCATCAAAATCTTTGGTACAAAATGTCAGAATCAGAGCGTCTTATGCCGGCTGTCATGTTTACATATTAATTGCTATCTAATTAATTACAGGCCTATCACAATCATCTATACAGGATCATTCGAGAGTGCGCTGGCTGTCTTGCAAAGTCAACTCCACTGCTAGTCACGACTCAAGTCCACATGATTGTGTGTATGTGTGTGTGTGTGTGTGTGTGTGTGTGAGCAGGCCTCTCTAAAACTCTACCTCCTATCGAGCTACCCACACCTGTATGTGTGTGTGTGCGAGAGAGCGAAAAACAGCAGAGTCAGAGAGGGGTTGACTTTCGCTGAACTAGAGAGGGAAATAAAAGGATACGATGATAATAAAAAAGACAGCGAGAGAGAAAACAGACAGGGAGGGATGGACGGGAGGGAAGAAAAAAAACAGCAAATGATCGCCAAACCTGCGAAAAGATCAGCACCGCTATGAATAAACATGAACGGCTCAGCCCACGCCGATCTCTCCTCTTTACCTCTCCTAAACACATAGAAGCATATCAGAACGTACACTCTATCGTTCCTCTCTTATCACTCTCACATTCTCTCCATCTCTCTCTCTCTCACACACACACACACCCCTACGGTGCAAAAAGAAAAATCCAGTACTGTATCAACAAGCACACGCTCATCTTTATCTTTTTTGCGTTCTAAGAGTCAGTCTTTCATTTTGCTTAACTTTCGGATTCAAACACGCGCACACACACACACGCACACACACACAAGGGCTGCAAGGTTCAAACCATCATACTGTTGAGTCCTGAAACCCTGACTCCATCACTTTCAGTCCTGTTTCCAACATTATTTTAAAAATCTGAGCCAGAGGGGAAAAAAGAAAATAAATCAATAGAGTGTTCACGGCAGTATTGAGTTTTTTTCCTAACGTTATCTAAATGAAGGGTCATGCTGTGTGCCTCCTCGCCTTTGTTAAGTACCAAGGTCAACTCCGAGGAGTTTGGCTTTCAAGATTTAAATAAACACACATAAACACACACACGCTCATATGCGCACACACACACACACACACACACACACACACACTTCTCTTTTAGAAAAGTAGGATCTTCTCCCATCAAGCACCGCTGTTGCCACGGCAACGGCTGTAGAGCAGTCATAGGTGGGTGGCGATGCCCGGCAGCAATCCGTCTGGAGGGCTCTCATTGGCCTCTTCACGGTTTCCCACAATCCTTTGCAGCATCGCCAAACCACAACCATCCCTCCCCCCTCCTCCCCCGGCCCCCCTACCGATCCCCCTCTGAATGTGACCCGATGAGGAGGTTGGTGAGGAGGTCAAAGACAAGTGTGTGTGTGCGCGTGTTTGAAGGACATAATATGAATGGTTTCTCTGCTATATTTACAGGCTGAGATAACGTGACAATCTAATTTCCGCGTGAAGTAACAAGCGATACTTTCGACGGGTTGGATGGGGAGCAAGTTTGTTCGTGGAGGAAACCCACGGTAGCGGGAGGCGATAATGATTGAGAAAGCAGGGTGACAGAGAGGTGGAGACAAAATAAGCAGGTTTCAAGGATGTGAGCTGAGGTGAACAGACTGAGAACACCAACTGTGGAAGAAGAAAAAGAAGAAGAGGAGCTTAAAGCGACAGAGCTGAAAAGATTCGAAGGCTGAATCACGCTGTAAAAGATACATGAGCACAGTACGGAGCAAGGTTTGATTCCTGCGGGATAAAAATAAATCGATAGGTAGTTTTTCAAAACAAATGTCTCATTGTTTAAGACGTGCTATCTTTCCTCGTGTTGGGCTGATTTTTAATTCCCCTCTGGAATAATTGCAGGGGATTCAGATCAGCTGTGCGCGGGGTGACCCCCTGATTGAGGAGTGGAAGCAGCTTGGGGCGTTCCCCTCTTAGACCTTTTGTGAAGGCTTGAAAGAGGTGGGGAATGGATAAAGCATGCATATATAAGCTATACAAATACATTTCTTTCGATATATAAGTGTAGATAGACCCTGCACGTTTTTCAGCATTTCCGTTTAGCCACGCTAGCGTCAGTGGGTCCTCCATTTTGGTCCAGACGTGACCAACATGTGATGCTGAGAGATCTCAACATTGACTGGGTAAATAGTCAGAAAAACGTTGCACATTCGGGGTCACCAGAGGATGAATCCTGCCAATCTTGCTGCTCCCCCTCACTTCTTCCACCCATTTGTCTTTTTTTGTGAAACCCTCTCAACAACTACTCGATGCAAAATCGGAAACGCGTTGAAGATGACCCCGTAAATCTTAATTTCATCCCAGCATCAGGTAAAAAATGTCTTGTCACGTCTCGTCTGCTTATGTCCAAAAGCTATATGCCACATCATACATGGGACTTTTATTGTTCTTCCCATGAACGTTCTCAAAGCTGAACGTTACAAAATATATTTGATTATAACTCATTCTGGGCGGCTTTAGCTCAGCTATTACCTCTGCAATTTACAGTGATTGCTGCCACATCTTCAAACAATGTTTTTCTTTTCTTTTCAGGCTATTATGCAGCTAATCAACGGAAAGTCACCACTTGTAACCAGCAGGCAGTCTTGACGCTTACTTGTAATTGTTTCCTTCTCAATGTTTTTGCACAAGTCGGTGGTTAAAGGGTGTCCACTTTCCTCCGAGTCATTTTGTTCATGTCTCGTTGTCGGTCTGCAGATTTGCTTTTTTTCCATCTTTGAACAAAAAATAAATAAAAAAAACTCGCCACAGGCCAGATATATGGCTGAGAAACACATGCTATAGCTTATTGTGCTGTGCTTTTAGAGCCCACATATTGTGCTTCTCAGGTGAAGATGCCAGGAAACAAATTCCGAGCTATGCTTTATTCAATATAGAGTCTTGAGTGAATTCCAAGGTTGAGCCGAGTGATATTTGCGCTGCTGAGTCGCTGCAAATGCCCCGTGAAGCTCAAGGCGCTGCACAAGTAAGGCCTCGAAAAATGTGTCAGAGACATTTCCTTGAATGTATTTTCGTTCTCCCTGGTTTCCCACGGCGGGGTGGTCGACCGGTGTCCGGTTTCAGGTAGCTCGGCTGTTCCCAGAACGTGAGCGGGCAGGAGCGCTGGGAGCCATACCGGGACACTCGGGGATCAGTTAAATTCCCGGCATTCCTCGCATAGTCCCTTTGAGGGGAAAGCAAATAGAGAGGGGTTTAACGGCCCCCCTCTCACACCTCTGCACAGGCTGAGGAAGGGAAACACAGTGTTGGTATCAGGGCTTATCACAAGATAACAGCAGTACCATGCAGGGCTGGGGTCAATTCCCTTTAATTCAGCAGTTCAGGAGGGGGATTTTCTTTAAGTAGGTTCTCACTCGTAAACAATGAAGTTTTTATCAAGTGAACTGCCGTTTAACCGGCTGAATCAAAAGGGAACTGTGAGGCTGACATGTCGGAAGAGTTGATTTTCTTTTTTTTACTCAGTCAAATATAAGGCTGGTTAAACAGGTTGGAGAAATATTGATTTGTTCCGAGGACGAGCGCGGTCTGAATTTAACCACCCGTGGGCAAAAAAGCGCGCCCTAATTCAATCAGTTATAGCGGTAACCTTGCAAGTGCAATGCAGACAGCATAATAGAAGTCATCAGGAGTCCATCCTTGTCCTATAGAGCTGAGTGACCGGGGGAACTCAGCTGATGTGTGGGCGGTCAGCAAGCCTGAGAAGAAAAGTTGGCCTCTGCTGCAGTAGTCGCAGTGGAATGATTTTCCGAGACCTCTGCTTTCAAATTGATGTGATTTCATTTCATGTACAAACGCTCCGTCTGTGGAGTTGATGCCAGTTGTTGTTATTTTTAAAAATGATGTTCTGCTTGAAAGGATAGAGGAACAAACATGCACGAAAATGCTTTTGAGTGATTGATTTTATATGTAGCGAACCTAATTGAAAGAAGACGAGCACCACGGATGTCTGATTAGAAATAGGCACAAAGTTATGCACACGTGTTCATTAGCAAGCTGACCACTAGCTTATAACAGACTTAAATGTGTTATCGATAATGTTCAGCCACCAAATTTGGCTAGCTAATAGTCACAAATGTTCGTGTTGCAATCACTAGCTAGCTAACATTTACGATAATGTTTCTAAAACTAACAGTCCCTAAAGTTAACGACAAAAAAAAGATTTGTCTGCATAAAAATGTTAGCAATATGACTAGCTTACTGTGTGTTGCATCCAAATATAAACCCAAAGGCCTTGAATTTGTCATTATGCCCGTCGCCATCTTGGTTTTTTTGGAGACGTAAGTGACCATATTTGGATGAGAGGACGGAGCCGGAGAGAAATTGCATTGGATTGGCTCTGACAGAGAACCCGACGACACGGTATGCTAGCTACTTGTCGATCACAAGGTAGCTATGCCGTTAAAGACACCCTGCTTTATTGTCTATTTTACTCTAAATTTAAAAAAACAAGAGCATCATAAATATTGAAGACTTGAAACTAGCAATTGAGATCATAAACTCATGAGAAAAATATTTGCTGAGGTAATAAATTAAGTGAGAAGTAGGGTCATTTTTCTCATAAGCTTACATACAGTAGGGACATAGTACATATTCAGTACATTTCTGACTTAAAAAAACAATACAAACAGTGGCGTTGCCTCCTGCTGTCCATTAGAGAGAATGCAATGATCTGTCAAATATGTAAACTTGTTTTTTAATGTTTTTTGTACCTAAACCCAACCAGAGCATAAGCACTGCATTGTTACAACAGAAAATTAGAATGTAAAATTTCAACATATCTGTGGTTTACAGAAACATACTGTACATAGCCAACATTTATCCTGGTGATGGATTGGGGAAGTGATACTTACTGACCTGCAGAAACCTGTAGGAAAAGACAAAAGTCAATTTTGTCCACAAAAGTAAAAGAAAGCGACAGAAAATCATTGTGTCACACCAACTATCAATGGACAAAACATCAGATATAATCGTTGTAAAATGTGTTTATTGATTGTTTTTTTTTTTGACAATCTGAACATCTGTGACTAGAATTGTATCTTTCCAGTGTCTTTACAAAATCCCTGCCTTTAGCTGCTGTGATAAGTCTATTTCCCGGGTGCAGAATCAATAAAGTTTCTTATCTCATCTTAGGTGGGACATCTCAGCAGCAGTCTACCTGCTGGGCGTGTTTAAAATTCTTTGCATCCGTGATATTGTGTGATCGTTCTTTTTGTTCTTTTCAAATCGACCAGCTATGTAAGCTTATTAAAGCACTGTACTGTTATGAAAAGCGAAGAAAGAAAAGTACTCGACCGATTTAAAGTGCTGAAAACAGTGTAGCTGTGGATGATTACATAGATGCAATCCGAGCCTATTGTACTGCCCACAAGCAGTCAGAAGAGGAGGACTCATCAGCTGAGTTAGTCACAATGGGAATGTGGGATTACTGACTAATGGGTTACTTCAATGTAGAATTTAAAGTGGCTCAGTTTGGACAACATTCTGGAAGAGACAATACCAGATTATAACGCTATTTGTCAGGTTTTGAACAGAGGCAATTCCAAGTATTTATACAGAGGAGTAAACATTTTCACAGAGCTGAGACCCAGTGATTACATGATAAAACACTACCAGGCTGATGAGCTGAAATACTGATTCAGTTTGAATGATTTGTCATTCATTTTCCAGAACAGAACACTTAATGCTTATATTCAGGAGAGCAAACTGTTTCTCATCAGTGGTCTGCTGATATATGGTATATGTCGCTGTCCTTTCTTGAGACAGGACGTAATAGACGTAGTTTCTACTTAAATGTCTACAATTTATGTTGACTCCTTTTGGCTAGATGATAATGAAAAACCTGAGCTGTGCTCCACGAAGGAAAACCCTTTTTGCAGCAGATTTTGTTTGTCAAGCTTGGGAGGGCGTGCAGAATATCTGTTTAGACTGGGCTGCAAAATAACCTGTAATTTTGTAATGAAATGAAATGTTTGACTTTTGGTGTCTTATAACCCATGAGTGGTTGGCCGCTTTGTGTACATGACGTGGAAATAGAGGAAAACAAATCGAACACAGCGTCTCAAACACTGACTGTAAAACGGCAGACGGAGTCGGCGTGATGTTACCCCGTGGGTTTCTGGAGGGGCCAGAATGAAGTGGGTGGCGCCAGGCGTCACCATCTTGGCAGTGCCTGGCTCCGCCCAGCTCCAACTGGGCAAAGAGGCTGGAATTTGGGATTTTGGCACACCCATTGTTCGTCGCAGCAGGCAGGTTGTGAAACAAGAGTGAAGATAAATCCAGTTTTCAATCGCAAAATGTTAAACTAAACTAAACACTGTGCCCTTTTTGACTTTGGGTGTTTATTCCTCCAGAAGCTCCCAGCTCTGCCAGGGGCTGTTTCCGCAGGAGCTCACCAGCTAACAGGGTTGCTCTGCTTTATTTCAAAAACACTAGTGTCCGCCTCTTTGCTCCGGTCTAACATTATTAAACCATATTATTTGTCAGATATTTGTGTTAAAAAATAATCTAAAAGGCACAAACACCACAAACACTTAACTCTAAGTATATTTCTGACAGTAAGTATATCACCTCGCAGGGTTTATTGTTAAAGACACCCATCCTGCGCAGCGTGTGTTGTCAGATCCACCGTATAGCCGCCGACGGTGACCAGACAAAACCTCATCAACGCAAAATCCGAGGAAAAACACATCGCAGTGCTCGCCCACACCGCTCGATTGACGAGCGATCTGCGGGAAGTGCAATGCAAACACCCAGAAATGGTCGAGCTCCGAGTGCCAGACGGGATAAACACAGCAAACAAACAGAAGTGAGGAACTGAAGGATTAGTGTCTTGGAGGGGGGTTACACCAACACGACTTTTAACCCGGATGGAACATCACCTGATCTAAGCAGATCCTTAGATTGACTATCCTAGAGTAAAGGTTTGATTTTGCTTACAAAAAAACTACCCACAATGGCGTGTAAAGAAACACAATGACATCATGTTCTCAGGAGCTCAGTAGCTGATAAAGGGCATTTCCACGACGGATGCTGGGTTTAGTCCTTCCTTTCTTCCTGCCCATGTCACATGTTGCATGTGACTGTACACAGGACGACTGGGAATGTGCACGTGGAGAATTCAGACACAACATCAGCGTGCGCAAGCATGACAACACATTACAGCACGCCACTTACAACTGCAGCGGAGACACATGAAGCTGCTCAACGCATTAATACGAAAGCACAGTGTAACTTATACATCTGTCGCCCAGTCTGGTGTCCTCGGCAGTATGTTAATTTTTTGCTTGTTTCAAAAGTTTGAGATTTCTGAAGCAAGTGCAATGGAAAAAAAGCCACCGGAAAGAGTTGGACTGAGACTGAAAGAACCTCAAGATGAATAAGATTAATCACCACATACATAAAATATACTTTGTGTTCTGACAGAGAGCTCAGTCCTCAGTTTTTTACTGTTCTCTTCTCCCTCCTAGCGGCCGGTGTAATAAATTACAGTAGCTTGTTTTGTATCTGCCAAGGTTGTTACTGTGCAGTTTAAACCCTGCAGCACCAGCACTCAGACTGAGAGCAAACACTGTGTGCAAACAATTAGAGGTGTTTGCTTTCCTGCACTTTTGGCACCAGCCGCAGAGAGGAAAAAAGTAGGACGAGCGCCTCAGCAATCAGCCAGTCTGAGATATTCACATCAAAAGGTGTGTTACACTGCTGCTTTTATGCTATTTGGAAGTTGCCACAATTCACTGAACATCGAGCGGCTTCTGGTTCAAGATAAAATATCTCGAAAGCTAATAACTGAATGTTCTGTTGGATCAGGGTGGAACACTTATTATTGGAAACTCGAGCTGTGAAGGCAATTTAACACTTGTGCAGACTGAAACGGTCTGCCTCCCTCTAGTGTCAATAGAGCAAACGGAAGAGAACTGCAGAAAAGCTGCATTGTTAGAAATAAATGTCATTAATACTCAAGGAGAGCAGGAACCAGAGACGGCCTTGTACTTCATGGACATGTCTGAACTGGGTTTCACCACCATGGGTCTGTTGTTACCTATTTGTGTGGGGAATGATTATGATAATTTGATTTGGTTCAACAGTTTTATCTAGCGGTGTCACTTACATACACTGGAGGCGAGTTGAATTTGGTTGTGTGGTACCCGTAACATTTAAATTGTATACAGATTACTAGTTTAGTTGATGCGCTCTGAGGTCCACTATGTAGAATTTAGGGGGATTTAAGTACAAACAGGGAATATTATGTATTGTATCATATAATCACCTGAAACTAAGAATTGTTGTGCTTCCATTACCCTACACTGTACATTGCCATGTTTCTACAGAGGCCCAGAACAGACAAACCAAACACTCATTCTACAGAGGACCATTTTGCAATCAAAGCTAGATGCCACAAAAGCTTAACAACCATTCACACCTGGGCTCACCTAGCCCTAGCAATCCACATGAAGTTAAGTCGGCTGAGTCAGCGACCCACAGGTGGCCCTGATGACTCTGAAACTCAGAGCTAACACGTGTCCTCAACGACCCTGTAAGGACACCTGCAACTCCCCTCCACTTAGTTAGAAGCAGAGACGACTCTTGGATGAGCCATGAAACTTTTTCAAGAAACTGAAACAATCCAGTAGCCTACGATACAGCACTTTGAATCACTATGACTTGGATTACTGAGAACCTTCATCTACAAAAATGTAAGTAATCACTAAAAGAAACAAAACAAATGGGCTGTACAGGCCGGCTATATAAGGCGTATCATAAAAAAAAGAGAAAGAAATAAACTACAGTGAGATCTGATCAATAAAGAGTTGGTTGTACCAGCAAATTAACATACTGTTTAACAGGTAGTGTTTACTATATACATGGCTGCGTCTGAAATCTATCCCTCCTTTACTCCCTCACCACTCCGTTTATTAGGGTTGCCAAGGAGAGCCCAGCTGAACCATAATGGTGGATCAGGGGCTAAAAGAACGTATCTGTTGTGTTGTAAAAATGAAGAAAGGTACTTCACAGAAGCCCTGAGAGGTAAGTGACAAAAACAAATATGAGTGATTAAACTTCTCAAGTTACTTAAAGGTGTGTTATGAAAGAGTTTTAGGTAAAACATTTGAAAATTTAACTTAAATTATTAAAAAAATTGAAGAAATAACAATGTTGACGTTATGTTTTGCGATGCAGAGATATCTGTTGAAGTTAGCATGCTAGGCAGCTAGCCATTCACAGCAGGGCTGGTGGTCCAATAGTAAACAGCACCAACACTGCCCCATCAGGCTACTCTGAGCGTCTTCTACTGGCAGCTAATACAACCGCTAGCTGCACAGTAAACCGCGCTACATTTAGCGGTTACTCTAGTGCTATGCCGCCCCTGATTCATTTGGAATATGAACTTGACAGATAGATGATGTGTTCATTTATTTTTTCATTAGAAACATCTGGTGGGCCAAATGAAACCTCATGGTAGCACACGGAATCTTGGATTGTTAGCAGAGAGTATGGTCCACGCCGTGGAAACAACATATTTTTGCACAATATTGGAAGCTTTGAGAGCGCCGTGTCATTTATGAACTCAGAATTCCGATACTTAAAATGGCTGACGCTGCATAAAGCACACTATTAAGTAAATAGGGGATAAGATTGGAAGACTGGATGCTAACGTTTGCTTTTTATTGCCCATTAGCACAAAAAAAGGCAACACATTATGATTACAGCAGTCTAGACTACAGCCCTGCCACTAGCATGGTTCATAAAAAAAAGACCAAATAACCAGCGTTTTCCAGGAGCAGCCTCAGTGACAGTTTATATCCAAACTACCTTGTACAAAATAAACTATTGATAATTGTAATTTTCAGTGCTGAGAGCACAACAAACTAAATTCATTAAATCCATTCACTTCTATTGTGTTGTGGTGGATGTAGATATCTCTACAGCTGAGTGAGAAAGTACTTTTATTTGTCATTTAGGTGAACCAACACTATTCAAGCATATTGGGCAACATTTGTTTCACCCACTTAAAAGCACATCCTTCCCACCTGCAACACAATTCTTCATCACAGACGACTATTTGAACCCACGTACTCTGATGTACTGTGTGCTGTGTGCTGTCAGGTTATTTATCCTCCACCACTGGAGGGCACTGTACATCTTTAGATAACCCACCTTTCCTCTCTCCCTGCTCTCTGTCACCACTTCAGTTTTTCATGAATATCTCCTTTTTTGGATCATATTAAGCTTCTGCTCCTCACACACACACACACACACCGATAACCACTTGAGTAGGCCACCTTCTGGAACAAAAGCCCCTGCAGATAACAAACCGAACACAGGCCAGCGGACCAGAAGCTCAAAACAACGACGCTGCACACGACATCAAATCACATCCACATGGGCTTTACTTTGCACGCAGGCCGCTTAAGACAGGTGAAGATACTACGTCGTGTTTTTTTTTTGCGGTGACGATATGTCAAAACTTAGCGCCCTGCTACTATCGATGTCATTGTATTCTCTGACACGAGCTGCACCTCAGTCATTTTAATTCACACCAGGCACACAGAGTCTTGAGCCAGGAGGATTTTCGAAAAGCCTCCGCTGCTGAGACTTTCTCCACTGCTGATGCTAATAAGGACTGATGGTGCTGGGATGTTTAGTTCTCCCGTCTCCCCTTTAATTGCCTTTCTCAGATGTCGGAGTGGCATCTTTATGAGTGGTGATTATCAAGACCAAAGCAACTGGCAAGTCAGCATCTGATCCTTTTCGCTCGTGAGCACAGTGAAGGACTAAAAGTGGCCACGGCTAATCCTTGTCTCGGCACAGCACATCTAGTTTTTCGCCGTGTTTTCTGGACCGGACGGGATGTTCTGGCCTGGGAGGTTTCGTCAACGTGTGCCGTGGCTTCACGCGTCTAAGTTTGCAGCTTAGAGGCTGATGCATCCCAGCAGAGATTGAAAGTTGAAGATATTTGTTTAGCTGTACACGTTTATTTATCTATTTCTTCTAACCTGGACCAGCACAGTTGTATTTACAGGAACAGCCTGGGAGGGGGGGGGGTTTACACCTGGGAGCTGCACAGTCTCACACTGTTGGTCTGTGCAGCTCCACTCCACTCTGAGCAGCCGGAGGTTCAATGTCGGTTCCAGGCCGACTGCACTGGAGATTTCCACTCTTTGCCTGAGTGTTTGAGCAAGTCCACCTCCCTCACCACAGGGCTACTGCTGCTCCCTTCAACACAGACGAACTTGGAGGAAGAACAGTCCACAAATGCATCCGGAGAGAGGAGCTATTTAGAGTTACATTTTCCCTGTTAACTCCAACACAGATCGCTGTTTTTGTTGTAGTCAATAGGATTAAACCAATGGCAGACTCAGGATGTTTGAGGAGCATAGGTGAAAAAAATGGGGGGCGCTCTATGTAGCGAATGCTGGGGGAGCACCAGCGTGCAGAAAGTCTTGGATTGAAAGTTGAAAGTCTTTTCTTCACAGGAAGGGCGCCCTAAAAGCGTCTTCACCACATTTTCTCCACTTGGGCGATTGCCAACCCCCCCATAACCTGTATAAAATACATATTTTTAGATGTATTAAAAAAGGGGGAACCTCGAGGAATATCATCCCAGGAGACCCAGAATTATCCTGCATAAAGCAATGTTGATGCGTTTTTTTTCCAAAGTTTCGAGCAGACTCGAGTATTAGATTTCACACTTGGGACACCCATTTGCATGTTTTAGTGGAAGTAGAAGCCTCCACGCCAAGGCAGTCTGAAGGGGCAAACCATGAGTTTCAGCAGTGTTGCCGCCATTCATACAATGAGATCCACATCTACGGATCTGACAGGCGATGACATTCTGCTCTAATCATTATAATATACTAGATGTACCTGCTAGGTTTGCCTGCATATTGCATCATATGAATGCACACCAGACCTAGTGTTGCGTTTTCTGTGTAAATTTTGGGTGTTGCCACGTAGGACACGTAAAAAGTCCCAGAAAGTTATGTCGTTTCAGAAAAAGTATGCAAAACCTCATTTAACATCCGTCTCAATGTGGCAAACTCCACCCATCTGCTACTCAAAGTACATTAAAACAAACAAGAAGAATTCTTGCACACTTGCTTTTCTCACCCGGGCCCTGTGAGGAACGGACCACACAGCCCCAGTCGCGGTGTCAGTTTGTGGCCAGTTAGAGTCGCAGGACAATCGAATAAGCCGCCCATAAAAGTCGCCCATGAAAACAGGGCGACCCAGGCGAGAGCCGCGGCGCTGCAGGGCCGCTCCGACCTCAACTCTGACTGCTGCCGAGGGAAGCGCTGCGAAAAGCCACAATCATAAAAGTCAAACATCTCATATAATTTGACAGACTGGATGTAAACAAAACAAAAGATGAAACACGTTTTCTTCAACAAAAAAAAAAAAAAAGAACGCTGGCTCCAGATCTGGAGCATTTTGCCTCTGCTGCAAAACGACAAGATGTTGTGAATTAGGGAACTGGAGTCGCGACGTCAAAGTGAGTGATATCGGGCTTATTCAGCAACTGTCACTGTGTTAATTCCAGAGCAGAGAATCAATCATCCAGAATCAAAAAAACTCATCAAACTTCAGCTGACATCTTGGGTAAATAAAAGCTAAGAAATACAGCTTGTGATGAAGCGTTTGCTGTTTTGTCTCATCTTCGTTACAGTGACTAGATTTCCATTTTGCCAAGGGTCTGTTTCTAATTATATAACATAAAACTAAAAGATGCTGCTGATGACATGTGACCCCAAGAGTAAGAGTCAACTAAAAGCAGGGAAAGAAACCGAAACCCAATGTTTATTATTGATTTGTCAGCCGGCTGAACTCCCTCGAGGCTCGGTTGGAAGTTGGAAGGGTGTGTGGATCAATACCGAAACGAGCTCTGCTGTTGCCCTGCAGACAGACGCGGCTCCGCGTCGAAGACAAAAGTTCATCTTCCAGCTGCTTCCCGAGCCGTACCCATGTGCAGACGCCCCGACCCACCTGTGGCAGACGACGCACAGAGAGACGAGTAAGTCTCAGCTGCTTTCCACTGGTAACAAGGTATTCATCTTTGCAATCTATGTGTATGTAAATGTATATTCACGTCACAGAAATGCAAGGGGTATGCTAGAAACGGTCGAGTTTTAGCAGCATGTCACCTGAACCCATCTCAACAAGAGACTTGTAATCGGAAGGTCGCTGGTTCGAGCCCCCTGATCTGGGCGTTGAAGTATCCTTGGACCTTCGGAATGTGCTGGTCTGCACCTTGCATCAGTGTATGAATGTATAAGTTACTGCAAGTCGCTTTGGACAAAAGCGTCTGCTAAATGTAAAAAGGTCTACAGCGACTCACCAGGACAGGCCGAGTTTAGCTGGTTAGCTTGCTGACTGCAGTGGATATCTCTGCAACACAATGCATAAACATCTTTGACATAATTCTGTACATTTTTTGGTTTATGTGCACAGCTGATTGCCGCCAGCTTATTCATGTTTCACCATCAGATGCTTGTTCATCAGCTGCCCAAACATGCAGGTGTACTGTGCGGCTACAACCTGGCACTCCTCGCCGACTACTGCACGCAGTAAACACTCAGTTCCTTGAAACAAATATCTGGTTTGTGCATATTCATACATGAATCTGTATCCATTTCCATGCTGATAGACCCTGTGTGTGTGTGTGTGTGTGTGTGTGTGCTGTCAGGGGGTCATGTGAGCCCATCTCACTGTTTTGGAGCCCACAAGCTGAAACAGCTGTGGACTGTTAAGCGTCAGCCCTGTGTTATAGCCGAGCTGTGGGAGGAGAGAGCGGGTCAGGCGATGGGGTTTGTTAGGATGCTGACAGTGTGTTTGCGCGTTATGTGGGGTGTAGGGGTCTCGTAAACCCCAGTGCTTGGCCTACGTTCAGCAGAGCACTAACAAAAACAATAGCTTCTTCCTAATCGTGCCCTGGCGGTGCTCGGCCAACACGCACAACCCTTAACTCGTTGGTCTGTTATCACCTCGGTCCCTGTAGCGTTCCTGTCAGGGCCTGATGAATCCTCTGTCGGGGAACGCGCCGGGCCTCAATAAATGGCTTTTTTACGTGTTTCGGCTGTGTCTAATTGCTGGGATATGGTTAATCTCATGCAGATGAACCGCCTCGACGCCATTTTTCATTCACACTCCGGTCTTAATCTTTTACAGGAACAGATATAGCTCAACCAGACAGGGCGGTGCGTGCGCTTTTGAAGTTACAGGCTTTTGTCAGAGCAAAAAGAAATCTAAATGTATCTCTCGCTAGATTTGTCGAGTGTGTTTGTGGTCATATGATAAGAAAGACGAAGTATCATTGCGAGTGTGTCTGCAGCTGTTTTCGCTCGCATTTTGAAAGACCCGGAGGAGTTAAAACAGCTGGTTTAAAATCTTGTCCAATCATTTTTGCATTTTGCTGCAGCCCATCTGCTGTTCCAACCAGCTCGAAACAAAGATAGAGATCGCGTTTTTGCCTCTGTTGCTGAGGGTCTTTCTTTCTTTTTTTTTTTCTAGGGAGGAGAGGACCGGAGAATGTTTGCTTTGAGGTCAGAAACAGTCAGGATGTGATGTTCTGTTCTGTTCAGCAGCGAACTGGGTCAGATCGTCTTGTCCTGCTCATTTTCCTACAGCCCCTCGAAGGAACTCTTGATGCGGAAAGAGATAAAGTTGAACCATACAGTCTACTGTTACACATCAGCTTAGGCGCTTTAATTGGAGTGAACAATACCCCCAGCTTTTCCTCCCTCCTCCTCTTCGTCTGTCTGTTCATCCCTCTCTGTGTGACTATCTTTCTGTCAGGCTTCATAGGCCTTTAATAGAGACCATATCCAGGTACGAACCAGTGACACAATAACTGAAACATAAAAAGATTTAAGGTACAATGGCTGTCTGGACAATTTCTTGCTGCCACAGACATCTTCAATCTGTCTGGAGTTCTCTTTTGAAAATGTCATTTTTAATCATCAATTTCTTTCCTGCCCATTGTTGGATATGTTCTCGCTGCTCAGACGGCAGTGTTGGTCGGTTGTTCGCTTTTTAGCGCTTTGAGAGCGACCCCCCCCCGCGCTTCCCTCTACGATACATGCAAGATATCTCACAGTGTAACAGGTAGATCAGCGCAAAATTCAATTAGTGTATTAATGGTGACAAGATGGAGGATGTGTCTCGGCCCAGAATAGACCTCATTAACTTTTGATGTGAATCCAGATAAAGAGTTGGATCCAGGAAAGGTTTCTCACTTTCTTTAACATTGCAAGATAGGGTATAGCTTGACATGTTATGTGTTTTTCTTAAGGAATAATGCATGGATAGTGATGAAAACGTGCAGTTAAGTGGCTGGTATCTATGAGTGAGTACAATTTGATGCAGATCTCATATCTTAAATTGCAGTTAAGCAGTTATGGGTGGCTCAAATTTTGGGGTGATATAGAACTATTGAACCAAACGGGACTGTTGGGCGAAGGCATTCCCTCTCCTGAGTGCCACTCTAGTTGTTGAATGTGTTCATGTAACACTGATCTGTTGAATCATGGTTAAGAATGAATTATTATAGAAATAAGGGTTAGTGTTCCTTTTTTGTCCATGAGTTTCCTGAGAAATTGAAACAATGTGAGTTGTAGTTTCAGCCTATATTCAGGCTCTGGGTTGACTGAGAGGATGGCTAACTAAGCCCCAGCTTAACTCACATCTGATTGGTTATCTCATCTGGACTCACATCTGCCCTTCGAGCACCAACACGGGCCTCCTAAAATCACCAGTAGGTTATTTTATGCTGCTAGCATTATGGCTGTAGGTACAATATCAGCCCCTGGGATAGTAGTTCCATCTTTTTGGTCCATCCATTGGATGTCTTGCCATGACTGACTTTTAAGATCCTGTCTTTCACCTTAACGTCTCATTGAGGATGATCTTTCTGTTTTTTTTTTGTGAAATGCTTTGGATTGCCCTCTTGTTTGTACAGATATTCAAGCTCCCTTCAGGATGAACCTAAATACATTTCATGATCCCTGACTTGTCAACAAAGTCTCTTCATCAGCTCAAGATGTCACTTTGTCCAATAGTTTAATTCATGAGCAAACTAAGGACCCCCCCAACCCTAACCCAACACTAACCCTATTCCCATTAGCTTCAGCTGTATATCTGCTGGGAACTAATTAGTGAATGTTGGCATGCTAACTTGCTGAACATGGTAAACCATATAACTGCTTAACATCAGGTACAGTGTCACAGAGGTTTACAGTTTGTCTTGATGAGTCAGACTTTTTCTTGACTGCACGGTGTTAGTCTTTAAGTGGAAGACAGTGTTAAGGCTACTGAGGAGCATCAGAAAGCAACGGCAGCACGCTGAAACTCATAAATGATCATGCGCTGCTGTTACAAAACAAATGCAGCAATGCTCTTCAGCACAATGAGATGCTGCTTCATGGCACGACACCAAAGCAGGTGCAAATCCTCTTAAAGTCATGCAAATACATGCAGTGTCACCAGAGCCGAGGCTTTATGGGAAATTTGGAAACACAAGCGCTACCCACACCGCTGGCATGAAAAGGGCCACAAATCTCATGTGTTTATGGAAATTTCACCAAGGTATTACCGTTAATTGGAAAATGATATATTACCATTTAAAAATGCTACATGCTGCACTTCTTCACCGAGGTTGTGTCCAATATTGTGAGCAACCGTGACCCCATTTGAGGTGAGGAATGAATCACAGTAGTAGTAGCACTAATGCGTCTCTGTACACCCTCCATGGAAAGTTCACATTTGGAATTTCCAGTCAGGACCGAGTGGCTTGACTACAAGCTTGGCACGTGGCCGCCTCGTGTGGTTTTCTGCTCTTTTCTGCCCACATAACTGACCTACAAACATGTGTGAAATTTACGCGTGCAGTGAATGTGACCTACTGTAAGAGATGGAAATAGTGGGCCTTGCCACAGTCAGCCCCATCATAAAGGATGTACTATTCTAGATTACAGGTCTGACACAAGATTCTGGGTGTTTCCTAATCATCAGCGACACGTAGCATGTGGGGATTTAGCGAGGCTGAGTCAGTGAAGGCTCCCACCGGAGAATGATCCTTAACCACATGTTTAACATTACTGTTAATGCTTTATTGATGAAATGTCAGTGGTCTGCTTCCTGTTCTCCTCTCGGTCTTTAAAGGTAGTTTTCCTTTGTTCAGTGGCAGCACATGCAAAGTAAAGCACAGGTTTCCATACAGTCTACAACTAAAATGGCTAATAAGAACCATATAGGGTTCTTTGGCATGTCCCCATAGGAAAACCTTTTTTGGTTCTTGGTACAGCCCTTTATAAAGGTTCTACCTGTAAACCAACTAACCTAACCCTAACCCTAACCTTAAGATGGTTCTACTTAGAACCTAACACAAAGGGTTATACCTAGAATTATCTGTGAAGGTTCCACCCAGAAACCCCCTTTTCTATGGTGTAACTGCTCCACCCAGAACTTTCTCCAGGGGTTCTATCCAGACTCTTTCACCTTCTAATGGGGCTAATAAGAACCCAAGGAGGTGGTTCCACTGAGAACTCTTTTATTTTCCATGGATTTCATCTGGAACCCATTCAGGGGGTTCTATGGAGAGCCTTTTTTATTACAAGGGTTCCATCTAGAATCTCACATAGATCTACATATTGCCCCTTTATTAATTGCCAGACATTTTAATAAAAGCAAATACTTACTCAGTCGGCTCCAATTAAATCAGTCTGGTTTGAGCTCGTACACTTAAGCAGCAAAGCCCAAACCTAACATGTACATATAAAACCATTTGAAAAAAAGGTCAATGTTTGAATTGGAGGATATTTTAATTGCAACACTTTAAGAAAAGAAAGAAAAACCTTGAATAACTCTTTTTTTCCAGAGAGGTTGCTTTGGATGGAAATGGTTCTTAATGGAAACCTCAGTTTGACAACCCCTCCCCCCAAAAATTGCTACAGATAACCCAAACTAATTGGGAACAGATTAGGGTTCATTATATGATCATTATATCCCAGCAAATGTAGATTTCGAGCACCCAAGGTCCTGCAAATGGTGTGGGGCACACTCGACTCTCTTGCATGACATGAGAAAATTACTAGATTTCAAATGCACTCGCTGACTTACAGAAGAACAGTGGTGTCCTCAGTGAAGGGTTGGTTTTGGGCAACCTAGGTCTGGGTCTCTGGCAGCGGGGATCACCTATTTCTGTTCGGCTTCTCTCCGGAGAGGAAGACAGCAGTGACTTTCCACCCCGAAATGAGCACTAGCGAGGCGCTGCGCCCCCGCTGTGCGACAACGTCAGTCCGGACCAAAGTCAACAAGGCCCGCTGTGTGAGTGTAACTGAAGGAGGAACGGGGGGCCGGGCAGCGGACGACTGCGACTCCTGTGTGAGCGCACAATGCCCAGAATAGAGCATAATAAGCATAATGGCTTCATTCATTCATTCACGCGTACGCGTTCACACGCCTTTTACGTTGTTTTGACCTGAATCGAGCGCCAGATTGATGGCGAAAAAGTTTCCTCGCAAATACTTTTTCGGATTGTTGAAAAAATGCTCTGGCACTCACTGTGTTATTCTGCGAGGAAAAGTTCATCCGTCTGGCAGCCAACCAGAATAAAAACAAAACTGTAAGCCCACACACACACACACACGCATACACACACACACACACACACTGTGCAGTATTTCCTCTGAGGCAAGATATTTGCGGGGCGGATTTGATGTGACAGGCAAGAAAACTTTCTCCTGCTGTACACCTCATAGAGGAGAGATAGATTTATCACTGCTTGGCTCAGAACAGGCCTCAGCAAACCCAGTATGCATGCTTGCACGTGCAAATGGGTGTTTGTGTGCATATGTCCAATGATGATGTATCGTTCTCCTCTCTTAAGGCATATGGCAAGTCACCGCAATCAGGCCAACATCCCACTCCGAAACCCCTGTGCGTCGCCAGAGGGAAAAGCTATGAGTCAGTTGTCAGGCCTGCGAGAGGACGACTTCACCCAAAAGTGCCCACATTGATCATATTCAGGCGTATTTGCATTCCTGCAAGGCGAGCCTGCTGGCGGCCGCGTGCTGCGGCGAGATGGTTTCGTCGGGCAACGATCTGCCCGTTTTGGGAGATTTGGACGAAATTCCTCTCAACCGCTTCTTCTCCCCTTGTTTTCGCTTTTTTCCAGCTCATTTCACACACTGACAGGCTGCCCTGTGCTTCAGATGAGAGGGCGAGCGAGTGCGGGCAGGAATGGCGGTCGAGCATTAAGTGTCTGTGTGCATGTCTGACTTCATGTATTATTTGTGTATCTAGTTAGCAGCGCGTGTCAGAGTTTCTGTCGATGCAACCAAGCGTTTCCGCATGTGTGTGTGTGTGTGTGTCTAGACTAGGCTCAAGTATGACCATGAGTGTGAGAGAATGGGTAAATGAGTGTATTTGTGTCGGCCTGTCTGCACTGTGGTTTTCCACAAAACCTTGACACTGGAGAAGATTACAAAAATGTTAAGACTGTATTTATTTTAATATTCAAAGACCAATAGGGGAAGATTTTGTGACATTTTATCTTGAGGCTGCTGTAAACACCTGTGAATTCTGCCAGTGCTCCCAAGGAACGGTTTGTCACCTCTGACCGATCCCATGAAAAGCACATTGTAAAGTCACTTTATGTGTGTGTGTGTGTGTGTGTGTGTGTGTGTGTGTGTGTGTGTGTGTGTATTGCTTTGTGTAAATCGCCTCTAAGCTCATCCTCACCTTTAATCTTATTTGACGCTGCAATAGGCAATCTCTCACGGGAGCTCTTAACTCACCCTTCAATAACCCAAAAATCTTTTAATGAGCATTTTCGGTAAACTGGCTTCTCCATGCCTGTCGAAGGGATGAGTTGGGTAAAATATGTAATGCTCTTTATAATCTTTCTCTCGACAGATAGAACACAAGTATTTATTTATGTCACTGCAAAATGAAAATCCCCCCATCTTCTCACCTTCATCATCAATCCCACTTTGTGCTAACAGGATATCCATGTTCATATTTGAATGTGTACAAGTGTCACTTCTTGGAAATAGACTAGCACTAATATTTAAACTTAAACAACATCACATTTAACGTATATCCCCTTTGTGCATTAGATGTCATCATGCCACCGCCTTGACGACAGTAACTAGTGACAGTGCAGCTTCAGCTAGCGGCACTAAAGTCAGCTTGGGCAGTGGACGCTGGCCCTGGGACAGAGACGGAGAGTCATGCAGCTTTTCCAAACACACTGATGTCATTTTGCAAGTTTTGCAGATATCAGCCGGCTGACGATCCAGTCGAGACGGTGACAGATCACAGCGAAAAAGGGTCGACGACCGTGTCGGGACTCATTTTTTATTTTGTGCAGTGTACCTGGCATTTATTAAAAAAAAAGTGGAGCCTTGGCCCTCTCCTGCACACAACTGGCATGTGAAAGGAGTTTCTTGACATTGAAGTTGTTCAGGAGCAGAATGTCACGGGACAATTTGGAAGCCCTCACGCTGAGGGCGAACATTTCAGTGTTAACAGGAAGCCAATCCTCGTCCTTAGTTCTGAGCGTCTGGTACAGCGTCTCATTTATTAATGAAGTTTTAGGTTAGCGAGTGAAAACCACTAACACTATTATTTTGCCTGGCCGACTTAGCTGACGCTTTAAAGCCTCGAAAGTGAGGTCTGTGCATCAGTAATTGTGACACCTTGTCACTTACGCTAGCTCCTCCGAGCACCAGAAGTGTCATCCATAATAATTTCCCCAGTGACCGTCCCTGGAAACTTTCTATATCTTAACCTGGTTTAAGGAGAGTCTTCTCCTCTCTATAGGCTTTTACAAATTCGCTCAGTGGAGTTGCGAATATTTGCGTTGTGTAAAAGGGTGTCAAACAATAACGGTTGGACTGCCCACAGCCAGTAGGCTTATTTTAATATTTCTCACTAGACTTGAAGGCAGCGTGTGTTTAATACTCGGGGGTGACTGCAGGTTCAGAACAATGCGATTAAGTATGGAGAAATAGCCTTAACAAAATTAAGAACCCGCTCAAAATCACCTCAGTGTACAAACAATGCCACAGTTATCCTATAGAGGCTACTGTACCTGATGGCTGTGTGTATGTGTGTGTGTGTGTGTGTGTGTGTGTGTGTGTGTTAATCCCACTCGAACCGCACTGCTGATCCTCCGCCAAGTGGGTCAGCCTCACCGGAGCAGACAAACACTGATGGAGCTGTATAGGTAGAAGGTTGAGAAAAAAAAAGAGAAGAGGAAGAAGAGAGGAAAGGAAAGACTGGTGGGTGTGTTTATTCACCCCCATTCTACTGGGAAAGCTCCCCGCTTTTCCATGGAATCTGTTCATATTTTACAGAATTGAAAAAGGGGGTCACGGGCCACAACAAGGCCACGGTACAAAAACAATTGGACATCGCTGAGGTAGGCATTTTTCGGGGGGAAAGTGGAAATGCCTTCTGTATGTATGGATGTGTAAGGGGATTTACTGTGTGTGTGTGTGTGTGTGTGTGTGTGTGTGTGTGTGTGTGTGTGCGCGCGCACGTGCTCACATCTTAACCGCAACCAGACTCGTCCCAGATGTGAATCAGTGTGAAGCAGCTGGACAGTTTCTGGGGCTTCAGAGGTGGTCAGGGCCACGTCTGCACAAACAAAACTACAGTGCTTCATATTCTTGTGCGTCCTCGCACACGTGAGTGGACAATGAGCTGCAAACACATAGCCCGGCGACGCACATGCATATAGGGCCACACACAGAACACTGTCACTGTTTCGGGTTTAAAATGCCGAGAACGATTGACTTCTGAGCTAATTAGCCTCTTAAACTGCTCAAATTACACAATCTAATAATCTGGCAGCCGCTTAAAGTTTGGGCTCAGAGTGTCAACAGATTTGGAGTTAGATTTTGAATAAATGAAAAAAAAAGAAGTAATCTTTCAAATAATGAACGTGGCCTATTTTTTTTTTAGCTTGAGAATTGGAAGAAAAATGAGTTGGGGCCTAATATAATAACATAAACATTGTTTGAGTTTGTCTGTTCATACAGGGAACGAATGTTTGAAATCCGATTAGGGTGCCTGGTTTGATTGAACTGCACAGCGGGACGACAACATCGAGTTCACGAAAGCAAAAACAGAACTAAGGCGCAAAGACACACATCAGGAGTGATCTCAGTGTGACTTCCAGTGGTTTATTGGGCCTGTTCGCAATACAAGAGCGCTTAATTCTTCGCAGTTACAGCCATCTGACAGCCAAATGTGTCAGCCCCGTCACTGATAACATCAGACGGGCAAACCAAACCTTCAAAATAACCAGTCATTTTCACTATGCTAAAAATCGTAATATGTCAACAGTGCTGTTGCGGTGGAAAATGTTTTTGTATCATGAATCACTTGAGGTTAGTACGACTCTGATATTTTACTATCATATGTTTCTGTGGGACTTTATTTTAAAAAAGGCACGGTTTCAGGCAAATTAAAAAAGGCCCGAGATTGCCTAGATGCTGACATCAACTGTTTCTGCTATTGCTAGTATGACATGTCTTCTTAAGGAAACACTTCTCTGTTTTTTAGAATCTCGCCATTATGTTTGAAACAAGGTAAGCATCTTTAATCAGCTTGGAGACCTGGACAGTGTATCAAGAACTCCACGTAAATCACGCAGCATAAAAGTCTTAACAAGCCTGATCCTAACACAAGATTTGAAAGACCTAGTCCGAAATGGGGGAAGCTTCATGTCCCAGCTGGCGAGTGAATGACGGTCAGCTCAGTAACAGTAATAGCAATTTACATGAGAGGTATAGAGATCTTTGAACCCTAATATTGCCTGTCTTCCTTGTGTCCCACTTTTTTGTCCCACTGACTCTTTTTAACTGATGCAAAACTTTGAAGCAACAAGACAAGATTTTCAATTTTTATTAAAGCATAGAAATACCACTGATATAAAATATGTCATATGTTAATTCAAGGCAGAGCTGGGACTTTCAGCTGCTTTAAAAACCAGCTGAGTAACTCTTGCCACGATGAAGTCTGCAGAGTCAGCACTGGTCTGCTGCCTTCCTCTGGTTATGTGATACTGCATGGCCCTGTTGTTGATATAGCAACATTAATCACTTAAATTCAGGGGATTTTCGTACAGATGTATGCAGATCTGTGTGTGTGTGTCCCTGTTACCATGTAAATGTGGGTCCCCAGGTCAGCGGTGATGAGCTCAGGACAGCACAGCAGCTCATAAACACGCTGGATCCACGACCCACGACCGCTGCGAACGTGAGCCGTATTGACCGCTGCGAGCTCTCTTGGTCTCGATCACACACAGACAAACAGCTGAGGCCGATTTGCGTCGGAACGCAGCGTCCTGTTGACATCCATCGTCTGTTGACCACTAATTCAATCAGGATCAAGATGGTGCAATGTGTTGTTGAAACTCCAGTCCTCTGTTTGACGGGGACTTGAGGTTAGCTGGTGAAACGTGATGCTGATGCATGGTTCTCACGATGAAGCATGTCGATCCGCAAAAGGAAATAAATCTCCCCTTTTGCATTCAGGTAAACACTGTTAAAACAAAAACAAGAAATCTCGACACATCCATTAGAGTGAAGGGGCAAGGTTATGAGACACATCTGTCGATAAAATACACAGCTGTGATGTTTTGGAAAGAGGATTTCATCTAAAACGGATGGTAAATCCAAGAAAAGCAATGGTAAATCTACTGTTTAACACACAATGAGGCAATTCTAGAATGCGATAATGAGAAATAATGGAGCAGGAGAGCTAATTTATTGACAAGTATTGTTGGACAAAGCTGATTAGGATAGAAAACAGCTGTATTTGAGCTCTGGATATGCCCGTGTGTGTGCGCGCACACTGTGGTACATTTGAGGACTCGTCTGAACTGGACGAACTCAAAGATATTTTGTGGATGTTGAAGTCACTGCGGTCGGTTCTAACTTTGAGAAAGAGGTTATTTTACAGTTAGCGGTGTGGTGTACGGTTCTGGTTAGAGTGTGGGTTTGGGGTTTGGGAGTGAGTGTTGTTGAGGGAAGGTGCCTCACTTAGGATGCAGTACAAGTGTGTGCGCAGGTGTATGTGTGTGTAAAAGTAATTATATGTATATTTAGACACACCAGTGGCTAAAGAGATGGAAATGTGGGTATGCTGGTCCGTCCAGCGCTTTGATCCGGGCTAAATATCTCGCCAACTTTGCGCCTTTAAGCATGGGCGTAACCACGCATTCTTTGGGGGGGTCGTGTCCCCCCCAATATTGAGAAAATGGCAATCTGACCCCCCCCAATATACAGTAGAAAATATGTTAATTATGCACTCCTTTATAAACCCGGTCAACAGATCTGCCTCGTTATTTCTTATGTATTTTTCAATTTATTTCCGTTTTTAAGGAAAACATATGTGTGTGAACCCCCCAACTGTAAACTTGGTTGCGCCCATCCTAAGGTATTAAACCGTTTGCCCACCCTTGCGACGTAACAGCATACTGAAATGGAACGCACCTCAGTATGCTGAGTAGCTCCCCCATACATGAAAACTCATTGGTCAAGTTAGAGTGATTGACAGCCATCAAGCCAATCACAGCCATTTGACCAAACCCACTAGTCCCGGCCGCCCGGAATGTAAACAAATTACATGCTAACACCAGCTGCAGTCACTCGCTGCTGCAGACAGCGAACAGAGTGGAGGTATGAAACGGTTCTTTAACTAGTTAATAATGTAGAATTTTGTCTGTAAATAACTCTGTCATGCTTTGTGGCATGTTAGCTAATATTAAGCAAGCCAGGTGGCAAACAATTAGGCCAAGCCAGGTAAGCCAGGTAAAGTTAATGGTAACCGACAGATAGTTTTCTAGAAGCATCCACTGATTTTGATATTATTCAACATGATCATTATTCTTTTTGTTAGGAATGCCAAAAAGAACGAGGCAGCAGAAGATTGACTTCTTTTTCAAGTCAAGTTGTCATGTAAGTAGAGTTATGTGACAGGAGTACGTTCATATTCTTGCATTAATGCCATGTAGATGTTCATTTACGTAATTTAAAGCTATTTGTTGGAGCTTAAAACCTTCTTTTCAATGAAGAAAATCTCCTACATCAACTCATCCCTGTTACTGCTCTCATTTGTTACACATACAGCTCCTCCAGGTAATGTCCAGATAAGTTCAGAATAGCAGTGCATGTGTGAAAGGGCCTACACTACTGTACATTGTACACTGTTATTTATGCACTTACTATATAGCTAAAGCACATAAACTAGTAACACAAGCAGGCAAATCAATGTATCAAATTAAAATGATCATCAAGGTCAGCCATTGTTCTTCTGGTAAAATAATGGTTTCTGTTCACAATGTAGGCAGCACAGAGACACAGGGAGAGGGAGAGGCACGGTGAAAGCAGTGGCCAGGCAGGGACATGCTCTGGGGATACAGATGATCAGGTGACAAATTTGAATGAGAATTTAAACAATATGATAACATTAGTTTTAATCTAGTCCTACATGTCAGGAGTAAATAAAACTAGTAACATTGGGCCTGATACTGGCATATAGGTGAGATATAGAGCAAAACCTTTGAGATAAAAACATTGATTTTCACTTAATGGGAATTTAAAGAGAAGCTTTATCTTGATTGTGTAGGAATCCATGCAATTTCACAGAATATTCCTTCACATGTGAATTCAAATGGTCAATGTTGTCCTCAAAACTTCTAAATGTGCGAATTTTTATATATAAAATATCATAGAATTGTGGGAAATGTAATTTAAAAAAAAAATTCAGGGAAAGGGCTCTCATTTGGACCCCCCCAATATCTGTGCCATGGTTACGCCCTTGCCTTTAAGGATGAATCCTGCTGAATTTGGTCGTACCTCGATCCCCTTTTCCCCTAGCACCATCATTCGGTTGACGTTTGGATGGATAGCCGTGTGATTTGTGTCACGTGTAACAAGAGAGAAATCAAAAACGGAGCTCAGGGAGGCAGGCACATTGAACGCCAAAAGCGAGCTTAAATGAGCTGACGTCCAATGAAATCCCTAAAATCCAACGTTGAAAAAAGCAAGTAACAAAAGTGGGCAAAGGAAGGTCCAAGGGAAACAACTAAAGAGAAATACAAAACGGAGGAAAAACCAGAAAACCGCAAGGAACAAATCGGGAACACAGGGAACACATGAGGACTGGGGAAAAGGCACAGGAGACACGTTGGACGGAACAAGACGAACCAGCTAATTACCAACTAATGTAAAGAGGGGGTGAGGTGCAGGTAGAAAGACACTGGGAACAGGGCAGTGCTAGCGACACAGGTGTGGGGAAGGAAATCAGACTTGGGAGGAACACAGGTGAGCAGGAAGTAGAAAGTGACAAACAAAATAAAGGGGATTTGGTCCATCCATCGGCATGCTAACATCCTGATATAAGCCTTAGACCAAGGCACTGCATGTACAAGGACCAGGCGTTATTGTTGCTGGCGACGCCGTCTCGTAGACAATCGGATCTCTTTCCGTTTTTTCCTCAGAGCCTAGCAACTAGCGACAACACAAGACACACTGCATTTGTTTCAAATTTCCGCGGCGTAAACATCAGCCCCACTTTGGAAATAAGGAAGAGGCATGCTCACTGAAGAATTAAAGTGAAATGCTCGTGACTTTAAAAGGCTTTTTCGGAATAAAACAGGAGAAAAAGCACGAGTTTACTCATTCATTCAGTCTATAACAGGGACATGAAGCCTTAGTTTCACCGGGAATTTTGTACTGTATCATTACACTGTTGTGATTACATTGTGCAATCAACATCTGTCTCATAATGATAAGTTAAATAAATAAAAAAAATTCTTTTGCCAGTTAAATTTAAATAAGGTCTCTTCCTGATGGGTAACGACATCACAAACTATGTCTGCAATGCTTAATGTATCCCTCATCGCCAGGACGATGGTGTGTTCAGGGGCGGGATGTTGGCTATAGCAGGCCAAGGAGGCTTTATTCCTAACACTGACAATCTGAACACAAATCCTTATTTAATTGTAATATAGTTGAGGAAAGTCAAAGAAGTTCTCTGGGGAAAGACTCTCAGCTGTTTTCACTCTCTTCTTCTTGTCCAAGCGTAGCATCCCCCTCTGCGCTACAATATTGTAAGTGATGTTGTTTATTTTAGGGGAATAACCGGAGGGCTTGTGTACAGTTCAACAGATTGTATATCCTGTTGGCTCAGTAATAGATGGATTACTGAATAGATCTGCTGGGTAGAGGCCCAGAGACCCAAAGGATAAGGATCTCTGCAAAACATCTCTGAAATAAATGCAAACTGAACACAAAGACGCCGAAAACTACCAAAAGAAAATGTCCTGAGGGGTAAAGTGGCACATGGAAAGCGAGGGTTCGGGGTAATAATTGGAAATGGGATTGAGCTTCGGTGTCTCGGTCCCGTATAGTAGGTTGGTGGTCCTTTTTATGTGTCAGTGGCTCAGGGCCTTTTGTCTCATAATCTATCCTTGGCGTCAGTACAAAACCCCAGTAACAGACCCAATACCGAACGCCAAGTTCTCTATGCAGGTCCACCTCTTTCAAATGTTTTCATGTGGTGCAGGGTGCCAACAGAACACCTTATCTGATCACTTCATTAAGTGCTTTGGTGGGAGTCACGGGTCGAACTGATTATAAGAAATTAGTCTATATAACTGCAAACAAACAGTCTCTGGAGTGTCCTCCAGCCGGTGGGGGGGGGGGGGGGGGGGGGGTTTGCCAAATGTGGAATAAGTTTACATTCTTTTCTAAAACAGTATTGTGTTTGCCGGAGAAGGTCACCATCAAGTTTTCATTGTAAAACAAACTTTCTTTTTGAGGACATTACAAGCATAATATTTTTTCAAAATCTGTACTTGAACTCATGCGCAATAATGGTCTGCTGTGATATGTTTATGACGGAGGATTTTTTTTTTAAATATAGTTTTGGCTCGAAAACTGTGTGAAATGAGGCTGAACTAGTGGGTTTGTTCACGGGATATGGTATTTATTTGATTGTAAATTCCTTAAAGTTAGTGGTGGACTGCAGAAAAGACTGCAATTAAAGCTAATTTAAGGTAGAGCATGGATGCCCAAGCTGAACCTGTTCAGACCTGTTGGGACCCAATGGTGCTTGGACAGAAAAGAAAAAAAAAAGAGTTTTTTTTTTTTTTTAAATTTTTACAAAAATATTGTCTAGAAATTTGTGATAATTGATAGTAACTTTTGGCTATATGTCCTGTTCAGTGCTGGGGTTTGTTATTTATGTGACAATGATTTGAATGCAACACAGGCTGTTTCTTACTTTCTATACTGTACATGGCTGTAACCATTGTAACAACTGCATGACATGGTAACACAAAGTTATAGCCGCAGCTCATATCAACTCAGTTGGGCACAGGGCCTGGTCTCGGATGTCAAAAAACAGAACACTGGTAAGAGCACAGTGCGGCCCGAGACTATAAAAAATTATGATTTTGTTTTATGATTGTTTTTGCCTCGGATGTGAATTCAACAGATGTGCGAAACTGATGATTTAACAGCCCATAACCTCACATCCAAACTTGAGAATGAGTTCTCCCAGGTAAACAAAGTGTGCCTGAGCACGTCTCCTGTGCAGTGTCTCTGTTTTGTGCACTTGCATGTGTTTTGTTTATGTGCACTTTCGCGGGCCCTGCGCTCGGGGGACTCCTCACCCATCCATCCCCGGAGCCCCCTTTCGGTAACCTAAACCCCCTGGCTTTGACAAAACATAATTAAACGCAATAAAAACGTGACCTACTTTTTACGCGATCGCAGCCGGAGACAAGAGGGCCCCCGAGCGCAGACAGGGTGTCTTTGAGGATTAACACATATGCGCACACACATTTTCGTTTTTTTCTCTCTCTCTCTCCGTCTCGTGTGCTGGCTCTCCATGTAAAGCTGGTAGTCTACAGACTGATGCACACACACACACACACATGCACCCATAAACTGTCTCAGATTCCCTCCCCCTGCCCTCGTTTGGCCCACGCCTCACACCGCCTCACGGGACTCCCACCTCTCCGCGGCCTCAGGTCACAGCTCGTTTGCGGAGGCCATCTGTGTTTCCCACTCTCTCCCCTCGCACTAGTTTTGCTGGGTCGGGAGTCACGTGCCCTCCCCCCTTACCGCCACACTTGCGCCGGGGCATGATAATTCATGTAGGGGCAGGTATGCTGGTTCTTTCACCATGTAAGTGGTTAGGCACCAGCGCTAAATTAAAATGTGATGACATCAGTGCTAAGACATGCTGATGAATATTACTTGTCCCAGGTTTGCCTCCCACGTAGGATTATTGTAGAATATCACCATGTCAGTACACTGCCATTTATGTGGGAGTCTGACAGTCAAGACAAAGAAAAAAAAAAAAAAAAAAATCTTGTTCCTTCGCTCGACTGTAAAGGTCTCTCTCTTGAGGAGTGATTCAATTGCACGTAGGAGGTTTTGGAAATGATTTGCCTCAAAATCTGTCAGGGACTTGAAACGTGCTAATCCATTTCTATCAGTGCAGAAAGCCAAATACAGGCAGAAAATGACAAGTGGAAGACATATGGGTTTAACAAAACATCGCTCTTATCCCACTCGGTCTTTTTATTTGCGAGCGCATCGGGCCGAAAACGTGAGCCGATGTTTTCCAGGCGCTGCCGAGGCAGATTTCTGGATATAAGTGTCTGGCGGTGACTCACAGCGGAGGCTCATCACCTGTCTGCCTACTCAAACACGCAATTTTGACCCCACTCAGTTTTCCTAGGCCAATCAGCTAGCTAAAGTGAAGCTGTCACTGCCTGGATGGGCGCTGAGGCCGTTAGCACTGCGGGTCACTGTGGGGAAAGGCCCGTCTGCAAAGCCAATTAGCCTCTCAGCGCACCATAAAAACAGACAGGGCTGCAGCTCGGGGAAAACTTTCCTGGCTCAGACTGCACGTGTAGGATTTTTTCCAATACGACAATTTGGAGCGATGGGCGGTTAAAAAAAAAAGAAAAGAAAGAGTAAAGAAAAAAAAAAAGTGAAACCCAATCTCCCTACTCCCAAAATATTTGCACTGCTGAGAAAAACAAAAGTGATCCGATCTCTGTTTGAATCCATTTTTCGGTGACACACTTCTCCGAGGAGACCAGAGGGAACTGCCGAGCAGACACATAATCTCTCTTTGACAGGAAAATTACCCATGAAGTCTAAATGTTTATATTCTGTGTACCAGCGGGGGGAAATGCTGAAACGTTTGGTGGAGAGGCTCACCAGGAACCAATTGGCTGCAGGCGAGCTCCCAAACAAACACCTGTCAAAAGGAAAAGTATACAATCAAACGCATTTGCCAATGATAAATTACACAGGGCAGGTAAATTGTGGCTCTGAGTGCCTTTTATTGAACCCTTTTATTTCACTAGGACAGTCTCTGCGCTGATGATAAAATGGATCCCCTGATAAAAGGCTGTGAAATGATGAAAGCTTTGAAAAAACCCCTTCAAAGTGGACCTTGAGTTAAAGAGGATGGTAATGATGTCATGGGGTTATCTCTGCTTTGGTTTGCAGAGGTAAAATGACAGGAATTGTATGTCAATACCTGGGCTGTGGACGACAGTTTACAAGGCAGGGATGTTCTAGTAAAAATATGCTATTGGTTTGCATTCTGGGAAATAGAGGAGCCAACATTTTTGGAGCCTTATCGATGGTGTCCAGGTTACGCCACTTAATCACATGGCTTTCACTACATTCGATTATTTTCGGTGACCTCTGTTGCATGTCATTCCCTTCACCCTCACCCCCATTTTCTGTCTGCTGCTACTGTAGTAATAATAAATGTAAAATATAAACCAGAAATGATGATGAAGTGCCCTCTTGGTAAATAAAAAATGATACTAGGGCACCTTTCTCATTTCTTTTGCCCCCTGACCCTCAAACATCCTGAGTCCACCAACCACTGCCTACATCTTTAAACAACTAGCTATTGATAGGTTACCAACCTACTTACTAACTGGCTATCTTCTGATCTGATGATGATTTAGCCACTGGGGGCAACGGCCAATGATTCAGGGCTTCCAGATGTCTAGATGATGGATATCCAGAGCAAGACTTTCTCTTCTGTGTGCTGGTCATTGTTTGCAGTCCGATTAGCAACTTGAGACGCAAGAATGGAGTTGGAGTTCAGAGACGACTAATCTCTATAAATAGATATTTGCACTTGAATGCAGATGCCTTTTCTTAAAAGTTAAAGCTCAATTGCAGTGAGACTATAGACGATGGGTTCCGAGATTATTTGTGTATTTTGATTTGTACATAGACCAAACCAAAGCCCACGTGATCTACGTGACTACAAACGGACACCAGAACGCTTCTGATCGCTCTCCCTGGTGCCTCCATGTTAAAAAAAACCCCAAAAGGGCCCTCTAGGGTGCCCTTCCAGTTGACAGAATGTGGTAAAGTGGCCTCCAATCGTAACATTCTACACGCTGGTGCCCCATGGCATCCAAATGGTGCCCTTGTTGTGCCCTTTTTTTGCCCGAACCCCTTAAAGATCCCGAGTCCACCACCCACCTAATAAATCAATCTAATGAGCTTGCATATGTGCATTTCTGCAAGAAAGATATAGAACCCTAACTCTATTTGTCAACTAATATCTTCCTTTATACACTGTAAAAACAAAACTTGACAGTCCACAGTACTGCGGCACACCTACTCCATCGCTTATCTTGGATCACCTTCCCCTGCAACCATATATTATGATTTATGTCTCCTGTGATACAGTAGCCTTTAGAAAAGGCTAGCGGCGGATCAGTGCACGAACACACTGGGGCCCTATTCAGTCCAGGCGCCGTGGCCAATCAGAGTCAAAAAACAGAATGGTTTCTGAATCGGCCGCAGCATCTGCAGGACGGCACGCTTTACTGATAGAAAGACGGCAAAAAACAAAACAGTGGGGCTGCCTCGGAGCGTTTCTGCCCACCCACTTGCTGACCTACAAGAACAGATATAAGCCACCTACAGTACTCCCACACACACACACACACACACACACACACAAAGGTTTTGAGACACATGGAGAACTGGTGATGTTTTGACAACAATCCCAGCGTGATTTACAGAGAGTGGATCAGACTTTTGCCCTGTCTCAACTTTTCTTTCCCACTCTCCGTGTCAGTTCGTGTCTCTCTCTTGTTTTCGCTCTCTCTCTCTCTCTTTATCTCTCTGTCTATCACACACAGACACATACACAGACACAGACACACACACACACACACACGTTCTCTCAGGTGATCCAGATCACGGTACTTAATGTGTCACGCTTGACTTTTCCGCCTCAGGCTCTGGGACTACAGAGAGGGCAGGAGGTTTTTCCCACACAACCTCCCAGGTTTGAGCTTTTTATATATTCACTCCAGAAAATCAAAAACACACGGCGCGTTATTGTCTCTTATTGTCTTTTGGGCAGCAGTCTGCTCACGGCTAAAACAAAAAAAGTACAAGAATTAAACAAGCAAAACATGAACATCTCCATCTTCCATATCCATCAGTTTGTGCTATGATTGGTAAACGGAGAACATAAACCAAGTGATGATGGAGCTTTTTCCATAACCCATAATCTCACTTTTGGAAGCAAGTCAACACATAGAATACTACTGTAAAATGTATTTGTGAGTTCATCCAAAACACCATAGCCTGGGTGGCCCTGCTCTGTAACAAAACCCGGTCCTCCACTGATGATTACAATAGGATTCATTTTTGCAGCTGGTTTAAGCGAACGGATCCATCGTAGACGCCATCATCGAGGATTAAAACGTGCAGAGTGTTTGAATTTTCCCCGTCGTATCGGATCTCATCTGTGCAAAACAGGTCTCGCTTGTGCAGTTTTTCCTCTGGTTGTAGTTGTGACTCGTGCATCAGAGTCTGTTTATTTTCACATCATCTTTCATAAGGATAATGTTGCCCCCAAATGAAGCAAATTTGCGATAATGTTGTCTGTATTTGCTTTTCTCCGCTGGTGCTCCACTTGTGTGGTATCATGTGCTTTCAGTTTGTACAGAAACGTTTTAATAGTCTCCTACCTGCTCAGCTAATTGGTTAATGTGTTTCAGGTGTGCTGAACAACTGACCTGCCCCTTTTATAAGCTCAGAGACAAAAGTTTACAGAAGGGGGGGATGTTTATTGTAGTACTGCCCTCACCCACTCTGCCGAGCATCCAATATAACATACGAGAACGGGATCAAATGAGGTAAAATGTTACTGTGACCGTAACCTTTCACACCTAATATGTTAGCAAACATGTGAGAATCGGACATAGAGAAAAGCTTGCATTTATATGCAGTTCAACATTCGCTCTCCTTCTAGCTGTCTTTTGGTCTCCTAGTCCAGAGGGAAATATCTGACTCTTTAGCTGCTAATTGTGCCGCTATGTTCTATAACTAGTGGCTAACTTTTCTCTCTGTTTGTTTCTTGGCAGAGAGTGCTAAGAGACATGGTTAGCTTAGCTTAAAGGCATGCAATATGTGAGAATTCTACTTCTAAAATATTCCATTATAATAGGTTACTAACAGGAAATAACAGGTTTGACATGTCAAAGAAGTCAATGTGTTGTGTGGCAGTGACAGTTAGCATGCTTACCAGCTAGCCTCGGCAGTCCAAAGCCACCAGTGCCACCAGTACACTCCTAGAGGTCACCAGTCTGGCCTGACTGTGTTCAGCTAATTGGACCACTAGCTGCTTACTGAACTAACTTGCTAATAGCAGCTAGAGTTAGCAGCAGTTAGCTGTTACTCTGATTATATGCTTCCCACTGAATTCAACAGGTGGTCACTTCTTACATATTGCACCAAACAAGTTAGAAAGGGTTGATTATTGAGTTTTGGAGGTGCTGGTTGGGGGATTTTAGCCATTATTTGGACCGAGCCATGGTGGCATGTTTACAGCCAATTTTAAAATATTCTGAAATCATGTTTGCCCTCGAGATCTGGCCCATAGCAGTTTTTGCACAACCAGGCTCACACCATAATGGGCCACCCAGTGGTGTTAAATTGCCCCAGAACTTGCAAGCCCCCCTGGGTCATCCGGTCCAGCACAGGAGCCCTGCTGGAGCTCCCCTTCCTCCTGGAGCCCCTGTCAAAATCTCTGCAACAGATCTGCCAGAGATCCCCTCTCGTAGCCAGATGAAAGTCTGCTACCGGTAAGTAGGCCATAAAACCACAGGAAGGAGGGAGAAAAAAAGTAAAAGGGCCTCAGGATCCAATGCCAAAAAACCACCCTCTCCTCCCTCTCTCCCCGTGCCTCCACTGTCCACACACCCAGTGCATCCTCCCCGTCCAGTGCCCCCACCCTTGGCTGCAGACAAATGGGTCAGGAAGCCATTTGACTGTGGGGCACCCCTGCAGTAACCATGCTGGAGTGCAGGGTGGTAGTAGTAATAGAGGCAGACGAACAAAGCAGGAAGATCCAGATTGTTAGGTGAGCTGTGGGGTGTCAGCGAGGTGTCACCATAATTACCCTCCATCATCACCCCACCCAGGAGGACTCAGGCCTTTTGACTGAGCAATTGAATAAAGATGTGCGTGTGTGTGGGGCGTGTGGATTTACGTAGCCAAAAAGGAAGCTCCCGACAGCTGTTCCTCTCATCGCCTTTAGCTGACGAGGGGGAGCAACCTCCCTCTCTCCTTTCACTCCGTTTCTGTCTCCATCTTTCTTCTTTCTTCCCACGTCTTCCTTCTCATCGGAGTGGATCAAACCCCACATCTTTGACCTGACTTGCAGTCAAGAAAAGGATGTTCCTGATGAATGCTTTTCAGGAAGCACGTGCGTCATCTGTATCCTGTATCATCATCGTTCCCCCAGCTACTAGACTCCTGGGCTGCATCAGGGATAATTACAGCACCATTGATTGTCAAGGTGGAGCTATAACTGCATTTCCTGTCACAGTTCTAGTTCTAGAGTTACACCACGCAGGAGACCCCTCGAACTCGAACTTTAAAGGCCAGTAATTCCCCCGTTTTGCATTTTGTGTCACTTAAGAAGGCTCCTTGAGTGAATGCGAACTCGATCTGTGCGTGGACCAGTCCTTCGCCCTCACTCCCTGGCAGTAGATTATGAGTTTTCAGAATATAAAAACCTCTGCCAGAACAGAAAATCTTTGTGGGATGTGAGTTGGACCAAGTGAAATGCTGAGGCTGCAGACTCGGCTCTGCAACACCGTCACTCGTTATCTCAGACCTTAATATGGTCTGACAGTTCATACGCTGGCATTAGTGCATTCGTCAGCAGTGTGACGCCGGGCAACAGGTGACTCCACGTCAGTTTCCCGTTACGAGGCCGTTGTTTTCCCAGTGGTGCCACTTTCTCTGACATCATTTACCAGACTGGCCGCTTAATTCCAGTAGGCTGATGTTAATAGCAGGGGGCTGGCATAGGGGCTGCTGAGTGAGGTGGAAGACTGTCAACACCTTGGTTGTTTCTGAGTTGTTCAAGAGCCAGAGCAGGGGTGCATTTAGAGAAACCAAATGTTTACAGGCGAGGTTATGTCTTGGTGCTGACCAGCCTCGTGAAGCATTAAGTCATTGGTTATGTGCCAGATCACCACCTACTGTAATTGGCCAAGTTACCAACTGTGTTCTTGTTATTGTCAACAAAGATTTAAATCTAGGGGAGTTTTCGTGGCTCCATTGTTGGGTTTAGGGCAGATAAGCCACACATGGAAGCTATTTCTGCCTATCTCGCTGTATAAGCCTGGTTCCTGTATCTAGATTGCATTGCGGGGTTGTTGTTCACTTTCAGCGCCACACAGGAGTGCAGAACGTTGTCGGAGAACCACATGTCCTGCGAAACATCTGCAGTTAAGAACATGGCCCGTGGATGGGCTGAAAGTAGTCTTTTGATTAATTGACATGAAAACCAGAAATTTCTCCCTGTTTTGAAGTCTTGCTGAAAATCACCACTTTAGAAAAGGAAATAAATAAATAAAAATGGAAAATAGCTTCGCAAGATGTCAGAGGGCCATCAGTTGCTTTTGGCTCTCTTTGATTCGTGACTTCACTCACCCACAGCCAGCTACAAGCACAAGTGTTAAAAACGTTGTGGTTCATGGCATGAACAGTATGCCTTGGGCGCGAATTGAAAACTGGGCATGAGTTCAGCATGATAGTTATTTTGTACAACTCTGAGGCTTACCGAGTGAAATGTCCACTTCTCAGAGCCATATTTATACTAATCATAAGCAGTCCAAATATGCTTTTTAAATTGGGGCATTCTTTGGCCTTACTCACAACTTTGGAATTTCTTAAAAACACTTCTTCACGTGCCTTTTGAAATAGTCTTCTGGCTGTTCCCAAGCTCCTAAAAAGGCCTGCCCAACTTTTCACTTTTGATAAAGTCTAAAAGTTTTATGGTTTCAAACGACGGGGCAACATCTCAGATGTTACACATTTCATACTTTTTGGAGCGGAAGCCTTTTGATCTCCAGACTTCTGCCATCTACTCCAAGAGCATTGATCAGCTGGAGCGAGCTTTTATCCAAACAGAAGGTTGACCTCTTTTCGGAGACTCAGGGTTTCTGCCTGCTGCTGCCGCTGCTTCTGTGGACTGAGAGCTAAACTGCAGATCAGAGAGCTTTTCAACACCCACAGTGGGAATTGCTGAATGCCCTGTTCGGTTCAATTTGGCTCACTTTAACTCTTCTGCTCTGACTTATTAAGCTCCATTCTATTCTATTCATTTCAGTCCCATTTTTATTATATTCTCTTCTATTCTCATCCCATTGTATTAATCCGTCTAACAGTAAGCCAGTTTTGGAAAATCAGGAAGGAACTCTTGAATATGTCATAACCTGGATACGACACATGAGAACACGTTGCCTTGCTCCACGGTCGGAGGAAGTTACATGTATTGCTTCCCTTAAACACGCCCTAACTTCCTCCCATACCGTACATGTGAATGAGCAAACGATGATTCTGCTTTTGATGCGGGAAGGTTGTTGTTCTGGGACACCCAGGCGGGATGATGAGGGGGGGCCGTGAAAAGCTTTACAGATGTGGGCCGTCAGGTGGAGGCCGAGCTGACCTTGATTATTCCCAGCAGTTGTGGAAGGGCATGGGCGTGTGTCAGCAACCGGGAAGTAAAACTTTATTGAGAGGGCAAAAAATTCTATGGAAGTGAGGTCAGGAAGTCCATCACAATAGCTGAGGCTGCTCGCAGGAAATATGGGCACAGCAGTGTGACTCAGCAAAATCTGCTGTGGTGATGGAGAAATACTGCAATTTCAAATGGGACAGGGTGGTCATTGAGAATTTTTTGCCCTTTCAAGATTAGAGTGGAGTCTATCCTTCATAAGGAAATTGCAGTCCATTTGATAAGCTTATCTTCCTTACAAATGCCTTTTTTAAGGTACTGTCGCTCAAATGACATTTGCTTTGATTCCTACGACTTCAAAGTAAAAGTTGGAGGTTGTCCGAGTTTCAGTCGCGGACTTCAGAGCTCCAGAGCTTAGGTGGAGTGAAAGGTGATCCATTTGATGTAGGAGATTTGGTTAGTCGAGGAAATTAACCTGCTGGGGAGCTCCCTTGATCTGCTGCTTCTACTTTAGCCTGTAATGAGCCTTGGCAATATGAGAGCTCTGTGTCAGAGTCGGAGACAAGGTCAGGTTGCGGAGATTGGTTTGCGGTCTCACTTGCATTACCTTCACGTGCACATCTGAAATTGCAAGTCACACTTGGAAAATGACACTCCTCTGTGTATTTCGATGTATCTGTTAACATATGGACTCTGGAGAGAGGTACTGAGCTGGGGATGGCGAGCTAGGGAGAGTGATGGGACCGGAAACTCTCTTATCGAGAATCTCAGAGTAACTCTGGGAAAGGTCTGTGTTGAGGGGAGGTGGATGCCTACATCTGCCCTCTTTGCCTCTGGATGTCAAGGTCACAACCTCATCCTGTCTAACTTGGGCATGACGGATACCTTGACGGGGCTCATGGTCAGCAGGTCAGAAGCCTGTGGGTGACTGATTCTAATAGAGAAGCTAAAAAGGCGGTTTGGCTTGGGAAAAAAAAGTCGGAGGAGTCCAAGTCTGTATCCAACTGTGTGAGAGACAGAGAGAGACACAGCAGGAAAGCATGCACAGACACACACTTTTGGACTGAGCCTTGATGTAAAGCAAATCAGTCAGATCAGCATCCTGTTTCAGCCCAGTCACGACACACATATGAATCAATCTTCATTAGTATGGCAAGGACGGCAGACGACTCGCAAGAGCAGAGAATCGCAGATCTGGAGATGATCGCCCGCTCCAGCGGTTTGCTCTGTCTTTGATGAGTTGACAATATGCTTAGCCTTGCTCCAAGGATGGGGCATTGGGTTCATAAAGTCTGGATAAATACAATCATAACAACAGACGTCCTAGCATCTGCTAAGATTGACGGCAAATGAAAGCAGCAAAACTGGCTGCAGATCGAAAGTTTAGCTTCATCTAAATCAGTGACAGACACACCTAGAAGCTATTCCTGGTTTCATTCGCAGTTGCACGGTTGCATCACGCTCACTGCATTGTTTACACAAGCGAGAGCGAGGCACAAGAGCTAAACAACGGGACACACAGAAAGTTGGTTAGCTGGCCAGTTGCCATCCGAGTCAGGCTAAGTCAGACCTCCATCTCCATCACTTGGCTGTTTTGGATTGGGTTTCCATAGCTGTGGCCTGCAGAAGACCCCGGCATGGGAGAGGGAGGGAAGAAGGGAGGGAGGGAGAGCTCTTGCTGAACCGTGAAGGAAACGCTGAATTGGACTTTCGCACTGGGCTAATTTAAGAGAGCCCTGTTGTTTTAACACCATTCCACGGCCCTGGACTGTTTTGGGTGGACGAGAAAAAAAAGAGAAGCAGACAGAGAGATTCTTAACCCACTGCCCTTGGGATACCAGTCTGCATTCCTGCAGTTGGCTTGACCACAGCAGGACCCCTGCAGCGGGCCGAGCGCGAGTCGACTCTCACCGGAGAGGCTCCTGTTGCACTGTGTGTGCATTTCACTGTGTTTATTCAAGAATTTAACAGCGTTTAAAGTCCTCAAAGTATATTTGAGCCCAGCTGTGTTTATGCCTTTTTTCAATATCTTTATGGAAAGTTGAAATGCCAGAAATTTTAAAAAGCATCACAAAAATTTGGGCAGCAGCAGAAAAGTTGCTGTAAAACCTGTTTCTTCTGCTTGTATAGTTTCCGTCAGTGTAGACGCAGCATCTGCATTTTGATGCCACAGTGTTTTGGTTTACCTCCCCATTGTCTGCCCACACAATATGAGTGGGCAGAAAAATGGATTCGTGAAAAGAATATTATTTATATCTTGGAAACAGTTTAGGCAGCACAAAAAATGCCTCAGTTTATTAGTGCTTGTTCTGAAGACTTAGGAATATTTACATTTCCTTTTTTTATTCTGTTAAGTTGTGAAAAAGGTTTTTTTTTTTGTTTTCATGCCCTCAGAAGAACTGTTGACCTCTCCGTGACTTTAATCCAGGGTAAAATATCTTGCAAAATATTGAATGGATTGCCATGACATCTGGTGCTGACATGTAGGTTCTCCAGTGGATGACTTTGGTGATCCTTTAATTTTCAATTAGCACCACTAGCAGTTCAATATTTTCAGTCATCCAATGAATACATCGACATGATGGATTAACACAACATTTGGTACAGACATTCATGTTTTCTAGATGATGAACCCTAATGATCGAATTTTACTGAAGCACAAGTACGGGGTTGATATTTTTGGTTTTGAATGGAATACCTCGATAGCTGTTGGATGGACTGTCATGAAATGTTGTAATCACTTCAAGATTAGTGATCCTCTAACATTTAATCTAGCGCCACTATCTGGTAGAAATCTTACCTGTCAAATACTTGACCCAGTGTACTTTTTGTATAGTGCTAGTTAGTAAATGTTACTGGTTAACATTACCTGCTAAATATCAGCATTTTAACATTATTATTGCTTTTGTATTTTATTTTCCATGACGTAGCTCTGACGTATCAACCGGTGTTTCCTTGGAAGGTACATCGATCAACCACAACATTAAAACCACTGGCAGGTGACGGGAGTAACATTGGTCATGTTGTCACAATGCAATGTTCTGTTGGGAAATTTTGAGTCCTGGCATTCATGTGGATGGCACCTGACATGCATCACCTACCCACACACTTTTTCATGGCAATGGCACTCCCCAATGACCACGCTCCTGCTGCCACACCACAAAGACTGCACTGGAAATGGCCCATGGAACATGACAAAGAGTTGAAGACGCTGACCTGGTCTCTGAATTCCCCTGATCCCGAACCGATTGAGCATCCATGGGATGTGCCGGAACAATTACAATTCATGGAGTCCCCACCTCACAAGCCATAAGACAGAGAGGATCTGCTGGCAAAACTGCCTGAAAGTCCTGTGTCAACGCCTTGATGGCACAGTGCCAAGGACAATCCATGGTGGGGCCTCCATGAATCTGATTTGCTCTGGGACGTCCCACAGGTGATGGATAAGATTGAAACCTGGGAGTTTCGAGGCCAGGTCGATGTCTTCAGCTCTTTGTCACGTTCCTCAAGCTGTTCTGGAGCAGTTTTTGTGGTGTGGTGCATTGTGATGATGGGAAAAGCACTGCTGTCTGGGACTGCTGTTGCCATGAGGGAGTGTACTTGGTCTGCACCAATATTTGGTGGGTTGTGCGTGCCCAGTTGCAAGGTTTCCAAGCCGAACATTGCATTGTAACGAAATGATCAGTGTTATTTTTCTTCACCTGTCAGTGGTTTTAAATCTTTGCTGATCAGTGTATCGTAAGAGGCGACCAAATATACACTATCACCCTGAGTAAAATTACAGATTTCTCAGAGTTTGAAAATTGTTGGAAACATTTGGGATTAATATATTACACAGGTCTAATTGTATTTTAGCGCTTTTAATGCAGAAATTTAATTTATATTCCATCTTTACATACAGCCTTGGGAAGCCACTGGCTTGGCTTTAGTCTGTTAGTCTTGTTAACATTAAACAGTTTTTCGAGTGTAACTGACAGATGGCCACATAGCTCTGCAAGCCAACCAATAGCTACATACATAAAGAAAGATAAGTGGACGGTGGATCAGAAGGCTCCTGCTGAGCTCGTCAGTGGGCTGCTTGGTTCTCCCTGAGGAAGGAAGCTTGAAGCACTATTAGGCTTCCTGGACCTGCTGGTGCTCCTCAGTGTGTGGGAACAAAAGATCTATGGATGCAGAAATTCAGCTCGCCACAACTCAATCCTCTTTTCCAACCCCCTGCCAAATTGTTATCATTTCTCATCTATTCTCGTTGGGCGCTCCCCAGCATGTTGGCACACGCGTCGCCTTTGGTGAAACAAGGACGAGCGGTTTTGTCACATTGTAAAGTCATCAGAAGGTGGGCGAAGCAGCAGGGCTCCTCTGCTGGCTCCCATGTCTGACTCGTTTCCACCGCCTTGTTATGACTCTAACAGTCACATCCTACCCACTCACCCCCATGGGAAGAGGTGGAGAGGGAGAAAAGCAGAATGAGAGGCTTAGAGGGATAGACTGGCTACCGGGATAGGGGAAGGAACGCAAACGTGAGGAGATGATAAAAATGGGTCTGGCGAGCACGTGAAGCAGAAGGATCTGATCCTTACCGTCTAAAGAGTTGATGACAGATGAGTGACAAATTAGAAACAGACAGCTCCATCTTCAAATAAAGATTTTGAGCTTGAATGGGCCATATTATCTCTGAAGTCTTGGATGATCTCCCATCCCTCCGAAAAACCTGATCTGTGTCATTTAGGTTTCTGACTCACCGCGAAAATGATCACAAAGCCTGATTTTCCTTTCTCTGTACGCGCCTGCGACGTCAGAGTGGTTACCTTTCAGCGGTGAGAGCCTCTGCGGTTTTCTTCTCATCCTGGCTAACTGATGCCATCAATCAGTTCACGTCCTCCCATCAGTAACAGCCTTTTAAAAAGTTCATTTCAGTGCAAAATCAAGCTGCCAAAAAGCGGCAACAAACTACCTCAACAATGAAGCACTCCATCAATTTGCAGCGAAATGAAACATGCTTTATTGCAGCACTGTAACAGCTAACGTGCTTACAGCTAATGGCCAGCTATAAAAGATTTTATGCATCTATGCTTTATATTGCCTGTCGGCGTCAAGTGTTGAATGAAACAATTGAGTCTTTTGCACGGCATCGAGTGTGCTTCTGTAGCTATGTGTACCATTTATCAGGCGTATAAAACATGTTTTGAGCTTTCATGGTAGTTAATAATGGTTATTGTGGTAATGCTAATTGGTGAACGTGGCGTCTCGCTGCAGTCAGTCAAAATGCTGTCATTATTTTGAGGCCACTGTTGAAACCTTTTGTATTTGCTTCATCTGAAATCAGCTGTGGGTGGCTTTTTTGGGGGGGATGTATTGAGAATTAAAACCTCCACAGTTATTGATTGACTGATTAAATAAGGTTATATTTATCTAGTTAACCGCCCTACTTTTTTCTTTGGAAACATGCTCATTTGTGTTGTTGCCGAGAGTTGGATGAGAAGATTGACACTACTCTTATGTGTGCAGTGAACATGATGTTACAGCTAGCAGCAGGCTTGCACAGTTCAGCATTAAGACAGCAGTAATAGTTGAGAATGATGTAGTCTAAAGGTAAAACAAACGCACTTTTGCACCTCTTTAGCTCACTAATTTCTACACTATATCTTCACCTGCACAGAAAACAAATTGCAAAGTTATAGTTTTATGGGGAGTTTGTGTTCATGCTAAGATAAGATACCTGCCTGGGCTGTTGCTTCATATTTACTTATAATTATTCTGAAATTTATAGCTCACAGCAAAATCAATTTAAAATCATATAAAATGGAAGCTTACCAAATGTATAAGTGTATTTTCGTTGGGTTGCCAGGTATAACGACACGTAGATTACACTGACACTGTGAAACACCCATTTAATTTGTATCACTATAAAATTGGGTGATTAAAGGTGCAATACATAAGAAGGATTTAAATTGAAAACTAAAACATTTTACAAAAATGATCAACATAATATAGAAATAACAGTTTTGAAGTTGTGTTGCATAGACATCTGCTGAAGTTAGCATGCTAACAAGCTAGTCTCAGGTCGCTTAACCTCAAGAGGTAATAGTCTGACTGCTAGCTTTACAGTTAACTAAGATAACCAGCCAACAGCAGCTATGGTTAGCAGCAGTTGGCGTTTTAACTGCTGATATGCTGCCCCATATTTGTCTGGAGTGTGAATTTTACCGATGTATAATTTTTCCATGTTGGACCTTTAACTGGAGAAATTACCATTGGGAGGACAGTGGGAGAACGGCTTAAAAAAACTGGAGTTGGATTGTTGGCAGGTATGGATTTGTATCGACTTTCTAACTGGGCAAGAAAGTAAATAAGGGTGATTACTAAACTTTTCATTTAATTTAAAAATGTAACAGAGAAATTCACTGCCATCGGGGTGCACTCAATTCAAATCCAAGGTCTGCTGGAATGGCTATTGACTATTCAAGCTTGTGTTAGATGAGGTAACTAAGCTTTTATGGGTTTTTGTCGATGATATGATTATTCCTACTTCACCTTCATCAATTGATGCCAAGGAAAAACATGTCCTTACGCGATGGCACAAGAAACTAGTTTATACAGACGCGACTCACCGCTGAGCTGATGTCTACATGTGGCTGAATGGTGAGATGTCGAACAGGCAACTGCAAGTCAGTTAATTAGCACGTCTAAGCATCATAAACCCCAGTCTGGCGGTTTGCTTTGTCGCGGCCCTCGCACTGGAAACCGCCACATCCTTCAGCGAGAGGTAATTATGCAAGAGGAGAATTCTGCCTGCAGCAGTGTCTGAACTGGTTTTTAGGAGAAAGAGACATTTCAAAGTCAGGAAGGACAAATTATTTAACAGAGGGTGTTCAAGTTGAAATAAGTTAATAAAGGCTGGTTCTATGTGGACCGCGGCGACATACTACATTCAAAGCCCGAATGAAAACGAGGCCTGTGAAAGGCTGCTGAGCCTCCTGACGCAGCATAGCTTGTAAAACACAACTGCAGTGGTGAGGAGTCATCAAAATGTGCCGCTTGATGCTTTGATGGCTTTTCTCAGCTTGACAGAGGATGTTGTTCAAGTCCACGAGGGATAAGCATCTTAATAAAAGTCAGCAGGTCTCAGAGAGTTCATATATTTTTACTTAATTAAAAAAAAAGCCTTCTTTTGACATGAAACATGGCAAAATGAAACCAAAATTGCTCAGATGGAGATCTATCTTTACATGCAGTCAGAGCTCATAATGATATTGTGTCTTTTTGTGTTTGAATCAGGACAAACGTAGCACTTATGAATAATAAAACCTCATGAAAATGCTTCACTGTGCAGTGTTTTCCTGTCCAGAAGTTCTCCTCTCATGCTCTAGGGGGCAGTCTGGTTTCATCCCCTCTGCCTGAGCTGCAGCGAGGTGTCTGCAGCTCCTCTCACATTACACACTCTGACTTCTGCTCGCTCAGACGGCTCCTTAGAGAGCAGGGCCCCGCTGTTTATGCCAAAACGCCAGAGTGAAGCAACTAATATCTAGATTACAGTGAGCATATTTGAAAATACCAGCGGAGCTTGAAAATCCTCCATCGTACTAAACACAAAATTCAGAGAGTGAGCGTTTGGCTGACGCAAATCACCATCAAGATGATGCTTTTAGTGCTGGAATATGGAACGGCTTGGCCATCTTTCTTTGTATTTTTGTGCCCGAGAGCAAATTTAAAAACTGGTACATTTTACTGCCCGGCCACTTGGTCTTTTGATGCATCGCCAGTGGATCCATCGGCAGGTGGCAGCTGTTGGGTGACACCTGTCCAAGCAGGGTCAGCTCCAACATTCAGCCGCTATAGTGAATCAGAGGCCATCCCAATATATATATATATATATACATATATATCTTAAAGATGGACGTCATGATAGCTTCCACCATTTATGTAAGTGTCCATCTGTCTGATTAGTTTGTTTTTGAAATGTCCTGATTGACAGCTGAAACCTGTTTGTGATCGAGCTGGTACATGGGCGGAGCTTTAATGCCACGGCTCCACCGCTCCATCACTAATGGCCAGTCTCCGGCTCTAAATGACATCACCTGTGCACTGTGGCAGCGACCTTATACTGGGTGTTGAGGCTTCATTTTTGCACAGTGGAAGGAAGTCTGATACCCTACGTTGTTCTAAAGAGCAAATTAGGAAAACATCTTCATCATCGCCATATTGGAAGTGCTCCAGGCCTCCAGGGGGAGCGCTCTGCAAATAATACATATTCAGAATTTTTTTTGTTGCATGTGTTTTCAGGGTTTGTACATTTTTTGACTTTGAGTCTTTGAAAACAATGTTCTTTAAGTTGCAGCACATTTGCCCTACTGTTATTGACAGCAGCCTCACTTAGCCAGAATGCAGCGCGGCCACAAGACTTGACAGGGTGCGTTCTGGGTACAGGGAGTGAAACTGTCATCTGACTGTGTGTAATCTGTTTATGAACAACCCTGAAGTATGACTTGAAAGCACGTCCAGGCTTGTTCCCCTCACGGTTGGTGAAATGCATTCTGGGGGAAATATAGGAAACCAAAACCCCTGGAATGAATTGAACATCAGAAAAGGAAATCTACAAAATCCCCCTCATATGACGCGGCGTTTCCAGCTTTTCACACGTGTCTACCGTGTCAGATACAGGATGGCAGAGCTCGACTGCTTTCTTGCATTAGAATTAGCCAAAAAAAAAAAAAAAAATCTAAGTCAGCAATTTAGGTGAAACAAAGAGAAAAGAGCGGAATGGTGGGGTGTAGGTGTGTGTGTGTGTGTGTGTGTGGGGGGGGGGGGACACAGAAAGACAGAGGCCTATGCTCTGTCCACAGTACAGTTCCCCTGTGCCTCTTCCGAGAAATTGGACAGAGAAGGGGAGGGTGTGTGTGTGTGTGTGTGTGTGTGTGTGTGTGTGTGTGTGTGTGTGTGTGAGGAGGACGGCTAAGCTGACACACGGACAATGTCAATGTCAAGATATGCAAGCTGTAACCACCGACGGTGCCTGTGACGGACGATTGATGCAAAAAAAGAAAAATCAAAGCAAAGTTGATGACTTTTCTTTGAACGCAGCCGGTCAGCGCAGAGGCCAGTGACTGTACGGCGCTTATTTTGGAGAATATCTCTCACTTTAGTCTCCCTTTGTAGGTCATTTACAACCGAACAATGTTTGAGCGCCGCTTGAATGAAAACGGATGGGAAACTACAAATGAGCCGGCGTCGCTCACAGCGTCACGTTGGAAACAAAAAGGGGGCAAAATCAGTGTGTCCGGCTGCATGTCATGTTTCCATCACCAGAGCCCAAAAAATACTCAGTGACTACTGCGGAGTCATTCAACCCCGGACTTAATGCAGCATGTACCGCTTTCAGCTTAAGACAAAAGCCAGATGTCGGTGGGTGTTTTGTTGGTTTCTTGTCCAGTATGAAAGGGGATTAACATACGCAATATTTCAGCAAACTCCCAAAATCCTTTACAAGAATTCGGCCAAAGTTGTTGCGAAAAGGGAACTTCACGGTGGTTGTGGTTTCTCTGCTCTCATCTGACTGATGCAATCTGTTCATTTTTACCAAAAACGCAGCTTCTCATTTCATTGAGCAAAAACATTGTGTAAAATCAGTCATCGACACTTCTCATAATGCGATGACTTGATAAAAAACGAAATGTGCATTTGCTTCCGCATCACATACGCACATTTCGCCACAATGCACGGCACCTGTACGCCTGTGATTCCAAACTGAGGATCGTTTCAACCCTCGTCTGCACTCTGTGTGGTGCGCTGCCCAAATCTAGTAGGGAACCTTTAGTCTCCCTGAGGGGATTGATAACTTTATTGGCTGTAAGAAATTTCCTGTGTTGCGCTCCACCTGTAAGCTCTGTCAATATGAAGTGAACAGTTTAACGCTTGTGCAACCCACTCACACATGCTGATTAACTCCCTCCCTGTCAGGGGATCCCCATGTGAAAGTGCATTGTGTGGACGTGTGGAGCGCTGATCGGGCCACATGTGGCTGGATTTCGGTCGTATATTGACTTTCAGGCGTGTGTGTTTTTCAATGTCAGTCTCCTCACCGTTGTGTTTTCATAACGTGCACCTGGTTTCGGTGTCCAGCTGTTGCTCGGACTTCGCCGAAAAACACCTCGACGTCACGGGCTGCATCGCCTCTCGCTCCGTGCGTTTTGACGACACAGAGAAGTGAATTATCCCACCGGCGCCCCGCTCCCGCTCACCAAAAAGGCAGATTTTCATTACGTAACAAAGCCGAGAGCTGCATGGAAAACCTATTGCTGTTCCCAGTCCTGTTCCTAATCCTCCCTGCAGTTGGCCTTAAGCCCCTTTAGCCCCGTTGACAGCAGTCAGCCAGGGGTTGTCATTAGGATGAAAGCTGTGCGACTCACCTGGTTACACAGCTGTCTGTTAGGACAGAGAAGGCATGATTACAGAGCGGAGCCGGTCCTCCCGCCCTCGCTAGCATGGACCAACATGCTTTTCAAGGAGACTGAATGAACCAGAGATGAGAGGGATGGATCGGCCGGGCCACAGTTGTTGTTGTTGTTCTGCTGATGTTGTTGCCTTTCTTGCAAGGTTTGCCGACTTTTCAACAGGTGTTACCTGCGGAGCTCCTGCGAACCGTTTATAGGCTTCTGCTGCGTTGCTGCTCCAGAACACAAGATTATGTGTCAGTGAGTTACAGCAATGCCGGACTTGAACCCGAAGTGTTTGATCCTCGTCCTTTAGACGTCGTCCCGGCCTGTTTCTCGTCTGGGTGTGCAGTGAATCACCGGGCAGCCTGACAGTGGGTTCACTTCACCTCTGTGCTTTGTGCTCTCAGGTAAACTTGCTAACAGCAACATATGACCGCTCAGCGAGGTCAAAGTCAAATGTGAAAAATGAGTCTCACGACCTCAGAACTTCCATCTGCTGTGGGTCACTCCAAAAATGTGAAACTTGAGTCTGAAAGCATCGCTGACAGTTCAGAAATGTGAAATGAGTTGCCACAAATATCATAGAATAATTTATGCTACGTTAAAACCACAATATTTTTTACATAAAAAGTTCCATTGTGCAACGAAAATTGTGAGACTGCTCATGAGGGTTAGGTCCAGGCAGCAGAGAACTGAGGCTGGATAAGCTAAAGGCTTGCTTAATTAGTAAGAGCAGGAGCTAGAATATCTGTCCTCAAATCAAATATTTTGTTTGTAAGAATGTTTGGAATAATAATTTGGCAGCTGTGGGTAAGGAGGTGGAGTGGGTCGTCTACTCATCGGCTCTCTTTGGCTGGTCCATTGATTTTAAAGGGTGTGTGAATGGTTGAGCATAGAAATATTGTGGGTATGTGTGTGCGAATCAGTGAATGTGACAAGGAGCGCTTTGGGTAGCCGGTAAACTAGAAAAATGTACATTTTAATGTGAGTTATGCTTTGTTAAACCAACATTATGCATGCATGTTGAAGTGAGCGGTGCACTTACTGTCAGAGAGACTCAAGACTTTGACATTATACTGTGCCGCCATGCACATTTAATGGCCAATCACTTGTTTAAACACCACAGCTCCACCTCACTCGGAGGTGCCGTTACTGTGTCTGTCAATGTGACGTTGTTGCATTCACGCAACAGGGAAACCGAGCAAAAGATGGTAACCGTTTCACCTAGTAGTCTGAGTATTTACACGAACTGAACAGATCCCTTTCTAGCCCTGTGGTTCTGTATCACACACCACCTCAAACCGGTGGTCTCGATGCGTCACTTATCGAGCTGTGTGCTGTTCGTGATTCACAGTATAATTTTCCACCCAGCTCCATGATGCCTGGATGCCGAACCTGCCAAAACTTCAAAAGTTTCCTTTGAGTGTGTGTGTTTCTTTTTTTCTTTCTCTGCAGGTTTGTCTGGTTCTTTGTCAGTTTAATCAATTTTCACATTCGGTATGTGATGTTGATTGAACTTTTCAGCCCGCAACTGATCACCATCTCTAAATCAGATGCCGGGACCCGGTCCTGATTGTATCAGCAATAATGAAATATTATAGCTGCTGCGCAGCGATGGGTCGGGTCCAGGCTATTTTTGGCAAATTTAGGCAATTCTGAGCAACAAACAGGAGAATAGGAAGACAAGGCAGTTGACAACAATGTTCACTTTGGACCACTTGAGGCTTGAACTCACAACTTCTGGAACCCAAGACTGTCATCTATTGCTCTGAGCTAATTGGCAAGTGGCAATGCAATAGTGGCTTCACAAATTGAGTAAGCCATTCACTGTTGTGCAGGCAGATTTGAAACCACTGTAAAAAATTCAGTTATCAAGACAAAAATCTGATAATACATAAATTGCATCTTGACAGCATGGAAATGTTGGTGATTTGTTTTTAACTCTAAGTGTTTTGCTTCATAAAAGAAAATTTAATGTTTAAAAATGCCACTCTTGCATTGACTCCAGTTGTTCCCATTAGAGCAGAATTCAAAATGTTTTCAAAAATTCAGTTTTTGAGATAAAATTCTGATATTTGCCAAACTTCATCAACCATGACTCCAAAATATTCTAAATTTTTTTCAGGAAGATTGAAAATGTATTTAGCAAGAATTTGATAGTATATGTTTACGGTATTGTTTACAGTAAAACATTTTGATGCACTGTAGGCTTAATTTTTGATAAATCAAAAATCCGAGAAACAAGATTTGTGGAGGACGGTCTGAAGATGCTCTCTAACAAGTTTGGTGACAATTGAGCAAAATTGTGGGAGGTTTTATAAGTTTTACAGGTTTTGAAAAAAACTGAGTAATGGACTTAATAATTTGTAATGAGTTTGAGTGGACTAAAGTTTCAGCAGTATTGGGGCTACAGTTTGGTGAAAGTTTCAAAACTGTAGCATGTACTGTTGATTTTGTAGGTATTTTTAAAGTTTTTAAATTTAAACGCTTATTGTGCCCCCCCCAGGAGGAATATTGACATGTCCTTGGAATTAAGTAAACCTGGCATGGGGCCGGACATTTCTGTAAAGTTTGGTGAGTTTTCGCCATGGAAAAGTATGACTTCCTTGGAAGAAAGAAGAAAGAAGAAGAAAGAAAGAAAGAATTCCTAGGAATACAATAGGGTCCTTGGCAGCTTAGCTGCCCGGATCCTAATGACCAATGCAACACAAACACTACAAAATGATCTAGTTTTGGGTGGATGTATGCTCTCCCTATAATCCAGGTTTAAAAAGTTGCTGCCACTGAAGGCAAACACCAAGAATTGGTTGCTATTACCTTACAATTAGGGATGTCCTGATCAGGTTTTTTTTTCCCCCCGATCCCGATCCGAGTCCTTTATTATTTAGCATCTGTCGATAATGAGTCCCGATCCAATACTTAGCCTTAACTAATATTGTCCTGGATAATACAGCTGCATTAAGAAAAAAAGGCAACTGCATCCAATCTGTTCCTTTATAGTTTTTTTTATTTTGTTGAAACAAAGTAAATACTTTCATATGGCTCTTTCTTATTCTGCATCTGCTATTCCAACATTTGCCGACCACCTTCCTTGTGTTAGCAGGTGAGTCTGTGACGTTGCACTGTGACAGCAGACCCTCGTGTACAGCAGCTGAAGTGTGTGAGATGCAGCCCACCCTTGGTACCTCCATATTGTCCACTGCTTTTTTAATATTCCTTACGTTGTCACATAAAATGACGTGGACGCGTTGCTTGTCTATTTCACAGCATTCAGCATCTCCTCGATTATCTGTTTTACATGCTCTGCTGGATGAGACCCACGAAACTAGTGCACATACCAGCACGCTGTAACTTGAAAGTGGAGTCAATGTAATGTAATGCTGAGATGGTAGGGCATACCGGGGATTCAAAAACTCAGATGACGAAGAAAACCCTGATCCTCTACCACGGAGATGAGCTGGTTATCCAGAGTGATTAATTTAATTACCTTCTCTGTAATAATTGTGGCCATGTCTCTGTCTCGAGGATATTTCTCTTTCCTTTTGAATGTATCCACGAGTGTTTGCTGCTTCGGTGTCCTTGCCTGTACTGCTCGAGTGAACACATTGCATTCTTTGAGTGTTAGTTTTTTGCCGTATCAAATGAGTAGTATTAAGTGCAGCTCCGCGAAACAGCCTTATTGCAGATGTTACATGTCGCCGTTGGAATGCTTTCACTTTCTAATTTAAGTTATTTCCACACTGCAGACATTTTATCCACAAGTTTGCCAGAGTAACGCTATGCGTGCGTCTGAGTTCTGCCACAAATTGTGCTCTGACGTAAAAAAATAAATAAATCAAAAATCGGGCTTGGGTTCAAACGTTCAAAATTGCTGATTCCGATCAGCGGAAAAATGCCCAGATCGGCCCCGAACACGATCCTACAGATTGGATAGGGACATCCCTACTTACTATATTTGCAAACATTACATTACTGTTTAATTTCCATATAGAAATTAACCTTGTCAGACTAACTTGTTAAGTAAAGCTTTGACAAAATGAAATAAATACTATGTTGTGCACTATGTTGTTTACTTTATGCAAACAGTTAAAGGTGCAATATGCAAGAATTTAAGTTGAAAAAAGTCAAAAATGAAGTATAATTATGAACACAATGTGAATAAATAATTGTTCTGACGTCATTTCAAAGACATCTATGCACTGTGTTGCAGAGATATTAAGTGTAGTTAGCATGCTAACCAGCCAGCCCCGTTTTTCCGATTCCACTTCCGCTTACTGCACGGCCAACTGAGCTAACTCGCCAAACAGCAGCTTCAGTTAGCAGCAGTTAGCGGTATCTTTGGTGATACACTTGGCCCTATTTTTATTGGAGTATGAATTACAATTTCTTACATAGTGCACCTTTAATTTCAAGACAAAACGGCGTGACCTCTGAGAAGAGCAGTGGAAAAACCCCACACTAGTGAGGGTGCTTACCACCTAATAAAAAAAACTATTATCACCCTGTGTGTTTAGTCACAACTGCGCCAGCATTAAAGATATCTGTGCTCCGAGTAACAAAACACAGACCTCACAGCTGATCACCACCACAACAAGGCCACTGTTTGACTTGGACGCAGCAGCCACGCAGGCCTGCATCACTGAACTCGTGCCTCGCCGCATAATCTCCGTCCCGCGGGAGCACAACGTGCACGGCGGGGGCGACCTGAGTGCGAGAGCAATTTGGCAATTGGACGCGAGCGATTTTGGCGCGCCTACCTCCGCTGACGTGGGCAATCGCTTCTGAGAAGGGTCCCCGAGGCCCCGCGGGAAAACCCTCTTGACGTCAAAGTGCGTTCCGAGCCCACAGATAGAGTGTTTTCATACGGACTGCCTGGGTTAGGGTTACAATAAAGAAGGGGAAATTGCAACCACAGAGCTAAGGGGAGAGGAGCTTGAACTTGAGTCTGGAAGCCGCTCTCCCCCCCCACCTCTGAGAGCTCGTGTTCTTCCTCATATCTACACAGAGAGTCATCCTTTAGCGTCTCTTTCTGTTCTTTTACTCGCATTTCAGGGTTAGCTCGCCTGCGTTTCTCATCCTCCTGATTGACAGATGCTGCTCTACACATGCGTTTCACCTGACTTCCTTTTTACTTTCCCATTGCTCTCTCAGCCATTATCCTTGTTTTTCTCTGACATATAACTGAATTTCTGTGCCTTTTTTGCTTCCCTGGAAAGCACCACACTAAATGTTTTTCTGTGCAAAGAAATGCTTTTGACACAAATTCAATCTGACTCACTTCACTTGGCTCATTCGCTCTCCTCTCCCACGCGCCGCATGCTGAAAGGTGGTGTATCAGAGCGGTGACAACTCCAGCTGTTTTCTGCTGAGATGTGGCCGTGATGCTTTTTCGCGGAGGGTGTGAAGCCCCGGCCAGCTGTTTGCCTGTTGCCTCCCACCCATCTCTGTCCCTCTTGCAAAACACATGCATAAATACAGATACGCCGCAGCATCCACTTACAACGTGTACACTTGCACACACGCCAGATTAATACACATAAGCTTGTGTTTCGTGTGTGTTTATGACTTCCGCAGCACAAATCTTTGATTACAGATGTGCAGCAGGGGCGACCACAAATAGAGGGTTCTGTGTGTCAGTAGGTCCGCAGAATATGGTGTTTAAACTGTAGTCCTGAGTAAAAGATGAGGTTCAACCACATCTAATAATGGTCCAAGGATGGGCTGGATCCTCACTTTCCTCACTGTACACTTGCAGCACTTCGCTTTCAACACTGAAGCCTTGATGTGTGCCGGTCATAAAACTACTGAGGTTCAAACGGCAGGGCAGAGTGGAACAGTTTGTCAGTGTGATGCAGCTTTGGGATAAAGACCTGCCTGACTCGTCTGAATCTCTCTGTCAGTCTGCTCTCTGCTCTGATTGGTCAACTCACACACGGCTGAGCCAGCACCACTTACGACAACAGAGCAGCTGTGATACACTAATTTGTATGCGCCAAACTAGCCGCTAGGCATAAATCATGCAAATGTTTCACGTGGTGACGTAGTGTGAAAGTCACGGAATTAACGACGAGGCGTTTCAGGCACCTCAGGAGCCGTGTCTTCTGTGGGAGACAGGCGCTTCTGTTGGTGTGGTCTTTGGGATTTTTAACTTTCAGGACCTTTTACATGCACGAAAACTGAAATAAAACACTGAAGGGAAGGAAGATAAATGAAAAAAAAAAGTCTCCTTTAAACTTGCAGTATTTGATTTTTTTGACAGCAGAAACAAGTGACATCTTATAAAGGTTTTCTGGCAAACTTGTTAGCATACAGTTGCTTACACACACCTAGCATATATGGAGAATAATGCTTTTGGCAATCTGATGAATGTAATTTCTAACATTCACTCCTTTTAGCTCCTTATTTGTTAACAACACATCCTGACTGAAATGTATGGCCTTTTAGCTGCTAAATGTTCACCAGCTAGCAGCTAGCTGTATCTGCCACTTGGTGCTCAGCAGCTAGAGTGCATTTTGAAATAAAAATATAAACCAATGCCTTATACATGTAGGTAACATGAATGAGATCACTGTGACTGAAAAGTAAACGAAAATATTGAGTAGCTGGGAACCAAAACAACTAGCTGACAGACACTAAAACGCCCGCAGGATTCATGGAAATGCAGAGTCGGATGCTAACTTTCTGTCAGTTAATATAAAAAAAATAATTCACGCAGTTTTAGCTATTGAATTTGTTGTTAGATACAATGAAATTAAAGCTCTCTGGAACCTTGAGTCTTCACCCTGCATCCTAGCTTTCGTTTATTACATCCTGTGTGAGGGGAGATGCACCACAATTCCACCATGCGTCACCCCAAAGCCCTTCCCAGGCCCAAACCGTATAGCATGTACGGCTTCTACCGTTAATGCAAACACAATAAACCCTCCAGATCTCTCACCCTTGCCTCTAGCGTCTCACAATTGATTCTTTTATTCTTTTTTTTTTTACACCCCGCAATGAAAAAAATTAACCGAGGCCTGCTAAGAGCGCGGCCATCTGTGACAACAAACAGTGCGGCCCTGTGCTCCACCGGTTGCCCATTTTCTCGCCGGCGTGTGCTTGTTTTCTCTAGTGCCCGCTCCATCTCGGCTCGTTGAAATTCAGTGGCCCGCCGTTTATTTTAGAGCACTTTGCCAGGAATGTGCGCGGGGTGGAGCGGGAGGGCACGCACCAAAAAATTGCCAGTGAAATTCAGCAAAATAACATTTGGCTGCTTTACTGAAAAGGACGCGGGAGGGCGGCGGGGAGGAGGCTGTGACAAAGGTAATTTGCAACAAGGGGTTGGATTTCAACTCCAGTCTGTGTGCACGTGTACAGTTTTTTTTTTGAGGCGGGGGGGGGGTTATGGCAAAAAGGTGAGCGCGGGCCAAAGTAAACACACCTTTTACACAATAGAAGCCCTTACTGGCTGGTAGGGGAAACTGCCGGTATAGCTGAGGCTCAGGAAGTGCTTCTCATGTGTCATGGGGGGTTAATTGTGTTTTGGTGTTATCTTAGAAAGGAGACCCCCCATAAACCCCTTCAACGGCCCCCCCTAAAGTCCCATAGACTGCTACTACGCACCTGGACAAACACAACAATATGGAAGTACGAATTCGATCGGACACACACTGTAGTGAACTTGTCCTACTTGTAACTTGTCCATATTCTATCCAGTGCATGAGAATTGGCCACAATTTATGCACACTCATACATTCTACATGCTGTTATATATATATTTTTGCTTTTACATCCACCATGTTCTTCATTTCCTTCCACATGCCGCGGCTCTACCTGGACCCGGGCCGCCTCTGTCCTCTCAGTGGGAGTGTGCCCCGGTCGAAATGATGGCCTCTGTGTGTGGCGTGTTAAGACAGCCGGAGGAGGCGGAGGGTGAGGTGGTGGTGGTGGTGGGGGGATTGCTGCTCTTGCACCTTGCATTCTTGGGCTGGGTGTCAGGGCCTTCGTCGGCACTTTTCCGCGGCTTTCCAGGATCGCAAGCTCACCCTCAACAATGACTGCTGCTGGCGCCCGGGGTCGCGTGTGGTTGGGAAATTTCATTTGGAGTGTTATTCTGAGAGGAAAGGGAGAGCGCGTTCGGAGAATCCGCTCTGGTCATTGAAGGCAGCCGGTTGTATTCAGTTTAATTACAGAAAAAGTCTATAAATGTGATTTGTACATGAGGCAGGGATGATTGCTGGTAGCTATTATATAATAAAATCAGAGTTAAAGGTTAATAAACAAGCTCTTTAAACCAAACGTGTCATCTTTTTTAGGAACAAAAAGAATACTAAGAAGTTGTAGACCGGTATGTGCTAGAGCTGAAACAAATAATTCCCTTCTTTATTGTTTTGGTGGCACGAACAGCCCGGTCGTAAAAGATAGAAAACAAGGAAAATCTGTCAGAATCAGGGAACGTTTGGCACCTCCGCTTGATAATAATGATCTCGATCAGTACTGACAAAGTATTTCCACTAATAAAAGCAACACTATGTTGCTTTCGAAGCCATTCAATGAGAAAGTCGAGCCTCATCCCCAGGTCGACAAATGCTAAGTGTCAGGGATGGGACTCAATGTTCTTTCTCCTCAGAAACTATGTTACTGTTAATTAACTATTTTTGCAGACTGTAGAAATAGAGACTGTGAAATGGAATTGGCCACCATATTGTTCCTGTCACTATGAAAACGGAGGCTGAAAAAACTGTCAGTAAATTTTTTTTATTTGGCCGATGGGAGGGTTGCAACCGTCCGTCAATCAAAGCCACTCGAACCAGCTGTCAATCACTCTTCAATTCAGCTAATCGTCTTCCTCTGAGAGAAGGGGGAGGTTTGACAGGAAGTTAATACCTTACAGCTGAATTCGAACTGGCCACGCCCCAAATCAACATATTTATCATCAGCGGGAGTGTTTATTGGCCCGTTGTGTTGCAGTGCATTCTGGTATTTGTACTTGTTTTCTACTTTACCTCACCAAAGCCATTTTTTTCTGTATTCCCCAGTCATGTGGCACCATTTTCAAAAATATTTGCATCTTTTCACTTCATTCACAGCCCAGTTTTGGCAAGGGCCATCTTTCCAGCAACAACTCGGATGAGAAATCCATTAATTTAATGCAAAAATATCTGCAAATGCAGTATCGCAGATACTGAGCCGTAGATTTATCCGACCTTTCATATTCAGAACCTGTTTGCATTTTGCAGGGTTCCTGCGTACATATGCATGTAATAGCGCTGCACGTGAGCGTAAGCAGCAGATTTTCATGTCATCTCTCTCCCTACAGATTCAGATGTCCGCAGCACAGCATGGATATCCTGGATGCTTTATTTTCGGGCTGTAATTTATTGATTGTTGAAAGTTTGCAGAGTTGAAAAGGTCACGCTCTGCATTGTGAGAGAGCTATAACAGGTCATCATTCTTCTTCCTGGAAAGACTTCTCTTTGCCAAGATTAAATATGTGGTTTGGACAACGCAGGGAAGGAGATGTGCTGAGTGTGTGTAGCAACCCTGACCGCGGGCCAAGTATCTGTAAGCTCCGGTGAGCAACTCTGATATTGTGTGACGCCTGCAGAATGTACAGACGAGCAAGGTACACCGCAGAGCTCTGGAGCGGAGGAGGGAAATTAATTGTAAGAAAAGCGAGCTGTGGAAAAGCCTTTCCTCGCTTTTGTCAGCTGACGTCAGTTGCGCTCGTACTCTCTCGGCCGGGACAGACGTCAGCCCCGGCAATCGTCGTCTAATTTATTCTTGTTCTATCTCAATCTGTTCTCATACCTTGTTGTCCTCTCCGGCCCACACATGCGCCTTGTCTCTCGCTCCTGTTTTCATTCCTCTCTTTTGTCTCCATCACACGCTCATAAAATGATTTAGACCTAGAGGCCTGGCACTGGGGTTTCTCACTCCATGCTGACGTAGATTGTCGGGTGATTCCCATCGTTTCCTCGGCCCGTTTATCATCTGTAGTGGTAGGATTACATAACTGTTTACACACAGGAGGAGAGAAGCGTTCTTAATGGCGGCGGCAGATTTTTTTCCAGCAGGGGACGGTAGCGGAACGGAAAAAAAATAAAAGCCAGGCGAGTCCGATCTACGCCGGCGCGCTGATGTCACGCCTACGCCTGCTTGCGTAATCCGCCTCATGCAGAAAAACATGCGCGTGTAAACATTGCACACGCTCTCGAAGACGCTGACAAACACACAAAGTGACGCGGCGCGCACCGTGTGTGAACCGGCCGAGTCACTTAACCTTGTGTCTCTCGAGCTCGACCCCCATCCATAACGCCATCAAAACGAGACATTTTAACGTGCTTGTACGCCTTTTTGACATCCCCGGGCGGAGGGTGAGTGATGGTCTCTCCGGCCGCACGTGGGTCTGCACGGACGAGTCTATATTTTTGAATTTTTGCATGTGTGTGCCAATGTGAAATCCCTGGATGTGTGTGTGTGTGTGTGTGTGCCAACAGACCTGTTTCCCAACCGAGGGCCTCATCAGACTCTCTCTCTGACTGTTTTCCTTACCTCCCTTACTCGGGTAATTGATTGGCATGATTTACACAGTAATTATCTAAGCACGCGGGACTCGCCGTGTTTTGATGGCTAACGTGTGGGCCGACGTCGGAGGGGAGGATCATCGGCGCTACTCACGAGAAGACATCCATTACGGGAAGGAGACAAGCGAGCCGAGTGAGTTACGGAGTCAGTTAACTCCGTCTCTCTCCCTCTAGTAATAACTTGTAAGGCTGTCTCTCCCATCTGCTGCGCTTCCTCCCCGACTTTTAATGGCATATCCTCGGTGTTTTTCCTAAGCGAGAGTTTATACCCTCGCGCACTCTAGATCCACTGGGGACACATTTTAGTTCCTTTTTCCAAATACCTCACATAATTTGAAGCATGAGAGAGAATGGGGAGTTCTGCCCAGGGCTATATCTCGCCCTGCAAAACATGTCTATCATATTAGGTCAGACAATTTAGGCCTTGTAAATTTGAAAACAAGTGAAAAAAAATACTATACTTATATTAAATTACGATAAAAACCATAACAGCTAAAGGAGCAGACAACCATGTTGATTTTTGTCATTATGGTTTATTGACTGAAACAGCCTTTTAGCTTGGATTGTACAGATTTTAGGGATATGAAGCATTTTAAAGGGGCAATTCAAACTAATGAGGTAATGATACAAACATTGAAATATTTATCCTCTCCATAAGTGAATAAACAAGCTGTTCTCAGAGGGAAAATAAAGCCCCAGAGCACTGTTTGATGCTAGAAAAGGTGGCAGGGTCCGCCACATATAAACAAGGTAAAACACTATGAAATTGTGTGGTTTGTTTATTCAGTCATGGACAGTTTGAGAGAGTGTTTATTTAGTTTGTTTAGGCATAAAGAGATCAGTTTATGAAGATCATTCTCATCTGGTTATAATTTCTTCCCCGAAACTACATAATGCTCCTTTAAAATAATCTACCAATGTAACAATTTACACCACAATAGAAAACACACTTTTAGGCAAACTGCAGATGTAGCTAGCAAAACAAATGGTATACATTATTCAAACTGCTGCCAGCTGTACCTGCTGTTAGCTCAGTTGGCCGTGCAGTTAGCGGTGTTGCCATTAAGCACGCTAACTTCAACGGATATATCTGCGACACACTGCACAGACGTCAAAACTCTTATTTCTTCACTCTGTTGTCAGTTTTAGTGAGACGATGTTGGTCCAAAATCAATGCAGCTCATTAAGGCCAGTATTTATGACTGCTGTTCGCCGTGACAATCTGCTGGAACAAAGAGGCAAGAAATTCATACAGCATTTAGTGTTACGGTACCCAGCAGACTACCGGAGGTCACTTCCCTCCTCCTGGTATGTGTGAAGGTAATAAACCCAAACTGAGTGTAACTGTCAGTGGGAGCTGCTGGCCCCTGATTAACTGAACCAGTGTTGCGTTAAGGCCTCAGCAGGCTTCGAGTCTGGGCGAGTGGCTGAAAAGCTGAACAAACATCCCTCCGCACAGCGCACCAGATACATTCATATTAGTTTTATTAATGAAATAAAATGTGTCTAAAAGCATCAGGAGCGCTGTTTTTCGAAAAAGCAGAGCGACTTGTATTTGTGCGAGAGGTTCCGAATACTGATGTGTTTTCACTCGCCGCTGTCGCTGCCCAGACTCAGGTAAGGGGTCAAGCTGTCTCAGGTAAATATGGTCCAGAGATATGCAGATGTATCGCTGGTTATGTAACCACCTTTACGGCCTGAGGCCTGGAGGGAGAGGAGAGGAATGTGAAACTCGCAGAGCAGCCATCAGACACTTGGGAAAAGGACACTGGAGCTTCACGTGTCGGAAGATGAGCCAAGCAGCTACCTCATGCTCACTTCATGTCCATTTCAGTCTTTGCGCATGCAACTTAAAGTACCTACCACCTGTTACTGTCTATATTTGATGGGTATGGTCCTTGAGGTTAACACCCTCCAGCAGACATTCCACAACACATATTTGTTTCATTAAATTACATATTTTAGGTCTTTTTTTGTTGGACATTTAAATTGTGCGCTGCCCTTACAAGCCCTATTTTTTATCAGCCGGAGGATCTGCTGTCCTCAGGCCACGAGGCCACACAGGAGCCACTTCCTCGAAAAAAAGAGCTTGTTGCGTAAGAAGCAGCCGTGTCTCAGATGGCCTTCGAGAGTGTTTGCTGTTGACCCTGGCCAAACCATCCATCACCTGTTATGCCAAGTCAAAGGGCAGGCTGTCACCACTCCTGTCCCGCTCAAGCTCTGTCAGTGAACTCTTGGCTCCAGAAGTCTTTAACTTCCATCTAACCCCGAATATCGTGTTGCTCAGGTTGTTCTGTCCAGGTGGTTTTCGAGGAAACGCATGTTAATCTATGATTGGCAAGTTATTGTGGATACAGTGACCGACTGTGCGTAAGTGTTTAATATGATGCACACCCTTTCATGAGTGCACTGCCAAATCCTTTATAACTTAAAGGTGAGTTTTCTATTAAGCAGAATCAGCAGAATGGTAAGAATAAAATAGTTTAACGAGGTCTACGCATTGTGTTGACGAGAGACCTACTGACGTTAGCATGCTAACCAGCTATCCCAGACGTGTCCTTTTTCATGGGACCACTTGGAGCTCCAAGGTTAGCATCTGTTTACTCATCCGTCTCGAACTTAGCATTACATTTAGGCCGTGCACTCATCAAGTGCTGTCTCTCTTTTTGTAGGCTGCCCCAGAAATGAGCATCTTTCTGGTTGCCTTGACAAAAAGCCAATGTGGATTTTTCAACTGGATTTTGGATTATTGCAGCTCTGTGGCTGCTGTCATGGACAGATCAGAGATTCCCAGAGGTCCTGATGTGAACAGGGATTTCTCAAGATTCAGGTCACAGGTGATCTGAAGCTATATGGTGCACCTGTGATGATCCCGCTCAGCTGACTGCATTCAGTCGACTGGGAGGAGGTTGCAGTTCCCCCCGCTCAGTTGTGTGTCTGTCTCCAGGGAGTCGACACCGTCAGTTGGCTCCCTGATTTGCCGTTTGGCTCCAAATCTGAGTTTGAGATTTCTTTATTTTGGCCAATTTCCATACATTTTGTTTCCCCCACGATCAGTAACTCTCACTTCACCTTTGGTTTTGGGTCCAATGTTTATTTGTTTGTCTATCATTTTGATAGAATCAATGGGTGGCTGTGGGTTTTATTCCCACTGCCACCTTTTGGACACCAAGGGACAAGCTTGCTTCGACCCTTTTGTGATTTGTGCAAGGTAGTCTTCACAATTAACGCTTCTTCTATTACTTTTCAAGCGTAACTGAAACTGCCAGAATTAACAACAATAGTGTTAGGCATTTAGATGAACTACATCATGACCTCAACGTCTCCTCCACTAAGCTTCCTTCTACACCATACTATACACATTTTTTGTTTTTTTACCAGAAATGCATCAATAATAACACACATACACACTGCTCTCTGGCTCAGATCACAGAGCTCATGTCCATCTACCAGACTGCAAGATCACTGGTTCACATCCTGGTTCATGGTAAGGCAGTGGGAGGAAATTTCTGCATTTCTAGCAAAGAGTATTCTCACTGCATTGTCAGCAGGAAATACATTTCCTAGTTTGCAACTGAAGTCCACCTAGAAAGATGTTCAGCGTGATCACTTTTAATGTCCCCCACAACTTATGTGGTCTCATTAAGCCACTTGTTAGCAACCATATTTTTGAAGACATGCAAATACTTTATAATTAAAACGTAGACATACTCGTATCATGAACATGTTTTAAGTTTGTGTTAACTACAGAACTTATTTCACACATTGTACCTCCCATGTCTCAAAGTCATTGGGTTTTTGGTTCAAAGACGTATAACAAGACAAGGTTTGCTGGTTAACATGCTAACTTCAGTGAATATTTCTACAAAAAAATACACTGATGTCTTTGACACTTCTGTTTGGTTCATTTTAAATGTTGCAAACTAAAATTCAACTGTACAGCTCCTTCAGAAAGAGATTTAAAAAGAGAAAACGCTGTCAATCCGACACAAATGCAGATCGCTGGCTAACCGCACAACAATGAGTCTGACTGGTGAAGTCAGAGACAGTCATTTGAAATGTTTTACGTAAAAATCACATTCATTTGGAAAGTTACAGGATACTCATGCAGCCTTTCCAGAAATATTTATGGAGCTGTGGAAGTTAAAGCACCTGGTAGAGATCAACTGACATTTTTCCATTGAATATCTGGTGAAGGTCAGAAAAAAAATAAATCGTGGTCAAAATACAATGGACATTTATTGCAGGTCTGTGAAGGGATGCAAACTGTAACAGGGCGTGCTCCGCATCCATCCACCACTCCACCTCCGCTTCCTTAATTACTTCCTGTAGTGGCACCAAACAGCGGCGATGCATGTATGTCCTGAGATGAGGATACAATGCTGAGACAGATTGACGGTCACCCGCTGACAGACGTTTCCACCGCTGGCTGTGACGACAGGGAGGAAAAGGTCTGAACTCGCTTAAATCAGCCCAACAAATAACATCCTTTTTTTCGAGGTTTTTGTGCAAATATTCACACATATCCTGCCCCATGGCACGGAACAATGAAAGTTTGTTAACAGACACCCAGCAGCTTTTCAAGTAGATCATTAATTTAATGACGTGGGTATTTAGCCAGCAAAATGTCACTGCGCTTTTAAGACGCACAGGTTTTTTTTGTGACTCAAGCCCAGCCTCGGATGCATCATGCCCGATCTACGTCACCGGTTGCGCTCGGTGATGCAAACCGCCCTGCTGTGCACCCTGGGTCGTCTATAATGAAAACACTAACATTAAGTCGAGCATTCATACGTGACCGGTTTCCGACTTCCGAAAGGTGACTCGGTATCAGGCTTGTTAGCGTGTGCGTGTGTGGGTTTGTGTGTCACAGAGTAGTAAGCCTTTAGTTTGCGATGGCATATGAAGTCACAGTTTCACACACGTTGCGCACTGTGTGCCTGGTCCCCGCTGCGGCTTCCAGCTGTTTATGAGACCATTTCCCAGGGAAAGTCAGAATACTAATGGAGTCACTTAACCACTCTACCCTTTAGAGACAAATGGAGCGAGAGACGGGGAGATAAAGCGAAGAGAGAGAGAGTTTTATAGAGGATACTCCAGGATTTCTTGAAGTAATTACGAGCTACTGCGAGTATTGAAGCCATATTTTGCAGCCTTCAGAGAGTTTATGAGAAACCAACCTGAACACGCAGACTGTTTTTCATAACTGAAAGTTAATTGCCTTAAATGCAACAAAACAAAATCTTATTCATCTTTTATTTAACCTCAAGATTCATATCCCCTTTCGATTCGCAAGAAAAACCAATCATTGGCCCAAAACAGCCAAATCTGGTATCCATTGTGACCAAACAGAGACAGAGGGAAACCCCTCTCTTAAAATGACCAATCTGCTAGCTTCCCCAATTACATATTTGTTTTCTAATGATGTCAGAGTCATTCCTTAACTTGGCATAAGTCAGAACCTGGAACCAGTCCTCCTGAAGTGCCATGATTGCGCAACCACAACTTCCCCTCTGATATCATCACTGACGCCAGCGCAGAGGTCATCACACCTGCACACCACCCTCGCTTTCCAATGGGTGAGGGTGGGAACCGCATCGAGGAAGCGGAAAGGGGCTTTTCTTTTTGATGAAGCCTATTAATGACCCTGTGGCTCATCAGGAAAACAAAAGGGGAAGCAACGGGATGGCTGACTAATGTTCAGCCACATGGTGTGATTCAACTCCCTGGTCACTAACAGAGGGCAGGAGGACTCTTCCAGTTATTGTTTCACACTTTCCGGGGGTGGATATGCTGAGAAACACCCTCGGTCTCCTAGTGACCACATACACTGCAGACTGTGCCAAGCTGAACAGCTCGGTGTGCCAGGAACAAGTTTAATTGAATTTCAGAACACCAAATAAAAGTTACCACTTCAGACATTTGTTACTTATGTTGAAAACAGTAACAATTGATATACTTTTTTTGCTTTAAATGTCTGAGAATTTAAATTAAAATCAACTAAATTTAACAGAATGTGAGGAAAATGCTAGTCTTGTGTTGCAGAAATGTCTATTGAAGTAAGCATGCTAACCTTTCTGGACTGCTAGCTGCACAGCTACGGCATCTACAGTTAGCAGCAGTTAGCAGTAACTCTAATGATGTGTTGCTGATATGCATGTTTTGAGTTCAAATTCATGAAGGTGGCCCGTTCTTACATATCGCACCTTTAAGCTCTAATGAGTCTCTGTCTTGTGAAATCTACGTACGTAGTCGTGCAGGTGTTGCCTATCGTAAGCTCCCAGTAATTTCAGTTCATGATGTGATTTAGAGGTGCATAAAAACAAATTTGCACTTAATTAAATTAAAGCTAGCCAATTTCGACATGTGGAAACAGTAGGCCTTTAGGCCCCCTGAGAGTCTGGGGCCACGGGGTAGTTTTCCCGCTTCCTGCCAGGTTTGTAATCTGGTTTTGGTTGTGAGACAGAAACCCCCCTGATAAAGATGTCAGATCGGTAACAGAAACAATATATGAAAATATATAAATTGGTTTCCGCTGCTTGCAAAACAAAACACATTTTTTGTTATTTTGTACTCATTGTAATTATTGATGAAACAAATCTGAAAACCATCAGAAAATATAAATGCACATTAGCATACAGAGGATTTTCTGCAGATCATAAGCATTGGTTAGCTCTAGTCATAAGCTAACCAATGCTAGAGCTTAAATTGTCCAACAGCAGTCTCCTCCTGGTCCTGAGTTATTTCAGCATTCTATCGTGCACAAGTCACATTGCAGTCACGTGCAGACATGCACAGGCCCACGCGTTACACAGATGCCCACAATAAGAACCCGATCAGCGGTTTTCTTTGCGAGAGAGCGGCGGGCATTTATTTCGAAACACACTTCCTTCTGTGTATTTTTCTTTGAGTGCTGGTTGAAAGAAAACCCATCGTGTTCAAGAACGTGAAACAAAAGTTCTCCTTTCATGAACCAAGAATCTGAGATAACTGGAGTCATATGGGCCCGCCTGTTCCAACTCTTCCAGTAGCGCTGGGAGGGAAACCAGTTCAGACTCAGCTACCCACAGCTCCATTAGATCTCATTCTGCACAATATAGCAGCTTTAGTTTTCAAAATGATGGCACTATATTTAAGTTGATGATAATAATTAGAATTTTTGCATATTTTTTCATTTTTAATTTGTTTTTTTAAGGTGCCATTTGTGAAAATTGCCCCCCTGTGACGTTTATACTCAAAACAAACAGGGGGCAGGAGTAGCCGCTAACTGCTGCTAACTATAGCTGCCCTTAACTGTTTTGCTCAGGTAGCCGTGCAGCCAGCTGTTGAGAGTGAGCATTCAGGGACCAGGGGAACATTAGTGTTTTTACAGTTGGCACGGCAGCTTTGGACCGAGACTGGCCAGGGCTACCTGGTTAGCATGCTAACATGAATAGATATCTCAGCAACACAAAACACAGACATCATGACATCAAAACTTGAATTTGTTCACATTTTGTAGATGATTTCAGGGATAATTTTTTATTATTTTTAACTAAAATAAAAAAGGGGCACCTACCAGCAAATCAGAGGTGGCCATGGACTAAATTCTCTTTTTCCTATTGGTCTACAAATAAAGTTTCATTGTTCAGTTTCAAATAGCTACTTTCTGTAGACTGCAGTCTGTCAACCTTGATTACGTTAACATTATATCTAATCCTTTGGAGACTTGACCACTTGAGCTGAGTGGTGACTGGAGCCTTTAATTTTCTCCAAAGCTCGGGTCAGAGGTTAGACAAAGATCAATAATCAGGAGGTGTTGCTGGAACTGGAAACTTTCCCGTTCTTGGACGGCTCCGTGTGTTGACACAGAGCTCGTCACTTCATGAATTACGATCCAGTTTGGATCAGATACTTTATGCTGTACACCGACGGTATTACTATAAACCTTGTGAAACCATTGAAGCATTGCCATTTGAGCAGCAATTTCAACCCAAAATGAGGCCTCATTTAAAACCTCAACAAGTTAGTGTCACATAGTTAGTAAGTTGAGAGCTTCCTGAAATCATCTTAAATGTCTCAACATTTCCAGAGTGCTGTGAGGATGTACAGCACAGCCTTGAATCACCCCATATATGGAGCAATATTAGCTTTGCAGTTATTATTATCTTGACTGACAGACAAATTGACCCGTACCTTTTGGCTGGGCACCTCGATGTAAACCCCAGAGCCAACATCTTGACACGAGAGGGATGCCGGGAAAGGAACTGGCTTTCCAAACTAAAGAAAAATCAATAGAGAGAGCTTCTTTTGCTCACGTTTTTTTCTGAGCGCTGGAAGCCGGACGATCAGCAGGGTTGCACAGACAGTGGAATGCAGAGTTTCTGGACTGAAAGTGGAGGTTGGCAGAGAAATCCCTCCGCCGCTCCAAAAGACAATCCTCTAAAGTCACGATTTAAACACAAAGGCAGCAGGTATAACACACATTGGACGATGCGGAAGAATGTGATACGCTGCAAGTACTTGAAAAACGAGGGCAACATCATCTAGTAGTTTGGATTAATCACTCCACTGACTCTGTTGTTGAAAAGTTCTAGGTTATCTTAATTGCTAAAGTAACAGTAGGCCCCCTTTGCTTTAAATCAGTGTCAAAAACAATGCAGCTGCTCTCCCTTGACTGCATTCCTCTAATTAGCAGCTGGACTGAGATTTGTGAAAGTTATTCTTCCATTACAGCCTCTCCAGAACTTTCCATTACAATCTGAAAGTGGGGGGGAGAATGTGCAGACTCAGCATTAAGGGAGTCAGGACAGTGAAAAGAGAGAGCTTGCACCCTCCCTAAAGATCTATCTCTTTTTCTTCCAGTCTCTCTTGCCTCCTTGACAAAGCACACATTGCACAGCACATATGGGAGGCCCCTGACAGGAATATGGGTTTAAATAGGGGAAAAAAAAGCTGATGCACGGACTTACAGGAACAAGGACTGCTCTGTATAGCCCATTCATTCATGGCAGGTACCTCTGTCTCCAGCCAAACATCAAATGAGAAGGAGGGGTACTCACTAGAAAAGCATCATCCTGACTTGGAGGCCTTTCCCACCAACATGGGACCAGTGCTGTTCCTGTTAGCGCACCTTATTTGCAACTGTTCTGAGCATCTCAACCAAAGATGAAGTGGTAAGGAATCTGAAAAGCTAGAACTGTTACCCCCTTTCAACCAACGTGAACCAAGTGCTGGTCCAGAGTCGGTATATCAGAAGATGCCACATTAGCTCTGGTATTTAAAAATGGTGGTCATCACCGGATTTAGTTGGTCATGGCCCCAAGCCCCTGATGTAAGCGTTTTAGATCGAGCTCAGCAAATTGTTGGTGTCACTCTGGAACCCATTTTCCTGTCCGAGAGCCAGTTCTTTGGTTGTCGAAATGCAGGAGTAGGCTCCACTGGCTCCGAACCAGCACCTGAACTGCCTTGGTTGAATAGGGGTTAGATAGAAAGTAATAGATAAATATGACAGGTTTTGGTTCAGTTACTGTGCGGACCAGGGTGCGCCAAGTTGGCGTCATGTTCTAAAGTAGCACCACGATTCCAAGAATCTATTTAGCGGAACTAGTTCAAGAACCTGAGCTAATTGGGTGGAAAAGGGGTTTATGTGTCTTGCTATTTGTCCCAGTTTACTGTGTTCCTTTCCCTTGTCTCAAACACCACTTCCTAAACTGTAGCTCCGAAGTTAGTTTCTTTTTATAGAGCGGAAAATATTTACCAAGGTTTTAATGACTCTGCCGGAATCTGTTTGCAAGGAAAATAACACAAAGATGAATTCCTTTGGGATGGATGGATGGAAAGAAAAGGAGATGAGAAGAGCGGAGAGAGGGAGAAGGGCGGCGAGCTCCACCCGGAGAGACCCAGATTCACCATAGAGAGGACGGAAAGAGAGAGAGAGACAGATGAGTTGAAAGTGGTGAGTCAGGCATGAATGGATAGGATACAAACAGAGTTAGGGACAAGGCAGCACACGGCCAAAGTCGAGGCACAGAAGGGTTGGAGTGAAGTAGCCGCCTTGGCTGAGAGTTGATATATGGGGCCGATGGCAGGGCCGACGGATGGATGCCTTTCTCGGCTTCTTGTAAATGGGACAAAGCAGGCAATCTGCCCTGCATTTTCTCAGACTACCCTGTTTACTTTGGGATCAAGGGTGAGGCCTGGCGTAGATTAAGTGAAATGGCAGAAATTGACCGGGCTTCGACAACTAAACAGCTGTTTGTGAGCAAAGGTCAAGAGGTCACAGACAGGTGACTGCACGCAGAGAGCAGGATCAAAGCGGGGTCCTCCAGAGTTCAGAGTCATTTGAGTGCAGCTCGCCAACAAAGCAGGCGTCCCAGACACAACAACGTGCCACAGCTTCCCCCCCCCCCACCCTTTGTCTCCACGATTGGGTTTGATCTTCTGAATATAACCTCATTTACGTTTCACTGCACTCTGCCAGTGAGACACGGAATGAATGGATGCACTTTGAAGCACCGAGAGAGGACAAATGTGAACTCCCACATGTCCGGAGACACCCCACATCCCAGCTGACAGACAATAAGCGCCGATCAATCTGGGCGCACAACAAAGAGCGTCTCTGTTTACTATCCGCTGTCAAACGGTAGACACGAGGGACTTCTAACTGCTAATTAGCACGGGAGATGTGCTGTGCAGTGTTTTAATGTCGAGTTCTCTTTAGTAGCCCTGTGGAGACTTTCCGCTCTAAATACCCAAGAATTGCATCCACATGGACTGTGGAGGAGTAGTTGGTTTTGGGAGGTATTTGCTCAAGGACCTCTGAGCCTCTACATGTGTGATGACTGAATCCACGACCGACACTGAAAACCTGACGACAACTTCAGAAGCACCTGGATCCTGTTTGTGTGTTCACGTGTCTGTGTACATTTACATATTTGTGGGTACATTTTCTCCTATGTATTCACACTTTATATGTTTACATGCACCAGACCTGTGTTTGAATGCATGCAAATAGAAAATGGATTGGCCCCCGATTCGTCCGTCTTAGTTTTGTTCTCATTATCCCATACGCCTGTCTTGGCTGACAGTGCACAGATTTAAGACTGATTTTAACCCTCAAATGGAGATTCCTGTCTTATTTTAGAATCAGGACAAATTTCCACCAAACTCGCTGCCATTAGACGTTAGGTCATAATGTGTTCTGACTGTGCAGAAAGGGTGATTTAACATCTTATTCCTGGAAATGTGATGTCAAATTATCCTAAACGCCTATCCCAGTCCAGCCTAAGGTAAATTCAAAGCTGTTGTTGAATCATTTGGAGTAAAAGCATGGTTTTGAACTCGTTTGAAAGGTTATAATATGATATTTTCAAGTGCTTGGATCACACTCAATTATTTATTTTTCTTGCCTAAAAGTTTCAATGTAAAAACCTGACCCCAAGCCTGCAAATAGTCTATAGTTACTACTATCCCATTATCTGGAAAACACAATGGGTCCAAATTCAAATTAGATCACTATATCACTGAAAAAATGGAAACTTAACACATGTTTTTTTCTAGGGAAATGTTAGGGTGCCTGGCAAAAGGATACGAAAAACAAAAAAAATGCATAAAACTACACAAACTTGCACGATTCCAAGGTTTTCGGCTTTCAAAACTGATATAAACTATATGGATTGGAAACATCATTGGCTACATGATGCATAAATCATAGGCTAACACTTTTGTAGGCTCTAGGGTGGACATAGAAGTTCCTATTTACTCAAATGGGCTGTCAATCAAATCTAAGGATCTCTTGCGTCGGAGCATTAATGGTGTCTGTGGTGAAATGCTAGTCTTTTTAAAATAAGAAGCCTAAAAAGGCATCTGTAAACCAGTTCTCCTAAACCCAAAAACAATATCACGGATTTGTTGGCAATTCATTCAACAAAAAAATGGACAGATTGATTATTCCAGGACAGTGTTCACTGTTCCTGAACTGTTATTATCCCTTCAGGAACTCAGTGTAAAATGAGACATGACAATTTGAGTTACAGATATTTCTGCTGACTGGCCTTTTCTGTAGTTTGTGAACAAGCTTCAAACCCATTGGACTCCTGACATGTCAGGCTACTAGTCCAGACTGTTTCATTGAAGCCAGATGGCTAGTAGAGTACGTTTACTTCTACAGCCTAATGGTCCATTTCTCCATCCACCTAACAAATGACAGAGAGATAGAGATTAGAGTAGAAGACAGAGGGAATGGAAGATCAGAGGGAGGAATATGGGCCATTTTTCCACAGGGAGTAATAAAACTCAAAAAGATTAAAGCAGAAGCTTATTAAAATTAATGATAGAACGGAGCTGTGTTACCTGCGTTTGACCCATCACTCTTTCTTTTTCTGATCAGGCATCTCGTTGGTCATCCAAGAACTGGAGTGTGTCTCGAAAATGTGGTTGCAATTATCCACAAATGATCTTTTTTCTCTTCTTTTTCTTTCTATTTTTTTGGACCCGGGCAGGAATCTGTGGAACGTGTTGGCTTTCCACAGGCTCAGGTGGACATACTCCGTTCGCCATCTCCGTTTAATGACACCCAGTTGTATTCGAGGTCGCTCACGAAGGAGCAGCTTCCCTCAGATCGTTATAAAACTAAAAATTCTGATAAAGAATTCAGGTTAATGACGTGGTTTTAAGTTAATGTTTATTTAATTCATTGCATGTTATTGGTCATGAAAGTTGGTTTAATGTTCTGACCTTTGACCTCTCTATAAGCGGACTTTAGGGCATTCACAAAGACAAGCTACCCTCTTGATGATCAATAGAGTTTCACAAAAAAGCTTTTAAAAGTGTAGCTTCTTTCTGGCTGTGTGATAGATTGTGGAATTGCCTGTAGGTCAGACTTAAAAAAAAATGAGGACAAACACAGTGAGTCATGACTATAGGAGCCATTCCTCATTACGCTACGGTTTTCAACAAAGTGGGTATCAGGCTACTCCGTCTGAGTCAGAGTAGTGCACGTTCAGGATGTGTGAGACTGCTATGAGAGGACTTTCTCCACAACTGTTTACTATTTGCGGTGTGGGACTTGAGCCCTCCATTTCCCCACAACAAATAATCATGTTTAGTGGGAATGTGCCTACATGCATGAATCATAAAATAACAAATTGAACTGCTGGGAAAAATACATATTTTGTCTGCTTTCTGTAATATATATCTATTTTACTAAAAAGAAACTGAGGAAGAAAAACAACTGCGTAGCTACAACTTAAAGTGGAAACAGACAACTTTCTCCCCCCCTAGCGTTTCCAGGAGGTATTATTCTTGGCGTTCTCCTCACTCAAAAAAAACTTGAGTAAATCATTCATTCATTTATTTTGTCATGGTGCCAGGCTGCCAGCTTGACTGGATCGTCAGTCAGCCTTCAATTTCCCGATTTTGTGCATTGTGGCAGACAAAATAGCTTGGTGACAGCAAGGTTTATGGGTAACCAATGGAACCATTACATTGTGCAACCAGCATTCAGCTTCGGCTCTATGTTGCAATCTGTTACAATTTAGCTCAATTAATCACTTTATTATTGGCCATGTGTCTGCAGATTGTAATGTGCTGTGAATATTAGACACTTTCAACTGTTCAGGTAGGCAGAGTAGAGTAGAATACAAACTAATCATGCTGTCTTGTAAATTAACTTACGCAATTCACTTTAATTGGAAGAGTTAGATGATCTAATGTATGTACATTAAATATGAAGCTCGGGAGTGTTAGCTCAACTTACAGTAGCATTGGTTCTGGAGGCAGAAGGAAACAGCTAGCCTGGCTCTGCTCAAAGGTTTAATTAAACCTACATATCAGCACCTCTTGAGGTCACAAATGAACACGTACCTCATGAGCTTTCAGGGTGCCGGTAGTCAGATCTTTTAACGTTTGGACAGAGCCAGATTAGCTGTTTCCCCCTCCAGTCGTCATGCTCAGCTAAGCTAACCATCTCCTGGCTGTAGCTTCATATTTAGCACAAAAACATTAGAGTAGTTTCAATCCTCTCATCTAACTCTTGGCAAGAGAGTGTATTTCCCAAAATACCAGCTCTTCACTTAAGGTCGAAATTTGAAGTTTAAAAATCACACAATTTAGCTGTTTTCAATCCTAATGGTACAACAACAATAAATAGGATCTAACAAGGATGGGTAATCACAGAGACTAAAGCATCTAAAGGTTCTATGCACCACTTCTCAGCCCATCCAAGTCCAGATATTGGCGGTTTATCCAAGTTGAGACTGGATCAGACCAGCCTTTATATTCTCACAGAACTTCCAGACAGGTTTAAGATGGGATCACAACAGTCTTGTTGATGGAGCACGCTGAGAGAAGATTTCCTCTTTAGCTTAAAACAACTCTGAAGTCCTGGATAGAATCCAGTGGTCTATGCTTCCCCTAATATTTCAAAGTGAGTTTAGGAGCTTAAGTACTATATAGTATATTAAGCACCGCATCAAGTTTCATTATATGACATCCTACTTGGTAACATTCAGACACTGGTGGGAATTTCAAGGCATACTGTGTTTAATACTAACCAACATTTGAGCACACGTGCAATATGTAATAGTTTCAGTTGGAAAAAAATCAAAAATGCACTTAAATTATCAACAAAATGTGAAGGAAAAAAAAAGATTTGACAAATCAGCGACGTCTGTGTATTTTGTTGCAGAGATAACTACTGAAGCTAGCATGCTAACGAACTAGCCCTGGCCCGTCCTTTTTCATAAAACCACTCCAAGCCCCCAGTCTTGACCGCTAGCTGCACGGCTATCTGAGCTCAATTGTTAACGGCAGCTACAGTTAGTTCCAGTGTTCAAACCCAGAGTATTCTGTCATTGGACCAAAAATTTAATGCACCGATATTGGGAAATTCCATATTCTATATCTTTACTTAAACTTACACAAATCTTATCAAAAGTATTATTCATGGACCAACAGATGCTGAATCCAGCTGCAGTCATGATTCAATGAGAAGCAGGAACAATAAAAACATCATATCGGAATATGCTGCACATGCAGTAGCACGAGTCACTGCCAAAGTAACGTGTATGCTTTCAATATGTCAAGTTTTTTTCTTCCTAATAAAGTGTGAAATATACTGGGGCCTATTTTGTCTTGGAACAAAACGGCTGATTTTGGAGGCTTATTTTATTTTGTCTCAGTTACAAAGAGCCACATGTTGAAGCTGATTTCTCTCGAGTGATTTAAACTGCTGTAGGTCCTATAAATAACATGAAAAGGGTCGAGAAAATGGCACCTCGTACAGTTGCAGGGCTTTCAACCCACTGGGGTCGTTCTCTTTACATTTATAACTTACTCAGATAATCCCCTCAGACTTCAGCAAGTTGACCAACAGCTTCATTAGTGCTTTATGTTGCAATAAAGCCTCTAGTAAATAAACAATAACTTGTTTGTTGCATCCAAACAGCGAGAAAAGGGGCCCCGAGGTTTGCGATGGGTGGACTGGGGATTCGCACTGCTGAGCTGGTGAGTTTGCAAGTGTAAAAACTTCGGGGGGATTTTGAGGGGAGGGCTGTACACGTGCACGTCTCCCCGTCCAAATAATCACTCCCGCCTGCATCTCAGCTGTAAGTGCTTGGGGGCCCGTGGAAAGGAGCGTGGGAGGCCCCCTATGTAAACAGAGAGCTGAGGGGAACAGGGGGCCCCATGGAGTGTCAAGGACCACGGAAGTATTCAATCCTGTTGTGACATGCTCACCTCAACGCAAAAACAAAGCCTACCCAGAATCCCCGTGACCTGCTTTTAGCTTCACATATGGACACACACATGCATAGGAGGCCACCAGACCATGTACAGTGAGTGTGCGTGTGCACAGCAGAGAGGAGGAAGGGAGGGTGGAAAGAAAAAAAGAGAGGAAGAAAAGAGAAAAAGGTGATGGATCTGAGAAAGAGATAATAGAGATGGAGGCAAAGAAGATCAGAGACAGCTGATGTTTCAGTCCAGCCGCCGGGATGATGCAAAAGCGCTGGTATTCTCTGACGCCATACCTTCCTCCGCACGTGTTGCACCAGATACATGGTTCTCATCATAAGGTGGAAAACTGGCCCTCTGCCATCACCTAGCTTGCTACTTGCCATGTGACTTCATACCCAGAAGTCTGGTTTTCCCTGCCCCCCCTTCCCGTCCCACACATGTGTTTCAAAGGTGTACACATTGGCGCATGGACAAAAAAAAAGCCATCATATGCATTCACTCATCTATTTACAGGGGAAGCAGGGCCGTTGGGACGACTGATTCGAAGCGTTAAGAAGACTGCATGGATTGGAGCTTTGCATCGCTCCAAATTTCAATAAAACATCTGCTGCTAAATAAACATCTCGGCAAGGATGCAAATTACAGCCTTGGCGAAGATCTGCGGACTAAAACGCAATGAAGCAAAACATCCATCACTTTTTCCATCCTCATGAAGTTAATTAATTTTTATGAGCGTTTCTGCTGTTTGGTCTCACTTAATTATACCAGGGTGGTAGATTGGAGTAGGCTCATTTTTCACCTTTGTTTACACTCAAGGCATATTAGTTTCGTACAAATGCCCTAATTTCAAAAGTGAAAAATTGCTACCTTTTGCGTTTGTCAAAGACTTTTACACCAGGTAGAATTACACATGGTGGAACGATGGTGATATAAAATGTTACCCACTGTGCTGGGCTCTAAAGGTGTTGCAGAAATACTGTTGAAGAGATCACACCAATGAAAACACAGAGCGAACCTTTTGTGGAGACGGGGACTAAAAACCAACAGCCCAGTCGCAGGATATAATGTTAGCAGTTAAAGTTTCTGGAAAACACAGATACGTCCAGAGTTTACATTTGTACCAGATGTGGCATATCATGTTCACATTATATGCATATTAGTGGAGGGGAAGCTGATAGCATTACTACAAGCCACAAGGCAACGGCTGTTCGAGTCTGTCTAACCTTTCCAGCTGCTGTTTTCGGCAATTTTCTCAGGGAGTCAGACCATCTCTAGCCGTTGTTGAGGTGACCAAAACTGGCTACTTTTCAGGGGAAATCTAACCATCTCCAGTCATCTTGGTAGAGACCAAAACTTGATGTTTTTCACAGAAGTCATGCCATCTCCAGATATTTTGGCGGCAACCAAAACCGCATTTTTCTGTTTTCTATTTTGTGGTGACCAAAACAGATATTTTATGCCAAACCATGATGTCCTCCCAACCCTGACCAAGTGTTTTTTTTTATGCATCAGCCTAGGAAGAGAATAAGGACAGTGTTATGGAAAGAGACCAATTGAAAATTGAACCTGAACAAACCTAACCAAATAGGCTTTGACACCTCAACCTGCACTGCGAGAAACATCCTTGGTGAATGACAAATGCCACTCTCAATATTGCATCCAACAGTTATTCATTAATTTTCCCTTTTCCACTCTTGGGGGTAATCAGGACCAGTTAATGCAACGTACAGACAATGACAAATTAGGCCAGCAAATAAATAATGTGCAGTAGCAGCAGCAGCAGCCTCTAGGACAGCGTTCTAGCATCACAGCCTAGGTGAGGCTGAAGTAAAGCCTCAGTCTGCTGTAGGCCTGGAAGCAACTTCAAAGTGGAACAAAGTCTTAAAACCTTGAACAGGGAAGAGGAGAGTTAATTGAGAGCATATCATTTCCAGATGGCCCACAAAAATCGGTGAAAGATGATTAAACTGCTAAGAAGCAATGGAAATCCCTGGCAATTAGGCCAGATAGCTGCCACATGCACCAGACTAGGTTAAACTGCTTCAGACTTGCTTCTTTTAGCTTGTAGATCTGACATTCATCCTGTTTCATCACCACAAACAGACTGCGCTTCCATCTGATGGCATCTGATGGATACCATTTATGGAGCTACATATGCTTACCTTCTTCACACACACTGATATACACACTGAACACTACCCATGACACTGTCAGACAAATGGTTTCACCTCATCTAGTTTAACAGTATGCCCTCAGACCGAGTACTTGCTGGATTGGCTATCGACGTCTTTCCCAACACACATCTTGCCATTTACTGCAACTTTTCAAAACAGACGCTGCGACAATCATGCCGTGTCACATAGTAGTTGATCAGGTGTGCAGAGGTGACAATGAAGGCAGGGCTCCTCTCTCAAATCCCCCTTTTTGATTCTTCACACTGCTACTTCCTGAACCTCCTTGTAAGGAGAATCTGCCCAAAAGTTCATCCATTGTTCTATCCGTCTATTTTCTTTGGTTGGGTTGGCAGCAGGCAAAGTAGGGTATTCCAGATGTCCCTCTCCAGTATCTATTCTCAGACAAGATGAGCTATGAAATCTATCCAGCGAGCCCTGGGATCATGCCAAAGATAACCTTCCAAGGAAAGGCACCGAGGGAGGCATCTGTATCAGATGTCTGAACCGCCTCAGCTGGTTCTTTTTGACACTCCCTCCGAATGCCTGGCCTACGCACCCTATCTCTTAAGATGAGGCAAGTCACCCTGTGGAGGCAACTAATTTGTATCTGCAATTAAATGTTTTTGGTCACTACCAAGAGCTCATGATAATAGCTGAGGTTTGGAATGCAGATTGACAAAAAGTACCACTGTGATGTCACAATGGAACAATCATAACAAACTGTGATGTCACAGTGGATCAAAGAGTAAACCTGTGATGTCAGAGTGGAACAAAAACATACACCTGTGATGTCACAGTGGAACAATCATAACAAACTGTGATGTCACAGTGGAACAAACAGTAAACCTGTGATGTCACAGTGGAACAAACAGTATAACTGTGATGTCACAGTGGAACAAGCATAACCAACTGTGATGTCATGTTTTTCTACTGCAGCACCCTCCTTGTTGTTTGTTAAAGATGGAATCATACATTTTCCCTAACATCAAACCTGACGTTCCTGCAGAAATATTTTTTTAGTCACTCCAGATCAAATCAAAGTGTAAAAAAGACATAGTCGAGACAGTATATGATATTTTCCTGTACCTGGCAGACCACCTGACTCTTTTTGAATCATCTGAAACCAGCAGGTTCCAACGTTCCTGAGCTCCATTTAGGTTAAAACAAATGCCAAGACCCAAAGTATTTGACCTAAGCCTCCTCAAAGCATATATTATAACAGGCATCCACACTCTGCTCCTTTCACGGTCGCCGAGCGTATGAGTATCAGATGTAATTTACATGGATACTTCTGCTTTTGGAAGCGTTCTGAGCACAGGTCTCAATGCAATCCACCTTTTGGAGAGAAGACACTCAGTGGCCATGGAAAAATAAGCCTCCCTTCAAAAAAAAGCAATTTCCCGCAATCACGGTGGCTTTGCTGTACTTAGTTAATCTAAATAAAAGGGTAGGTTATTTGTATTTGTCTAATTTGATTAACTGGAAGAGTTTAGAAGATTTTTCCATCCAAACCATTCCAATCCTGGTACAGAGGGAAACAGTGTGGTTTCGTTGGTAGCCTCTATATGGTTTCAAAAAAGGCATCAACTCACGTTATTTTCACAGAATATCGATTGATTTCAGTCTGCCAACATTTTCATCAGCAGTCTGCCACCAGCTTCTACCTCGAGACAGAGAACAGAGGCTACATTTTGTGGTCTTGGACATCTCCAAGCTCTGTGGCTGGCGAGAGGAGCTCAAACAAGACACACAGAATTGAGTGCAGCAGACCACAAAAATGACAAACCACTTTTCTGAAGAGTAAATTCTCCACGGTGCCCTCCCCTCCTCTTAACCAACATGACTTTAACGAGGAAAAAAACACCCACAGACACTCCTAACATCATCAATCCATTACTCTCAACACATTCCAGGAGTTACTTTATGATGAAGTGGTGGAATTGTTTTGATGTGCCCAGTTTTCTGTGTATATCTTTTTCTCCTTTGACACAGATTCATAGATTTCAGGGAACAACTGTGCGCCTGTGCGAAATCGGGAAAAATAATCACCAAAGTGATACAATAACAAGTATTCATACTCCTCAGTACAATCTACAACCAAAATGACAAGGAAGCAGCAGAAAGGTACTAGGTTCATACATCCTTAGGCCTTTATGTCAGGAGTTTGCACGTCTTCCCTGTAACTGTCTGTGTTCCTTCCAAATACCTTAAATTGCTGGTGGAAGTGTGCATGCCTTTCTGTTAGAGATGATCTGCTCACCCAGCTACATTCTGTACGTGCACTTGGAACAGATGCAGCTTAATGCGAGCTTCAATCGGCGCCAGCGGACTTGCATGTCGGTTCCCTGTAGAACCATTACAAAGTCTTTAGTCTGGTAATGTTTTTTAGTCCAATATTACACTGCCAGACTGGAAGAGGCAGCATCGTGCCCACAGAATGTTTCTGGTCTCTGACCCCTTTGTTTAAAATCCTTTCATCCTCACAATGGGTGCAAGTCAATGATTTTGAGTGCATGGCTTTTGTGACAATATCCTCGGCCACTCCACTCCACTCTACCCTGAATCTTGCCTAATGTGACCCAGGATTTATAGTCCAGCCCTCTGGAAACCTGCACAGGATCTGCACATACAGAAAACAGATGGATGGATAGGTGGATTGAATAAAAAAAAAATGACAGCATTTCAACTTAAAATCAGCAGACAAAAGCATTGATATTGGATGCTTCTGCAAAACCCTGGATGGTGTTCAATGCCAAGGTTTTTAAAATTGTTATTAAGAAAAATCTTGTTAAATGTTAAGGAAACAGTGATGGGGGGCTAATAAAATATGGCCAATGTGAGGTTAGGCTTAGGAAATAATGATAATAATAATGAACTTTATTTCTATAGCATCCTTAAAAACTGAAGTTATCTTGTGCTTCACAAAATATAATGCAATACAACATAAGTGCAAAGCTAGTGAATCACATTGTTCATTGCTGCCAACGTCGCAGTGAAAGTTCAAAGTACCTGTTCAAGCTAAAGAAAAGATCATGATGAAAATGTAAATCTTGGAGGTGAATGGTGGATGTGCTGCACCGCCTCCCACACCCTTGCTTTACACCTCCCTACACATAAATCACACTGCTTCCTGCATAGACGCTGAACGTTTGCATTGTGGAAACGAATCGTGCAGAATCGTCTAATATAGATGTGATTTCTGGGACAGCGTGCTGCATATTCCATGTTTTCCTAACGTGTTTAATTTAGAGAAAGGTCATGGCTTTGGCTGTTTCATATTTAACCAAAGCCACAATATTTAATAACCTTAACAAAATGTTTTACCCTCCATCTAACAACATGTGGGATGCAGCTTTCCACTCCTTCAATTCATAATTGACCTCCTTTTTTCCTGATTTTCTTTTCAGCGCAAAAAAAATATTTCCAGTTGACAACTAAAACATTTCCTCATGTGACAAAGCAAATTAGCAGAACGTGAATGCATTTTTTTGAAAAGCGTGGACAGTGCATTGAGGAATCAGGTCACCACGATTCACTTGGTAGATCTTCTTCTTCTTTTTTTTTTGTGCAGCTGCGGTGCGCAATCGTGGAAAAATCCATCCAGGGTCCCATCACAGCTGGAGGGGAAAGGTTGTTGACAAACACAGACGACGGTGATCCTCACTTCTTCCACCAGCCCCCTTTTTTATGAATCTTCTCCCTGTCTGCTTATGTCTCTGTTTGTCCGAGGGATCCCACGCAAATAAGAGCAGGGCAAAACCATAAACTCTGTGCTGGCAGAGCCCTAACTGGGTCACCGCCCTTGTCTTTGCCTGGCTTTATTTTTTTTTTTTCTATTTCGGATGTCACCCAGGAAGGAGCACGTGAAAGTTGTGTTCCCACTCGGGTTGAAAAACATGTCGCCCGACAGTAATACTATTCATATAACAAGTGTGGACGGTAACAAACGTTGCCAAAATGCTATGAAGGTGTTAAGACAGCCAAAAGATTATTTACCGATTCCTGCCAGCAGCAATTCTGTATATAAAAAGGGGATCAGAGGTAGCTGGAACCCTCCACGCCTGCTTGTTTATACTTGACAACTCTTCTGCTTGTTTTCACGACTCTAAGTAACCATGAAAGTACAGTGAGAGGTCCAGCCTGCAGACATATTGTCCTGTAATGCACTGTGTCTCCGGTTTAACTGCAATCATGAGACATATTAAAATCCTTTGTGGGGGTACACGAGCTGTCATTCAGTCGTAAATAAGGTTGTTTCTGTAGCAGAAATAAGTGAGTTTTTTTTATCATAAGACACAGCGGGTGTTTTTTTTGGGTTATTCCTGCTGACACACACATGTGAGTTACAGCTTTGGAAGAAAACAAGACATGAACATTTTACTGTATGAGGCAAAGCCTTAAACACTGATCCACATCCCTATCAGCGATGTTAAAGCAGGTATAAAGACAACCAATCCCTCTTTGCCTCAGAGTACACACTGACCATTTCTGTCCACTTTCTTGCTTGCGTTTACAGATTAAACACTTATTTATGCACATTTACATCTTTGCTCTCCTCCTTAAGAACTCTGACTCCCATACACATCGCAAATTCTTCTTGGATCAGTTACTTACATTGTGTAATGAGCTAATAATGGCTTCTGTTAGAGTTGAGCAGATTTAAAAACGTGCAAATTGGTTTGATAAAAGGCCGGATACCGGACCAGACTGGTAATACCGAACATAATGAGTGCCCATGATTCAGAACGATGCACTACAGTCCATCATGTCAACTGCAACACAATGTGTTTTCATTTCTCAGAACAACAATTCAATTTTATATTAAGTTTATTTGCGTGACTAGATTGCAAAGTCAATAAGATGACGAGATTAGTCACTATGCATGCGATGCTGATCTGACGTTCACAATGCCGTCATAACATTAGACATGAACAACAATGGATGAGAGGCCAATAGTCACTAATCATGGCTCTTTAAGGACACCAGAGCTGTATGATAGCACATCTACCTGACAGAACAGGACAGGACAGGACAAATAAGGAGCTGAAGTGGAGGGAAGAGCATGAGAAAGTCAGACTGCCTGGTAAGTTTTTGAAATATGTCTCAGAACAGCATAGCTCTGACCAATCCGAACTCCATTCAGGGAACAAGCATTTTAAAAGTTGTTTGCTTTTCATCTGGCCGACAGACCTAGCAAAGCATGAATTCAGGCTTTTGACAAGGCGCCATTATGATGTTATTTTGGTGTCCTTCTGATCCATTTATTACAGTCAGATCACAGAGCAATCTCTTCACTTTGGGTTCATACCAATGTGATAAGACAGATTCATTCAGTATACATCTACTTGCTGGTCACAGTTCCTAATTATTAATTTTAAAACACTGATTGAGAAACTGCCCCCCTCACCAGAGACAGATGGACAGGCACTCTGCAGCTGAGAACTGGGCACCAGTCAGCCCCAGGTAGTGTTGAGAGCTACACTCATCCAAAAGCTGAGAATCACTGAGTTGGGTGTTTTTGGTTAAAATAAACAGAAGCTGACAGTTTTGGGAGATGGACAGAAAACGTGTTCTCTGGTCTGAAAGTCACTAACTTCAACCAGCCAACCGCCACCCACATCGCCTCCTGTGCAGCAGGGGATAGTTCCAAGATAATCTAAAGAAAAAAAGTTTGGATGCATATTGTTTGAGTCATGGAGGGTAGAGGAACAACAGGTTCTCCTGCTGTGCATGTGACATTTAGCCCACTTCTGGTGCCTCCTTAAGTGCTTTAATTTGGCTTATTGTTGGCAGGCCTTGGTAAACTGCTCCAGAGGGCATGCTGGGTGCAGGGGGTCCTTTGAGGAAAAAGGCCCAGAGGAGGACCAGCGTGGCACGCCAGACTCCCTGCTGTGCCCTCAGAGTGTGGCTCCAACCCTGCTGGTTGGACTACAAAGCACCTACCATCTCTGAGACACATACATCAGACTGAGAAAGCTCAGGAGAGAATGTGTGTGTGTGTGTAGGGAGGATAAATGTTTTTTGCATGACTAAATACGTTTGCATCATCTTGCGTGCATGTGCCCAACAGTGTAGTATCGGCCCGTATGAGCATGGCTGAGTGAGAGTGAGTGTGTGTGAGCACAAGGCAGCAAAACTCGTGATGTGTAAAGTGTTTGTGAAGGTTTATCCATGCGTGGTCACTGATCAGAATTAGTCTGTGGACAGTAAGTAGCCGACGGAGTACTAATTGGTGCACTGACGAGGATGTTACAGTGCGTTTAACTGTGTTTACAGAAGGGAGAAGAAAGAAGGAGAGTTTATTTTTAAAGACATCCATTTGAATGTTATTTTAGTCCCTGTTTGTCATGCCAAGAAATTCCCAATTTTGTGATGGCATCACATTTTTTTTTCTCACATAAAACAAAGACATTGTCCACGTATTATTGTTTTCAAAGGCATCGGCCACTTTGAGTCTTATTCCCAACTCAAACACAGAAGCTTTGGGAAGCTGCCTTACCCGACCCACCCGAATACCTATTTACGGCCTCTTTTCGTACAAAAATATGTCAATAAGGATGTAACCGCTACAGCCCACAAACTTCCTTGCGTCCATGACGTTGGCATGGATGTTAAGCTCTCATCTGTTATGAGGCAGTTCAGAGTCAAGAGTTTCTGACAACAACACTGTAGAAGAGGTTGTGCTAATTTACCTGCTAAAAAAGGGACAAAAGGCCAGTAAAGACATTGACGAACGTCATTTTCAGTTCTTTCCGTTTCTGAAAGCTTTTTCTAACTTACAGTGTTACTGCTCCATTTAACCCGCGACTGTAAACTTGACAAAAGTGTGGAAAGTGTGTATCTAATGTTGAATTCTTGTATAATACAAAAAACTTATCATTGGTAAGCTGACCTCACAGATTGAACGATTTCTTCTACGTTCAATTCAGGGGTAAATGGTAAGTACGCATCTCAAACTTCCTAGCTAGCCTAGCTAACTGCACAAAAAATCACTCAGACATGGCTAATTCTTATAGTGGTCCCTAAACACATTTTAACTCTGTATGGACGTTACTTTATACTGTGATAAATAGTATCAATTGTAATATCTTTAAACTTTGAACAAAAAAAAATCTTTACAACTTCAAGTTCCTGAGAAATATTCAGCCTTGAAAAGTGTAAGTGTGTGTCCTTCTTAGCTCAAAGGGAAAGCGCCTGGCATGGACAGTACAGGCAGAGCAAAGGAAAACAGAGAGGAGAGTAGATGAGAAGTGAGGATACGAGAAATGCAGACTGGAGGGACGGGGAGGTTTTCAGGAGGGGGGGGATGTTGATGGGAGCCTGGCACCAGCGGGGTGGCAGGGGTCTGCAGGAGCGGCATGTTCACAGAAAGTTTCTCTGTGGCTCTTTATCTGTGGGCTGGCAGCACTTCAATGCAGGCCTTATCAGCATAATGGACACAGGGGAGAGGACACGACGAGAGAACACACTCGGCACATAGTCAAGAACACAATGAGCGACCACGTGCACGTGAATGAATTTCTCTCTATCCTCCGGCTTTTTTTCTTTTTTGTTTTTTTACTGTATTTCTTGAAAGCCAACTTGATGTTTCACTTCCCTTCTGTATGTTGTGGACCTTCCTCTGCACAGTTTCACCAGCAATCATATAGAACTTGAGAGGGTTTTACGCAAGATTTCACCCCACTGGACCTCATTGCGTAACCTCATTCACTTTACAGGCTTTCTGCTCCACATCCGACTTTCTTTCAGGCTCTTAAAAGTGTGTGCATTAAGCCTCAAGAGACGATGTTAACAGTCAGGACAAGAGTCACTTTAGATGGGACTTCCTCCCAGCTGGTTTTGTTGATGGGGCAGTGACCTGCACTGGGCGATAATGGACTTGGGTTGGTCAAAAAGGGACATTGTGGCTCAGTGGGCAAAGGTGATGAATCGTTCCTGTCACATTTCTGTCTGTAAGAAGAAACAGGTTCGGTTAAGGCCAAGGTTGACCAAAAAAAGACTGAATAAACGAGAATTGGATGGTTGAGAAGGAGCAGAAAAAGAAGGGTTCGGAAAACCAATTTAGAGTTGAGATGGGGACAAAACGTGAGGGCAAAGAACCGGGGAGCGCGAGGGAGATGGACGACCAAGAGCTGACAGAAACAAAAATAATGCGACACGAGGAGGAAGTGAGTGGATGAAGACGAGTCTGGCCAACATAAACTGTTATGCTCCTCTCCCATTAAAACATGTGATGGCCCGGCAGTGTACAAGAAGATTGTACAACAAGTGCAAGCCTTTGTAAACAACTGAAAAAGAGAAGAGGAATAAATGGAATTGATGTATTCAGTAACACACTGTTTTATGTTATGGATAAATCACATGAGGAGAAACAGTTCCCTTGAGGGAAGAGCCAGGCTTCTGATCCCAGAGGCTTTTCGAATGCTTACACCAGCTGGGAACATCCTTGTTTCCTTTTCTTCTAAATTACTCCAGGCTGTTGTTGAAAATAACAATGTGTCTTGGTCAGTTTTGCTTGCGTGGTGAAATAAGGGTTAAGAAGTCTGTGGCTTCGCCATTCCATCCTCAAAGGACCATGAGGACACAGACAGACGGGAAGACAGAGTCCAGGAGCCACCCAGGCACTGGTTGTTTACCCCTGTGGCAAACAAACCCCCCCATCTGGAGGCTGGTGATCACAAGGATGGGGATGAAGAGGGAAGACAAAAGGGCATGAAGGAGGGTGAGGACCAACACTGTGTCCATGTGTTTACAAGCAAACAGGCTGTATTCATGAATATGTGATAGTAAGATGGATATTCACAGAATTATCCAAGGAAACACATACAACTTCATACCACTCTGTTTGTATTTATTTACCAATGTCTAGTGTATGAGTAAGCAATTAACCCATCTTTGCATTTACTGGTATGATGAGTCACTGGAGAAAAGGAGAGAACTACTGAACAAGGGGTAATACATTAATGAATCATTAGGTAATGCTTATTTCATGAATATCTCTGAGTCGATACTGAATCATGCTGATAATTTTCTTCATGAGTAGTTCCAGATTAATTATCAACCACCTGCTGATTGGCAAAATCTAGTGATCCCTCATTCGATACTTAATCATTATGTGTCAATCATGTGTACCTGCAAGCAAAATGGAACATAGTACTAAGTAGTAACTCCTTAAATACTACTTACTTATGTTACATTTTACTTGAAGATACACCAAAAAAGTAATGATCAAGCAATTGGTATAAATTCTTATTATTAGTCTATTGGGTAACTCCTCAGTATGATGTGTCACTTTACTCTAAGGTACACAAAAACAGTAACTAATAGTAATAAGGAAGTATATGCGTATGTCTGTATTTGTATCTTCGAGGTAAATGAGACATCATACTGAGAAGTTGTCCAATAGACTCCTTGAATACTAATTACTTAAACATTAGTTACTCTTTTTATCTTTATCTCTGGTGCTACAATACTGCAATTATACAAAGTTTACCTTCTAAAACGGCCTCCACAGGGGCAGTCAGAATCTCAGATGCACTACAAAGCCTTCCACCATTTCAACATCCTTATTTTACTACAAAAAGGTCAAACTACTTCCTGAATTGGACCTGAGCCTCGGCTTGAGATATTGTACTGAAACACTTTTTATGGTGTATACAGTCTCAACTCCAGCGAATGGGACTTTTTTTTTAAAAGTGTACTGTGGTCTACTGCTCTTCATCTGCAGTAATTATTACATGAACATGAGATGAAAACTGACGTGGGGATCGAGTCGAATGCTTAAACGTGCCATGCAGCTGTGAAGAGAACTGAGAATCAGAGTTCCTGAATTTCCCAAAGGATAGTATGACGAATAATAATAGTCAACAAACTACTGGGTTCCAAAGTCTGGCCAACATCCAAACCCAAACATCAACAAAAAGAGGTCAGGGGCTTCAAGTTCTAGTCCATTCCTTTTCGCGAAACATGGGCATTCTCATCCATGTTTATCTTAGCCTTAACTTGGCTGCAGCTTCAGCCCTCCATTCCAAAATACACTTAATATCCCAGATTTGTTGTGACGTTAGCAAGACGCTGACGTTGGTTGATCGCAGCACAAAAATCTCCCAAGCTTTGTACGAGTGGAGTGATCGGTGAATCATGTGAGTTTTACGATAAGTGGGAATGGACGTCCTTGTTTGACGAGGAGTGACGCCTGTGCCGAGGTAAAAGCTCTGTCGTAAAGCTGATGAACATGAATCAGACATCCTCTCTGAGTGATAACAGCTTGAAATAATGGGAACAGATTTTCAACATTCAGTTGTTCAACTTGTTGTTTTAATCTTCACAATGAGTAATCAACTGAAACTGAGATAAAGAAGAAAAACATATTCCCCAGTCTTTCTCAATGAGCCCCTGTAATCGCATTTTCAGTGCAACCACTTTTTTTCTTGAGATTCTAAATCTTGGCACACACTTCATATTTCCACTCCCGCAATCTGTTTTCATTAAATCCACGACTGAAAGAAAGAGAAAGCGCTTTTCATCGCCAGAGTACACTAATCTGTGTCAAATATGAAAGGAGACAAAGGCAGTGCATCGTTGTTGGCGTAGAGATTGCTGAATTAAGTTGTTTCAGTTTGATCCCACTTGATCTAAAGAGTGGAGACACGAAAAACAACAATTCCATTCAATTATCCATTAACTGTGCATAATGACAGAGAAATATGCAGTTACGGACAACAGACATTCAGCCTCACACACTCAGATCTCTGTTCCTATGCTTGTAATATGCCTCATCTTAATCTTAAAGGGTCATTTTGGTTTATTATTCATTCTTGACACCTTTAACGTTATCTAACAAAAGAGAGAGGGTTACATTGGTGTAGTATTTGTCACAGTTTACAGATTGACTTCACGGGCCCACTTCGACCAGCTGTTCATATTGTATCACATGTGCACGTAACATGAAATTTCAGATGCACTACAGTGCAGTTTTACTTTCAAATATGATGATTTACATCATCTGGCGAAATGTTAGTTTATTTAGGACCTGTCTGGTCGTCTTGTCGGCTGCTGTTTGTTGGCTTGTTAGACTTTGTTTGCGATATTGTCATGCTCCCACAGCTGAGCAATTACTTTGGTCGGTACAGTTTTATCATAACCGACTGAAACAACGGCTAAAACTACAAAAAGAAGGCCTGATTTATGGCCACTGTTGCTGTGAGTGACACTTGCAGGATAATGCCACAGTAGTGGGTAGAGATTCAAGAAGAGTCAATTGAACTAATAAATTACTGTCCACGACATTTATCTCAGGGTTGTCAACGATGGCTAACATTAGCCACCTCTAGCTTCATGGTCGCAAACTCCTGTGATGGTTTTAGCTTGGGTACGCTCAATTGCTTATCAATCACCTCTTCAGTTGAAAGAAGGAAAATAGTCTTTCACTTTGTTTGCTAAATGGAAGACAAAATCTCAAACCGCCTTTTTAAGACGACGTTTCCTCATTTCTCTAATGTTTGCTAACATTAGCTAACATTTATCACCTTTAGCTAGCGTTTATAAGAGCAAATTCCTGTGCTGGTTTTAGCTTGGGTAAATTTCATTGCTTATCAATCAGTTCAAAAGATACCTGGCCCCACTTTAAAGCTAATGCCAAACTTAAGATAGCCTTTAATCCTTACCAATTCTATTTTTTAACCCAAATTGAAGACATAATCTTCCGCCTTGTATACCGAAGTAAATCACCTATTACATTACATTTGTGATTTTTCACCAGTATGAAGTTTTTAAAAAAATATTATAGAGAAAAAAAAAAAGAAAAAAAAAAGCTGAGGTGGCTCTGTAGAGCTTCTGGGTTGTGCTGAAAACCAGCCGTTCGTTTTTTCCCGGACTCCGTTTCTAAACTAACCTAAGCGACTGTCTTGCACTGTGCAGTCAGGCAGCGTTCAAGAAATAAAACGAGAGAGACGGGGGAAGATCTCCTGATCCGCTCACATATGGTCAATAAAAAAAGGGATTAATACATGTATATTGCTATAAATTTTTCCATAGAGCCCCTTTGGAGCCCCCTCTTTTCTTTCCTATTCATGTAGAGACTGTGTGTGTGTTGTATGGTCTTGACATCAGATTATCTTTGTGTGTGTGTGTGTGTGTGTGTGTGTGTGTGTGTGTGTGTGTGTGTGTGTGCGCGCGCGCGCGCTCCCCTGCAGGTCCCCTCTCCTGTCAGAGCGGTGGTCCTGCGGTGTGTCTCGCCGGTCCCGTTATCTCACGTTTCTCTCATCTGGCTATTGTGTCTCCAATCTTCCTCTGCTTTTTAATCTAATCTGCTCTCTCTCCCTCTTTACCTCGCCGTGTCTCTCGCCCACAGGTCCCTCAGGTTATTAGTTTGATGTGCTTGATCTTGAAGGTCTTTCATCCCGGCAGAAAACACACGAAGAGGAATTACGACTTACTTGCAGCTGGAAAGACAAGTTGGAAGCGTGCTTGATGTGTATTAGCCGAGTGTATTTTTGGCTCACTGCGACTCTGGAGTTAAACATGTAGTCTCTGCTTTTGTTCTTGTCATTTACATTTTGCCCGCCAATGCAGCAGATGTCCTCCTATACGCATCTCTCTTTGGGATCTTACAACAGCCAATACTCGATGAATTCATTCATTCACATATTTTATTCCCGCTCCGCATTACCAGAGCCCTGAACTTGACCTTCCCTTGTGCAAAAAAGTGTGTCACCTGGCTGACCAATCACCGAGCAGCTGACCCAGCAGTTCCTCACCGTGTGGGTGGTGTATGTTTGGGGTCATTCTGTGTGCTGATACACACTTTACTTTGGCCTGAAGGCAGATATCTCAAACAGCATTCATCACATATGGCTGTCTGACTCTGTGTGTGTTTGTGTGTGTGTGCGAGAAGCCTTGAGGCCATCGCCACGGAGCCTCTGACCTCTCCTGACCATCTCCAAGGATGCCTTCCCTCTTTTGGCGAAACGGTGAACAGCACCTACACTTCCTTTAGAAAAAATAAATTTAAAAAAGCACTGTTAAAGATAAATCTGAATATTTTTTATCAAATCAAATCCAAATGTATTTATTCTCTGTTGAGAGAGGTCTCACTGCAGTGTGGGCAACAACATCAGTTTCGTCATTCAAGCATTCAAAACTGAGTCGACGATCAACACCGGTCCACCTTAAGAGATTTTTGCATGCAGTTCTTAATTTTTGCCTGCTGGTGTCAGTGTTGCACCGGGGGAAAAACAACTCCAGACAGGCACTGGAGCCAAGAGGAGGGTCTTGCTTTTAAGGTGGTTCATGAGGTTCGAGAAACTTTTCTTCAGTGAGAAAATGACAGTGTTGAGCAGGCATCACTGTGGAGGGGTCATACAGTGGAAGAAAATAATATAGAATATGATAGTTTCTAGAAACGTCTCCCCTGCCTGTCTTGTTAAAGTGCCTCCATGCTGTTTGTTTTCCGCTGCTTTGTGTGTACATGTCCTCTCTCGCCTGGCTGTGTCTTGGTGCGGCTGACACAGAGAAAGCAGCTTACAGCTCCTGGTCCCTGCTCGGTCCTGGCCTCGCCGGGTGGCGAGCGCCTGGGGGCCTCCCGGACTGCCACCAACAGGGCTTTATCGGCCCCGAGGATTAATGCGATTTCATCAGGGTCCGGGCCTGCCGGCAGCCACACACACATACAAATGCATGCATGGTATGCACACATGCTCGGAGAAAGTGCAAGTGGTGTGTAGAATTGATTAAAAAACGCTGATGTGAATGATAAAGATGTGTTTGCTTTACGTCAGGCTGCCTCTTACTGTCTCTTCTCATTTACAACCATTATATCCAGAATGATGTATATTCATATGTGTGTAAATGTTCACCATGAGGTATCAGTGGAGCAAAGGTTGCCTGGAGGTGGTGGTGGTGGGCTGGTGGGCTCTGTGTGGACTGAGAGAAAGCCAAACAGCAACTGTTACTAAGGTGTTCTGTGTATGTATGGATGCCTGTGTGCATGTGTGTGTGACTGTGTCAGGTGTTACAGGTCAGAGCTTCACTCGGTTTGTAACTTCAGGTCAGCAAAAGAACATCAGACAGCCCTGTTCTTTTCTTCTTCACTGTATGTCGTTGGGGATCCTTTCCAGAAACTCATGATCAGGACTCACTCATTGTGATTACGTGATGGCTTTTAATGTTCAGTGGCTAACGGGCAAAATCCACCATACGGTTTCACATGTGGACACCAGGCTTTTAATTGGCTAATGACCCATGAGAACATGGAAAACGTACTTACTCTAAATTAACAAAATGCAATGTAAATTGCTTATAGCTTTAGCTGGGCAAATTGTCAAATGTGGCCAAATGCTTTTGACAACTAGAATAGTGCCTCCGCCAATACCCAACAGTCCTTAACAGTCTTTAATTCAATCCAGCCTAATCCAATATCAAAGTCCTCTATCACTCTTGATTTTAAACCACCCTAAACTGCTCAACAATAATTTAAGATCACCAGATCTGAAACAGCCAACCACCAGGACAACAAAATAATGCAGATGGAATGCTTATCTTCATTGTGAGGTGGAAGAATAGACATAGTAATACGCTGATAAAAAGAGACACAAAGTTACACTTAACACTAAAAATAACAATTATTCAAAAGAGTAAAAGAACATAAATTAAACTTTTATGTGAAATACTGCTACACTTGTCATGATGGTACTCACTTGTAGATGCCAGCGACCTATATGCACAAGATTTTTCAGCAAGATCCATGTGGGAAAACACCCTATACTGCAACGTTCAAAAAAGTGCAGAGAATTCCTGGATCTGTCCCTTTGTCTGGATCTGCACCAAAAGTTTACAGGCTCTTTTCTGGGTCGAGACCCATCCTCGAGCCAAGATTTGTAGAAATCTGTTCACTTGTTTTTGTTTAATCCTGGTTACAAACCAACCAGCAAATGGACATGGGTGAAAACATAACCTCCATGGCAGAGGTAAAGATATGTAACTGAGGCAGAATGTTTTTTACACTATAACAATAAACTTTATTATGTAAAATAACACTTTTTCTGCATCATAATCTCTAATCTCAATAAAATAGAACATCCAATATATCGGTCGGGCTCTTATATAAAGGTAGCTACACAACTACTTTTGGCATAATTTATACACAAAAACAGTTTCCATTGAGATATGAATCATAATTTACATAGTAGAGCTGTATTTGGCTTAAAATATGTCAATACAAGTCAGATTCCCACGTATTTTGTGCCAAATAATGACCATGGCTGACCTCATTTAGCCCGAAAAACAATGTGTGGAGCCTGGTTAGGTATAACAGTTGGTGATATATCAACTTCAGCACTGTGTGAAGTCATGTGGGCCAGTGGCCAATGAAATACTTTTTAGATAACTAACGTTCATGCGGAAGATCTAACGTTTACCTCTCAATCTTCAGGACAGAAGATAAGATCCCCGCAGCTGTGGTAACTTTCCATTCTTATCATAGCAGGTATTATAGTGTATAAAGCTTCGGGATCTGACAAGCTTCCAAATTTCTGGATGTGTTACTTCATCTGGACTTCCGAATTGCATTTCATGTCTCAACACTATCTGCAGCAACACGCCTGCATTGTTTTTAACGCAGGGTGGTTTTCAATCTTACCTCATACCTCATACTAAAAGCTAGTAGCTCTGCAAGGCTGTACTCAGGCTTGGCTCTAAATGTAACAACAAGCATGTTAACGTTATCCAAACCGACAATGCTAACAGGCTGAATGTTTGCAGTTTTAATATTTAAACTGTTCTTAGTTAAGGTTGTTGAGCTGCTAGCATGTGCTTCTCATGAAATGTTCTTGTTAAAGATCTCCAGAGCCAAAACAGACATAAAGTCCCCCATTTGTGAAAATAACGCTGCAAAAATGCCCTTTTGGATGCCCCTCTGGTAGATAAAACATGATACAGTGTGAATAAATACGCCCTTTAGTGTGAGTCCACCACTGTGTTCACAGGTCAACAAGTACTCCCCATGACTAGTAAACTGACTTTTTCCATGTAAAATGAGTGGGCCGATCCTTTAACCCACTCTTCTTGTTTTTCTTTTTTTCCTGCACTATCCCGCAGGGTCAAATCTACATATTTGGTCATGCATTTTTCTACTTCTCACATCGACTCGGTCCAGCCTCGTCGGAAAGCCAGCGCCTCTCTTCCAAGTGAACCCTGGCGGCGCTGAATGTGCGGTGTGAATGCAGTCAGGCCTGAAAAGCAGGGAAATAGCCAGGAAAGTTTGCGTTGAATCAAACAGTGTTGACTGTATTTCTCCCACATTCCCCCCCCCCCCCCCCCCCGAAATGTTTTATATCATCGGGTCAGTAACATTTTGCTTTTAGCTCGTTCAAAATAGCTAACAAACTGCTTCACAAATCAGGCCTATAATCTGCCACTGACAGGTGACTGGATAAACTAGACAGGGTCTGAGTAAGGTATTGAGTGACATTTCAATTCTTATTCCAGCTAATTGAAGGCGTTATGAAGTAGGTCAGGTCTGACTGAATGGTTCGTGTGTCCTGCTTGCATGCACACAGGCCTCTAATGCCTCCTTTCACCCAAAATCTTTAACTCATTCTCTTCTTGACTTCAAGTTTACCTAAGCTTGATTTATACCTGCGAGCGGTGCATGTCTAAACTGGCCTGTCTGTCGGCGGCGGAGGCTTCTCCTTCGGAAAGCATCAACAGCTCAACGCCGGTCTTGCAGCACGGCGCTGTGGTCACTGCCCGCAGCTGACCATCACAATGAAAATACCTCGACTAGACAGTTACTGTACGGCCACATTAAAACAGCTAAAGCTAACATTTGTATCGACCATGTGGCAGAAAAAATAACTCCTTGAGGGCTCGGTGTATCATAGTTGTCTCCGTATGTGAATATCTGTCTGTGTTTATGAATGTGTGTTAGCGTGTGTGTCTGTGCTACTCGGTCTGTCTGTTTTATGGCTATTTCGTGCGCCCGCAGGAGTGTACGAGACTATGTGTGTGTGTCTGTGTATTTATGTCTATGTCTGTGTTTGTGTCTGTTTGTGTGTTAATGTGTGTGTGTGTATGTGTGTGTGTGTGTGTGCGTGCGTGCGGCTTTCGTTCTCAGGTGTGAGCATGCAGTTTGGCGTTGTGTAGCACTCTACGTGTCTGCAGTCCATTTGGCTCAGCGCTGTGAGAGCAGTCTGTCCGCCATAAACCATTTCAGTGTAGATTTTTTTAGTCAAAAACATGTCCTATATTTAAAAAAAATGAACTGCCGCAGTTACAAAATCACGGGGAGCAAATTCCTTGGTTGACAAAATGACACAAATTGAGCCATAAACTTTAGATATGTATATAGAAGAGTGAATGAATGTTACCCTCTGACATAGATTCTTGCTTTAAAAGGATAATCCTAGAAATCCCAGTTTTCACCAAATTGGATGTGTCTCCTCTCTGATGTCTGAATACAGTGACTGTTCATAGTGGAATTGTGTGTCACTTAAATAGAGTATGTATAGGAGACAATAACACTCCCAGTTGATTATCTAGCTTAAAGCTGCTGTAAGTGATAAAGTTTTCTTAAGATAAGTGTTAAAAACCTATATTCCAATAGCAATCACTGTTATAGAGTGTTTGGTCAGTAACCCATGTCTCACCTCCACCTGCTCAGGCATTGAAAGAGTAAACATTTCTGGTATCCCTGCCCACTTTATCCAATCAGGACAAAGAACTCCATAAAGACACTGCTCATTCTTCATGTAGTAAGATAGAGAGGAGGGAGGGGAATGCTAGCTGCAAAAACGGACAGGATGTTAGCAAAAACGACAACAATGCTTTAAGATACACGCATTGAACATCGTACCTTGTGTTTATTTAACACAAAACAATATCATTCATGAGGTGTAGAGTTTCTGGTAGTTATTTGTTTATTTTTTTACCTTTGGACAGGGCCAGACAAGCTAGTTACAACTTCTGAAAAGACGGCTCTTAGTCGAAACACAGCCTCTGATTTGGTCGACAAGCCATGAACTCGCCTCGAGGCATCATGAGATTGCCAGCCAACTGCTAACAATCATGTTTACAAGAAAGGGTCTTGACTTCTTTAGAACCTAGTGGGAATCATTTTGGTTTAATTTGTTTAATTTGAATCAGATCTCATTTATGACAGATAACTTGCAGTGTTTCCCACACGTACAGTTTACTCAGGAGGGCTGCCCAGGTTCATTACCAGCTGCCCAAGTATATTTGGTGATCCATTTTAGCATTTTATAGCCTATTTGTTTCCAGATGGAGCCTCACTGTCTCATGTGGACCTCCTCTTTGGTAGAAAATAGTTCTAAGACAAAATACATTGTCTGTCTTATCGGGGTGGTGGCACAAACAAGAAATCTCAAAACTTGGACCAAAACCAAACTTTTTTCATGGCACCACTCTAGGTAAGTAAGAAAATATGTTTTTTTAATCATTGGTCATTGTGCGTTATGAAAGTAATCCCTTACTGCCAGCAGCAAACTGTCTATCAGATGCCAAACAAATATTAACATTGAGTTGAAGGTGTCTGGTAGCAACTCATGAGACTGTGATATTTGTGAGAATGCGGCCACAGAGGGCCGACCTATTTCGATGAATTCTTACTGAAAGATGAGCGCTTTGTAATCACGGTTTTCGGGGATCCCCTGCCTTTATTCACCGTAATCAAACCGTGCCATAAAACATTATCTCTTCATGTTTAAAACGCAATTGCTTTGTTTGCATTGGTTTGGCTTTAAGACCCCTTGAGCGGTGCAAACGAGACGCAGTCATTAAGAAGTATTACTCCCTCATCGAATGATATATGAATGAAATTTCTTGACATCTGAAGTGTTAATTACAGGCCGCGCTCATACCTCATAGTAGTCATGATTAGCTTTGAATGTATAAGTGGACTATATAACCACTTTTGATTCCTCTTTGTTGGCGGGTCTGCGCTGATCCCAAAGGAAACGGATTTTCTAAAGCAGTCTCTTACATTAAAAAGAGTTTCTGAAAGCGGGTGCTCTTTAGCGTGATAATAGGTGCGTAGCGAGGCAGCTAAGCACTTAAGTGGCGGAACCAAAGCAAAAAAAATAAAAATAACCTGCAGTCTTTGTTAACCCACATAGTTTGGCGGTTACCGGTGGGTGCTTGAAAGGAAATAAAGCTAACGGAAAGAATGGAAAACCCACAGGCTCGCGCAATGTTTGCATCAAAAGTCCAACGTTGGCATATCAAACCCGCAGCAATCATTTTTAATTTTTCTACAGCAGTTGGAACACGTCCGTTAACCAAACAGACCGCACGGCTCAAACAACTTGTTGTACGGTGTAATCCTTATTTACAGAATGACATTATGTATTAGCGCTGTCTCCAAGCCAAATGTACACTCAGTCGGAACAATCTACACAAGAATTTAAAGAGCAGCTGTTAAATAAACTGTCCTCTCTTTCATAATCCCACCTCTCTCCGCACCCCTAACCCTTCCCTTTCTGCTCATATCTGCTCTTTTAATTTCTCACTGCTTGCGTCATTTTTCTAGTCCTTTTCTCCTCATTCATTTCCCTCACCTTTTTCTTTCTCGCCCTCCTCTCCTCATTCATTCCTACCGTCTCGGACTTGTCCGCGAGAGACAATAGCCTCATTGTGATGGCGTTCTGTGGGTGTGTGTTGGACCACACAAGACTGCCGAGCGGGAGGAAAAAAGAAAAAAACCTGCGCGTCCCTCCTTTTCTCTGTACCTGTAATCATCGCTTAAATCATCGGGCTCTGACAGCTCATCACCTCACGGCTTAGATCGAGGAAATACCTTCGGGGACTTACACATCCTTTAAGGTGTGCATACGTGTCTATATGTGTGTGCGTCTGAGGGGGGGGGAAACAATAGGGGTATTAGGTACCTGTCTCATCGAGGCACTTTAGTGGAGAGAGGGCGTGGCATGACACTTACACACAGGCTCTATTGTGCATTGTTTTCACACGCATGGACGGACGGGTGTATTGGTGATGGATGGAGCGCTCCTGGCAGCAGACATAGCGGCACATGTGGCGGCTCATTTCACACAGAACTTGTGAGACGAGCGTGAAATCCAAAACTAACAACAGGCGATGAATGGGAGACGGCATTTATCGGCATTTTTCAAGTGAAAAAAGGTTAGCTCGGGGTTAATGCGCGTGACACGCTTGTTTTGTCGTGGCCAAAACACACGGCAACAAATAAATGATGGAATGATAAATGATAAGCAGGTTGTAGATGTGCGAGGTGTGGTGCAGAGTAAAGTGCTGAGACAAAGTACAACATATGTTGACATCATTGAAATGAGCCATGCAGCAAAACTGTCTCTGCTGTCCAAGAAAGGACAGTTATGAATGATGTATTTTGAACACAAAAAAGGCAGCGGCTATAAAAGATATTTTAAGAATAAGAATAAAAATGACAAGATCCTTGTTATATATTTTGTTGATTTATGTACTTAAATTATCCCAAATCTTTCCAACAATGTAAAATCCAGCGCATGTGCCTGTTGCAATGATATCCAAGAGTTATAGAGCAATGAAATAAGGCAACTAATAGGACTCAACATAGATGAATTAAACAAAAACCTTATCTATGAACATTTGTGCCTGAGTCACGTCAAATAGATATTCAATTGTGATCATTTGTAAGTTCATAGCTAGTTAGTTTAATTCTGCTTCCTCTGGAGAGTTTCCTCTGTCCTGTCAAGTTTACAACTACAGCTTTTAGCTCTGCAGCTTAAATGTGCCATGATATTTGTTACAGTGACATTATTGAATATATGGGAATGTTTGAAATAACTTTGAGCAGCCTCTCTTATCATAAAATCAGATTGTATGCATATCTTAATATCTGAACGATGCGCCCTTTAAATAGCAGAAAACAGACTGCACCACAGACCAACAAAAAGCTGGCCTTAAGTCAATGGCGCAGTCATGTTCTGGTGCCTAAAGGTAGCAATGCCATTAATGCTCCTGACTGCAACTCATTGTAAGACCAAACAAGCCTGGAGGTCCATAAGTGGACACATGTACATCTGCTCGGTAAACATCTTTTGCTTTGTTTAATAGTTAAGTTACATACTGTTGGGTCAGAACCTGATCATCCAGAAGGGCTTGGGTTTATGAGAACTTTTTCGACCGCCATGGCCATGCCATTGGTTGCATATTGAAAGATAGACAGACAAGGTTGAGGTTTTCCAAACTGATGGTTCACGTACCATCTCTTGTCACAGATTGACTGTTTGTTTTTATGGATACAATCAATGGAAAGAGCTTGCTCAGTGTTGAACAACAGACCTTATTCAATGTCTACTAGCTTTTTCAGACTTTTTCCAAGGCCAACAATGAACTCCTTCCGTTGATGGTGACACGGCTAGAAGCTCACAAATAGACTTTAATTTGGGATTATCAATCCCAACCCAAAGGTCAAATTTCCAAGGTCAGGAACGTATTGATCCTTGTAAGTTTGAATGATTTCAGTGTCAATGTGCTGTCCTGTAGTTGTTCCTCCTCTCTGCAATGCTCTCCTAGATGACATATATAACCTCCTACTTTCTCATGCACGGATCGTGTTTTCTGGCATCACAACCGTTAGGTTAGAAAAAAGTTTCTGTCAGTCACACAGGGCCCAGGTTTATGCATCTACTGGCCTAAAATCTCTCTGTCCAACAGTCGACTAAGTCCCATGCCAGACTGGTGATGAATGACTTGTATCCCATCCATGGGCCTAATATGGGCCCAAGCTGGCCTGAATTCTGCTAGCTTGAGCTGATTCTCAGCCCAAATTGGCCCAGGTTGGAACCATCGAAACCTTGCCAAATCTGACAGCTATATATGACCCAAAGCTGGATCACATTGGGTCCTCCAGTGCACAGAGCTCATTGGAGAATTCCTCCACAGTGATGAATTAAATCCATTATTATTATACAGCATAGGTGGAATGTAGCCCTGTTTATAATATACCATTAGAACAATGTTGCATTTCCCTATTTTGAAATCGGGCAGGATAGTTTAAATGGGGAATGAAGGCTGAATATATATTTATGGTGTGTGTGCATGTGGATGTGTGTCGGCGCTGAAGGCCACGCAACCATAAATCACAAGATAGATTGTAATGTGTTAAAGCTGAGAAAACAATGGTGCGTTGCGTACCTATACTCAGGCACAAGGCAGAGAGGCTTTAAAAAGGGGGTTCAATGTAAAAGAAAAAAAAAAAAAAAAAAAGCCTAAACCAGAACCTGCTTCCCGAGCACTGGATTAGATCTAATTAGAACCGGACCAGTAATCTAAAACACATAACCGGTATTATTGTTTAAGCTTGTAAAAATATCTTAAAAGATGGGGGCCAATTCCATTTCTGAGAAGGCGACCACGAAAGAAGCACTTTAAACTTCAACATAACATACAATTAACCTGCCAGCACGGCACAGGCTTTTACATCTTCTCCTTATATAGCCATGATGGCAGCCTACAACTGTTACAGGGTTTAGGGTGACATTAACCCCACCTCAGGACATCCACAGTATATAAATCATTGTGTATTTGTAGTAAATGTCGGGTTCGAGCTGCATTTAAGTTCTCCTTGTAATGTCCTACTTCCGAGTAAAGAAGACACAATTTTCACTTCATTCAAGTGAAGTGACTTGGTCGGAAAAGGGTTTATAGTTTTGTAGCAGCAGACTGAAAAGATTATATAACTTATATGTTCATTTATTAGGCACAGGCAGTTTGTATTTAAAGGGACAAAAATGAAGAACATCAGGGACACTTTCAAAGGCTGAAAATGGAAATATACAGAACATCACGCACTAATTCAACAATGACACAAACATAATTCTTACATCCGCTTGCTGAATGAGGTGTTTGTGTTTTCAGGTTGCTTTTGCTTGTTTTATTTATGGTCAGTTGAGTTCTCAAGTTACATGTTCTTGAAGGCAGCGTTATAACTATAAATCCCACTGCGGTTTCTACAAAAGTTCCACTTTCTGACACTTCATTAAAATTTGCCTCATAATTTCCCTGCATGTTTGGTTTTCCTTCTCAATGTTGAGTGAATCCCTGCATGTTTGGTTGCATGTTTGGTTTTCCTTCTCAATGTTGAGTGAATCCTGTCCTTACTGGCCAACTCAAAGTCATAATGTAGCAATTTAGCAAAGAAAGTAACAAATAAGCAGCGTGAGAAACTTATGTAATGGACAATTTTGTTGCAATATTAGCAAATTTTGCCTCATTAAACCCTGAGCTTGTACATAAACCCAAACACCTTTGAACAATACATATCATGTCACTGTGCTCCAGGTTGCAAGTCCTCTTAATCTGAGGAGTCGTTTTAATTTCACCACTTCCTGACTAATCAGCAACTAAAAAAAATATCTATAGTGATAAATCAAGAGGGACATTGAGCCATATTTCAAGATACCAACATATTTGAAAACCATTGGCTTCTTTGAAATATGAACGTTAGCATTCAACCACTTCCTTACATTCCTGTCTCTGTTACATGACAGGAAAGGTGTAAATTAATTTTTAAAACAACACAACACACAATTTCTGACAGATTTATTTAAGCCTGGAAGTAGAACACATTGGATTTAATCAAACTTTAATGTTAGCTACTAAGTGGTTGAATGCTAACATTAGTTAATGGGTTGCCGTGTTAACAGGAAATCGGGCGTTTCGCTGCTTCCCGATGGGTTAACAGAAAAGATGATGGATAGTGATAATCTGGAGGGGTATTGCGCCATATTTCAAGCTACATATTTAAGAACCCATGAGCTGACGTTAGCTATTGTTTAACAGAAGCTAATATTTATGAAATGTGTTGTTTTACCTTGAAATATGGCCAGATGTCCCTCTAGATTTTAAATAATCATCATCCTATCAGTTGCTGATCAGTTGTGAAGTGCACATTTTGTCATTCCCTACATTTGCATGACTTGCAACCTAGAAAATAAGCAGCATAACATCAACCCAGGACTAAAGCTTCCCGCCTTAAGCATGGTTTCAGAGTAAAATGGTCGCCGTGTGAATATGGTCTATGATAGATATACATGGCCCACCCACCAAGTTGTAGCATCATGCCAAAAGTGTGTTATCCCTCACTATTTTACTGCTTCAGATACACAAATATGTACATGCAAGGTAAAGAAAAGCTTGTTGAAATAGATGTTGACGGCTGATTTACTGGAGCCCGTGAGTAAATCTAAGACATGCATCATAGAAAAAACACATCTGAAATCCTGAAAAAGCAACAGATATCTCACCCGGTGTACAGATATCATCGCTTTTATGACCTTCTTCTTCTTCTTCCTGAACCAGACTCTCATCTCTGCACCGCACAGATCCCTTGTCTTATCTGCTCTCCTTCCTGTCGCCCATGGCAAACCACCACGGCCGACTTTGCTCTGCGGCTTTTGTATTCAGTGTTGTATTGAGGATTAAGGTGGTCGATGTTTGTGCATGTGCATTTCATCTAACTGTGTAGAAATATCTGCCATGTGTAAAAAGCTTCAGTATCCCTAAGGTGAGAAGATGCTAAATGGCTTGTTAATTTTAATGAAACTCCTCGAAACTGACAATATCTTACAACAGAGTAGTTTTACGCTGAATTGTGAGTATGTTATGGGCCGTGTAATGGCCAGGTGTCTCATTTATAAACGAAATGGCTAGCTCTGTGTTTGAACATGCTTGGACTTATTTGGGATAATGTACACAACTCAAAAAAATATATATGTTAAGTTTAGGTTCAGACGTTTCAATGCATATGTTCCTTGGGTCGATAGCAAGCACTGTGGTGGATTCCAGTTTTTCCAAGTGAACACCAGGAAAACACTTGATTTATTTTTTGATTTTAACAAAGCGTTGGCCAGGCTTGACGTCCTGACTTTCTCTCCATTCGAAAGTCCCAAAAGTATAGAGTGACCAAATAAGTCGTGGATCTCCAAATGACAGTTGTATGAGATGACCTCGCTGTTCAAGGACAAGAAGAACACAAAAACCGTAAAGAGGGTCGGTGTCATGTAAGAGGAGCCCATTTACAGAGACCGTGTGCAGGTATGACTTGAAGCCCTCTTACATAATGTCTGTTTAGGAACAGTGAGAACTCTCCCATCCAACCTTGGGTGTGTGCGTCAGTATGAGTCTAGACATTATGCGTACATCCATATCTCTATTCCCATCAGCGAACATTCGATCCCGTCCATCAAGCCTGTTTATCAGTCTAGTGATCACCCAACCTGCTCAGCTCTGTGGCCCCAACGGATCCTCCTTTCTGTCCCCACTTCCCCTCCATTCCGCCTTAACCCTATCATCTTCCTGCCATTGTTCAATCCGTTCTACCTTAAGTGAAAGCTGCATGTGAATTCATGGGAGAGCAAGCCATCCGTGCATGTGTGCGAGCAGGTTCTCATATAGATAAGCGATCTTAAACTAACAGAGGATCCTATCAGGTGTTCCAAAAGAGGCCGTACTGTAGATGAACAGATTGTGTGTATTTGCATATGCATAGATGCAAGCATGCATGCACCAATGCACACACACACACACACACACACACACACACACACGTCACACAAGCCTTGAAAAGATGTCTCCCTTACACAAAATTATACTAATTATTGTGATTTTATGTAATTATGTTAAGTTGAGGTGTAACAAAAAAATACTATAGAGCTCTATCAGTGTTTTCTTAAATTCAATGTATTTAGATGGCACACGTTTATGAAAGCTACCATTCGCTATTGTTACATTTCACTCATACTACTGCATACTTTCATTAACTAATGATATGCTATACATATGTCTAATTAAATTTTGGCTTATACTTGTATTTTATAGCAACGCAATAACATTAGCATAACATTTTTAAGTCGTAAGTACTGGTCACAACATGATTCATCAAGGCAAAGGTTTTGATATATGTTGATGAGATTAAAGACGCGGGCCAATGGCGAGCCATCTTGATTGTTCTACCCTTTAAGTGGAAGATGCTTTCACAGATTATTATCTCTACGCTACCGTCTGGTTTTACTGAACCATCCTCTGTCGGAGAAAAACGGCTCTACAGCGCAGCAGTGGTTTGCAGACAGTTATCAGACAGGAGTCGGTGGTACATATACATATACATATAGGTATTGGCACTATATTATATAGGTGTTGATAATCTCTTTATAAATATATTTATTGGATTATTGTAAGGAAAATGTTTTTATTTCACGTGAGAACATTAGTAAAAGCCTCATGACATACACATTTGCACATATGTTGAGTTTAACCAACTTACTTATTCATTAAGATTAATACATATTTTATCATACACTGTCAGTTATCTTTACATTTTTTAAGCAACAGAATCAAGAGCAAGAACAATTCCTTCTATGAACGTGTTTAAAAATGTCTTATAATCTATCAATACATGTTTTTACAATGCTATTAACACTAAGATTTTAAGTTTTTTTTAATGTTAATAAGCATTTCATGAAGACTTGTAAGGGTCTTTTTACCAATCATCTTACACTTACTCTAATATTAAGCATTTCTTTGTATATTTTTTGTCTGTCAACTTGAGTATTCAGGGGATGTCATCATTTTTGTACCTTTACGTGTGTTGTATACCTTATGTATACCTTTGTCATGACCTTTTTGGTCCAATAATGTCATGTAAATCTGTTATCTATCAGCTGGCTTAACTATAAGACGGAATGAGATATACAAACATTCATTTTTGATCGACACATTTTTCTGAATCTTTCACTCTGAATGTGGGCAGCAATCTCAGCGATCCGCACCACAGACCCACTGCAGGCTCCTATAGGAATAAGCAGTGTTGCTGTTTTTCAGCCGCCTCGGGCGAAGTCGGTCTGCACATCGTCTATCACATCATGTACGCTGCCTGTCAAACGTCTGCACCCTTTTTTTTTGTAAGCGTGTGCATTTTCTGGGCCTGAAAGTGCTGCTGAACGACACACAAGCTGTACACACACACACACACACACACACACACACACACACATACACACACTAACACATGCATGCACAGGTTTTGATCGTGAGTCATAATGAAGGAGGCTCTCACAGAGTGTGTTACAGTGTCAACTGTGTTGGAGACTCAGGTAAAGAACAGCCTGGAGCCATGCTGAGTAAGGTTAAAAACACACAGACAGGACAGCTGATTCTGCATCTGCTACACTACATCATTCAGTGCGTGTGTGTGTTTGAGCATGTGGCGAAAGCTCGTGTGTGAATGTTTTAAGTGTTGATGTATCAGCCCGATGATTAAAGTGCAGGCGAGGTTAACGGCGAACCAGCCTGACACCACGGGGAAATCCTCGCTCAAGTGCCATCAACAGGCCCCGAGGCGAGTAAACACGCTGATCTGTAATGACTACTGTCTTGTTTCCCTACCAACCCAGTTTGTTTCAGTCGCCACAGCGACGGCAGGAAACGTATTCATTAAGCCCTCCTTCCCGGGGCAGGGAGGATTGATAACAATATGTCTTTGTCCGGACGAAGAACGGGCAAAGAGACAGAACAACATGAGTGTTAATAATAGACTTATAGCACAATGGTGGTATTATCGTTTCAGGGATGTGTGACTGTCTTGGGATCCTTCGTTACCTCGAGGACAGGGGAAAACACCAGCTCCTCTGACACTCTATATCGCAGTGTTTTGGCTCTTTTTTTGGCGCCGCGCTCCGGTCCAACAGTCAAACAACGCATGACATTCACCGCTTCTGACAGGTTTGAGGGATCCAGACGCAGGGCATCAGCAGGCGCGCTCGTATTGAAGGAGAAGGTTTATATTTTCAGGTAGCGTATTGTATTTCTTGGGGCGAAGGATTTGCAGGAACACGCAGTGAAATATCAGACTTACGTAAAGCTTAACTCCTGAACTTTTTACTCCCCCCCTCTGCTCGCACGTCCAGGCTTTTGAATGTAGCGCTGTTATGACATCAGAACCGGAGTGTTTTTCTCAGGTCAAACGGCAAAACACGTAGTCAAGATTTATGCAGCGAGTCTATACTGTGCATGCTGTGTGTTCTTTATGCAACATTGACGGCCTCTTTAAGGCTCGCGAGCCTCCAGACCTGTCAGGGCGGACTTCAAAAGAAGGGCTTTGAAGTCGTCCGCCATATGGAGTGCGGAGATGAATTTCTGCGCACGCATAAAAGGTCAGATTGGCACAGGGAGCGCTCCATTTTTGAACGGCTCCTTGGCTGCTCGATACGGGCGTCATAAAAGGCTTTGTAGCGGCCAAGTGGGGAGACCACAATGTCATTCCTACGCAAATGCTGTCTTCTTGCTGTCAGCACTGCAGATACCGTGGTTCGCTTTTTTGTGGTCGCCTGTTTCAATAAAAACAGGGAAGAACACATTCTTTATTTTTTTTTTTTTACTTAGTGAGGTACTAAAAGATGGATTGCATCTGTTTCTGCACGCAGACAATTCACAGGAAATGAACATTTTTGTATCAGAGGATGAAATGACCAATGAACACATTCTTTTTGTTGTTGCTGCAGTGAAATTAACGATAAACCGCTTTGACCTTGTTGTAGGAGCATGGACGAACGTAGAAGAGCGCCATTTCATTCCATCACAATGAAACAAAGCAAAAGCCAGACTATCAATGAGCTCCATTATCATCACGCTAGAGAACAATCAGAACAATGCCTCTAACCATTGACACATGCCTAATGTTCTCTTCTGGGGGGTATTTTGTGTGGTGTGGTGGACACACCATTGTCCGGACTGTAACGCAGAAAAGAGCGGTAGAGGAGCTGCTCACGTATTGAATCAATTACATGGCGGACAGTGGCGCAACAGCTCCAGGACAATCAGAGAAAACAATGCTGTTAAAACTTTCGAAACAGGTTTTGCTTTGAAATCAGTGTTCTGCGGTCACGGTTCGATGGACTTGACATCAATTGGAGTACACATTTTACGCGACTTCCTCCAGTGCGAAACGGCGATTTGCATGAATTTTCTTGTACACTAACTGCCAAAACCAAAATTGATGCAAAATGTAATCTCCGTTGACGCAACAAACAACAGATGCACAACAGATGACATATGAAAGTCCAGGACTGTTGTACCAGAATCCAGGGTTCGCACCCAGTCTGCGGTCAAGCTGAGGCAACAAAAGCACTCCCCTTAAAAGTACAACATGTAAGAAATTTGGTTTGAAGTTACAGTCTTAGACGTCTGCATTATTGTGTTGAACAGACTCACTATCTACAGAATACCTTGCCCAGGGGCCTGAAAACCTCTTACTGCCATCGTCCCAAAGCTCCTGTGATCCTCGTCGCTAGATGCGCGGCTAACTGAGCTAACAAGCTAACAGTAGCTACAGTCAAAAGAATACAGTTAGCAGTAGTTAGCAAGTTCAAATTGGTGGCGGTCAATTCTTACATATGGCACCTTTGAGGGTTAGGAAACCACATATTCAGTTTGTGAAACAGTCTTGAAATGTAATCTCACCAGGATTGAGGGAAAGATTGTGATTTGGGTTGATAAAAACTAATTCAGCTGATGAAATGCCATGTTTAGGATTCATGTACATGAACACAGATCTTCCTTTTTGAACTCGTGCTGATCGAACCCAACAGAATATATTTTGTCAGCTACTTCACAGCCCAACACTGGGCTGGCCAAAAGACTATACTTGACACACACATTAGCTTTTTAACTAATACCAGCTGCCTTCTTGCTAGATAGATAACTTACTAAGCATCAGCATGACAATGTGAACTAAAGATGACTTTGGAATATCAGCAGCTAACGGCAGACTTGAATGGGTGTCTCGGGTGAATTATGGAGTCAATTACAGGTCTATAAAAAGATGGTGCTACCCTTTAACTAGCATCTCTCTCAACACATCACACGACGCCAATATCAATTCCCATCAGCCGACTTCCTGATCATCCGAGCCACACTGTAGCAGCGTCAGATCTGTGTTAATTGATATGTGAGCCAACAACACTCCATTAAAAACAAGCCGAGGAGTCGATTCAGCCATGCCTCCCTTCCCACAAAACCACAAAATATAAAACAAGCTTGTAATAAGAAGCATATGGAGGAATGATATAAAGCTTTAACTGGCCTTTACACAGTTTCTCTCCTCATTCATATGTACACCACATCATAATCAAATCCCTGCTGAAAGTAACAATGCCTGTTTCCAAATTCAACACTTGCTTACAAAGCACATGTTGACGCTGGCGCCAGAGCGCTGCGGGCCAGCGGGTCTAACCAGCACCAGTCGCACACTCATGTAGACACACTTATTCATCGCGCCATGAAGTTGATATTCATTAGCAGGAGTGATTGTTTTCTGTGAATTATGAGCTGCTTTGTAACACGTGGCACACATACATGCACGTACACACAAAATCACACCGTGCCATTTGCATTTACTTTGCCAACGCTCAAACCCGCATTCCCCATCTTATTTGTGTTTCACTGTATTTTCCTTGCGATCACACGTATGAAATGAAATACCTCCAGTTAATCTATGCACCGACACTGACGTAAAACTGCAGCTGAGGCAGAATTTATTCGGGTGTCACAGTTTTGTGCGGTCATTCTTTGTCACACATACATGGGTCTGCAGGTGCAGCTGATCCCGGAGCAACACCGAGCCTCATTTCAGCCAGGAAATGATTTAAAGCCACAAAACTGCCGGGATGGGATTGATATCTCACTCAACGTCTGGGTCTGAGCAGCAGCAGTGTTTGATATTACAGGTGGACTGGGACGCCCAGCGGAGTCGTATGTCCACTGCTGACCCCGCGGGTCTGCCAGAGGTGGTGATGGTGAAATCCGGTGAGTGTGTGTGTGTGTGTGGTAGAGGCGGAGTGTATGAGGACAAAATCCAGAAAGAGACATTTGCAGAGAAAAACACAAGCCAGGCTCTGGGAATACTTATCCAGCTGCTGCTCGTGGCATCATTTTAACTCTCTGATTTCTGCGTTTTATTACCACTGTATGTCCATCAGGTTGAACACCATGAATTCAAATCCTAATTTATTAAAGGCCAAGCATGTTGGGATTGATGATCGGCCTAGAGCGGGAGGTGTTATAGAATGGAACCCAAGGAGTCAGGGTGGAGAAAATGGGAGAAACCCCTTGTGGTTTCTGTAAAGTAATGACTATGGAGGAGAAGGGGGGGAAAGGGGTTCAGAGGAGATGTGTGAAAACTAATAAAAAGAAAAAAGGAATAGGTGGTTAGACACAGGAAATTGGATAAGAATGAGGCATGGCCTTTGTTCCTGAAGTTAAAATAACTTCAGTGCTCCTACATAGCATAGCCAGATATTTGTTTTCCTAAATACTTGTGTTTTAGTTGCATCCACAACCTTGACGTGTCAGTTTATAAAGATCTCATACCTGTATGTAACGTTAAAATGTTTGTCCTTTGGTGAGTTGTGTACTTAGGTTATCAACTAATGAACAAATCTGTAATTTTCTAAAATCTAATCTAAAACGGTACATTTATCAGGGTCGCCTCTCACTATAACTTCTGGGAGTCAGTCAAAAACAGAGGAGGGATGTCGCACAACCTTGGAATAGTCTCAGCTTTTTAAGATCTCAACTTTAACATTTCTGCTTTAACCCAAACCCAGAGAAATACAAAACTTTACTCAAGGTGACATTAATTTAGATGCTGTTTAGGAAGGAAGACATTGAATGAGACTAGACATAGCGTGTATAAATCTCAGTTTTAACTTGTTGTGTAAGTTACGTAACTAACAGACCAACCATGATCTCTTTCTCAACCTAACCAAGTAGCTTTGGTGCTAAACCTAACCAAGTATTTTTTTTTTTTACAACTAAACTAAGTAGTTTTGGTGACTCAACCTAACCAAGTATATTGGTGCTTTAACATTACCAAGTAGCTTTGTTGCCTAAACCCAACCAAGTAGGTCTGGTGACTAAACCTAACCAACTATCTTTGTAGCCTAAATCTAACCAAGTAACTTTGGTGCATAATCCTAATCAAGGTGTTTTCATACTAAACCTAACCAACTATCTTTGTAGCCTAAACCTAACCAAGTAGCTTTTGCATCGAAACCTAGGCAAGTGTCTTTGCCTCGGTACTTAAACCTAACCATGTAGCTTTGTTGCTAAACCTATCCAAGTAATTTTGCCAAACCGCAACAGTCCAAAAGTCAATGATTAAAATGTTTTAAATGTTGTATCATTGTATAGTTGTCATTGCTAACCTGACTCTGGAGCCCTGCATGAGTAAAACTGATGCTAGAGTGGTAAGTGGAGCATCACAGAAGCTGATGGCCACTGACCAAGCTGCCGCATTGGACAAGGTTGGGAGTAAAAACAGATTTATCGGACACGCAGGCCTCAGAGAGCAGCATTCAACAGATTAAACAGAGCATCTACTGCAGAGAATTACCTTAACGTTACAGCTCAGAGTCCAAGAACAATGCCTCTGTGCCTAAAATCACTGAAACTAAAAGCCAAAGAAAGGCTGCGTGCAACTGATTATCCTCTGGATGCACCACAGATCAGCAATATAACAGTTTCTCATATGCTCCCATACACCTGCCTAGATGTGTTCATTTTTTTGTTGTCATATGTTTCTTTGACCTCAAAGATTAAGAAATGAAAGCATTGAATAAATCCGATTCAACATGTCCTGCTCTTCTGTCTAAAATCAAACTGTATTTCCGGTGAGATTTTTCCCAGAGGATACAATTCACACAAAATGATTCAAGCCTCATATCCACCCTGAACACTTTGCCCACGACAGATGTGTAAAACTGTATCCCCACATTCTGTGTCAGTGTTTACAGCCCAGAGGGACTTCAAAGTGAGAAATACGAGGTGCCGGAGACAATTTTAAGAAGTGGTCCTTCTCTGCACTTACATGTTACATAAGGCTAAAACTGCCTTAGCCCCTCTCCAACTATCAGTGACAGGGTGCGTTACATAACAGCAGTGTGAGTACGTGTGTGGAGACAGAGGAGAGAGAAACAGTCATGCATTCAAACAGTGTATTAGCACACGATGTTCAGTATTGACCTGCATGTGTGCCGCAGTGATTTCAGCGGTTTGATGTTTGTGCCTCTTGGCCTCAGTGTCTCCATATGAACCGTCTCCATCAGCGCACACTGGGGCTGGATCGGCTCCTTGTTGCTGGCGCCGGAACAAAAGAGACCTAACGGCATTTGCGAACGGTTAAAGTAATCATCTGAAACGTTTTCCATTTTATATAGGACACTGTAAATGGGGTTTGCCAAACACCTGCTGAGTGGCCTGTGTTTCTTTGGAAGAAAACAAGAGCTAGATGGATACTGTGAGCACTGATAGTAAACAAAGGCAAAAGGTGAACATCTTCACAGTACAGTATGATATGCTAAATAATTTGGCGAGTGATAGAATCAGTGGCGTATTGACACTAGATTTCTGCCCATGTGCAAACCAAGCTAAGTGTGTACCACCAATTATTGATTGATGTAGGTGTGCATGTTGTAAATCTTCCGTCATGTCAGCCATTGGTTTGCGGGCTAGCATCTTGAAGCATCAGCTTTGGTATTACGGCCGGTGCCATCTGGGTTTTTTGGAACCAGAAATGACCATATTTAGACGAGGGCGCGCTTGGAAAGGATACACTGAGAACCTGAGGGCACAGCAAAGTAGCAACTTTTCAATCCCAAGTTAGCCACGTTCTAAAGCAAACCCTACTTTATGGTCTATTTTACTCTAAATGGGACCTTTATTAACAAAATCAACACCATCTTGTATTGAAGATGGAGATCGACAATGTGAACTCTTTCGGAAACTGTTTACTGAGCGCAGCTTTAGCAGGAAATTCCTGTTGTTTTGTGAATTCTATTATGAAATGTACCCTTTTGAAATATTAAACCATGCTTCCTAGTGGTCTGGATGACTTACTTCTTAATGTGACATCATGAGGTGGCCTGTTCTGTAACCTTTGATGAGATATACCTGTTTTTGTAGCCAGTTCCCACAGTGCATTTGTATGATGATCCTTTTCCTCATAAGTAATCTAAACTGGGCTCTTGAAGACACATTAAGATTTTATAAATGGATTTATATAAACATATATATGGGTGGTAAGAAGCTGCAAGACGTTTTTCTGTCAGGTACGTGACAAAATGCAACTTATTCACTATTGAGAGCAAACAGCAAAAAAGGGAAATTTTGAGTCATCCATGGAAACTGTTGCGCTGGAATAATAAAAGAGATGAGATCAATCAACAGATCGAATGTCTATTTCCAAAATGTTTCCTTCAGATAAAAATCAGTCCTGCAGAGAGTGGATTGGACAGCACATGTAGCCTTTCTAGACTCACTCACCACTGCTTTGGCCTTTCTGGTCTGACCTACATTCGTGTTGCCTCCGCGTACATGTAAACACAGCTTACAGTACGAATTAGGTTTTGGGTTCGGTCAGATGGTGGAACGCTTTCAGTTCAGTGTAGGTTTGCAGAGAGCGCTAAATCGTGTTTATGTTCGTGTATGCGTGTCCAATCACGTGCAGAGTGTTTGTGTGCAACTGTAATTTAGGTGTGTGCGTACATGTGCACGTGTCCAATAAACATCAGAACTGTATTTTAGAGTTTGAAATGAACATGGTCTCGGAGGCCAAACTGCCCTGGAGAGCCATGAAATGTCTTCGAAATGATAAACGAGGAGTGAATTGTCGTACGCCATGTGGCCGACTGCGATAACCTGCAACAGAGCGATTCCCTCGAGTGCGTTGTGGGTGAGAAAAACGCAGCATTTTTTTTACGGCCTGTGAGGAAAACCACACTGGAAGTGGTCGACAATGCAAATAATGATTTTGATTATGATTATGAAAACTTGACTGAAGACGGTCTTATAGGTGAGGAAAACAGGGAAAACACCACCTGTATGTTTCTTATTATTCCATAGTTACCTCTATTTTTATATCCTATCAGTTGTTTAAGGCCCTTTAACACCAAAAATGCCAATAAAGTCATTTCTATCTATGAGCACAAATACAGATCTATTGGATGAAATATGTTTTCATAGAGGGTATGTCGTGTTCCTGGGTTTTATTGTTTCATTTCCGCTTTTATTTTGAAACTGTGCCCTTGTGTGTCTCTTCTTACGCTTCAGTTTCTCCCTCTCTGTGTTTCCCCCCTCGTTACCTCACCTGTCCTCTTCCCTCCTCACTCACCTCACCTGTTCCTCGTCCTGTCGTTAGTGTGTCTGTTTATAATCTCTGTCCTCCCTCTTGCTCGCTTTTTGTTTCCTGCCTCCTGTGTGTGTGTGTGTGTGTGTGTGTGTGCGCGTGTGCGTGTGCGTGTGCGTGCATTATTTTGGTGTCCTACCAGTTTCGAATTATAGGGAACTGTTGGGTCTTGGTCGAGGGATGCGCCCTACTGATTGCCGTTGTAGTTATTTTTGCAAATATTCAATGACCAAACAAAGAGCATCCTTCTCAGAATTGTGTGTTATGTTCATGTTAATGTTGAGAAATGATACAGGGAAACACATTGTTGGAATGTCATATTTTTCCAAGCCCGGGATGTTCTGAGGTGCAGTCGTGGACTACAAACAGCTGAATTGCACTGAGTCGTGTGCATGCGACGGCGCTGTAAACCTGCTGTTCTCGACTGGCACGTCGGCTCTGCCCCCTCCCCTCCTCGCTCCTCTCGTCGGCCCCTCCACAAGTCCAGCGCAGCGCAAAGTCTATACAGTGTCGATATGATTATGTATCTTGGCAGGAGCTGTGTGCGCACATCGCTGTGTTTATGAGCGTATGTGCATGCGTGCATCACAGTGTGTCCTAGTTGGAGCGCCGACTCATGGAACACTTGACAGAAGATATATATCTTTCCAGAGGAAAAGGAAACAAAGACTCCAAATGATACATGGCTCCTCGATGGGGCCTGCGAGAGTACTTTCTCCTCCGTATCGATTCCTCCCCTCCAGGTAAACCCAGCTGTGAACCCATGAGCTCTGCTGGACCCGTTTCTTTCATTTTTACGGTTCTTTTAACCTGACAATAATCTCTCACAGCCAGGCCGTCTGCTATCTTCTAGCATGTGCTGACTCGATTTGAACCCAGCTCTCCTCTTTTGCTTTTTCTCTCAATTTTTTTTTATTTTGCCAGATTGCTCTCCCCTTCTTTCTTTTTTCTCTTCTTTATTCCTTAGCATCTCGCTTGTCTTTGCTTTTTTGTTCTCCCCCAGCTTCTTCCCCCTGTCCAGGTAGGTCTTTCAGTGCCAGACAGCGGAGCACAGTGTTCTTTTGTTGTTTTCCAGAGCTTGGGTCTAGATAACAACCGCAGCCACTCAGGCTCACTGACACATCAGCAGCCTCATATCTCGGGCTTTACATTTCCATAATTAGCTTTAAGGGACAAGTCCTCACAAAGAGAGGGGGTGTATAAACCTGGAGTTCCTTTTAGACATTTGGTCAATAAAGACTTTGTGGACACAAAAAAATAGAGTAAAAGCTGTCTTTTTGGAGTCTCCTGATTTTAAAAAACAGCTTTAACTCTTTCTTCTGTGGGAACAAAAGTGGCACTTTGTTTGCAAACCCCCGACTTCGATATCAACAGCTGCGATAGAACCTTTTTTCGTCAGCTCCCGCACATGCTCTCTTGGTTCCCTTCCATTCGGGATGGAGAGATGATACATTACCAGCTGGTCCTGCTCCAGTTGGCCCCTCCCCTCGACAACGGTTGCCTGGTGCCACAACTGGAGCCCATCACCGGGGCAGGCGGACGGCCAGCCTGCCAGATGTGAGGCCTTTCTCCACGCTCTGTAATCCAAGCAGAAACACAAATTTCACGTACGCACATAAAGTATCCCTTATCGTGAGCGGCTAAGCCTTTACCTGCGGTGTAAACTTTTCATACCCTCTCCTTCCGGGATATACGCTGAAGAACATGAGCTCCGGCTTCATGCATTTCATGCAGACCTCTCTGTTTTCCATCCAAACCCGAGAGTGACCTTGCAGTGGCCACAGATTCCCTCTGTGGAAAGCAGCCTCCTTCAGGACCCTGCTATTAGCGGCTTTGCGGGGCAGAGTGGCGACATGTTAATGGCACACAGACACAGAAGAGGCTACAGACCCCGGCACCCTCCTGCACCGAGAACACGGCTGACAGCGGGGGGAGCGCGGACTCTTAAAGATATTAGCCGACAGCAACCGCCGAGGGATGGTTGGGATTTGTGTTGGCATCAAGATGGGCTGAAACTATGTGTAGCATCTGAGCTTCTATAGAGCATGCCCACATTAATTGGGAGACCTAAATGAGGAACATCACTCGGAGGACAGACAATCCTTATGCAGTATTTTGGAGGGAAGTATGTTGCTTCAGAGCAGAAAAAAACGGGCCGGGTTGTTGTTTTTCACACACAAACACATTTTTAATAAGGACTTTTTAGCCATTTGGGCAGCTGTTTAGCTTAGCCTCGCAAAAAGACTGAAAACGGGGGAAAGAGCAAGCCTGACTCCAGCAATTCTCAATTCTCAAGCTCACTAATTAAGACGTTAAAGCGGGTGTAAAAACAGCACCAAAGGTTTGGATAAAGTTTTCCAGGAGATTATGTGTCAGAAGCTGTGACTTCCTGGAGTCTTATTGTCAAACTAAGCGGAAACTCTATTCACAGATATCCGAATATTATCAGTCTTCTCATATGATTCACTGCTTTAACAGTAAATGTCTCTATATTAAGAAGCAGCTAAACTGACAGTATCACATGTACTCAAAGGCTGAATTGTTCACAGCACTTATAATTACTGTGGGGTTCATAAGTTAGATTTGCAATGACATAATATTTCTTTTGAATTTAGATTCATGTTTAAAAATGCCCCGTGTGCAAATGTGCATATAATGTAGAGATACACTTATTGGTTCTGCTGCTGGAGGATCATTTATATTTACCTGATTAAAGAAGTGTTCCGCCTGCTGTTGACCCGTCCTGCCAGATCCATGGATTGAGACACGTCCTTAACACACTTGCGTCCCTCCTCTGGCTGTGGCATTCTCAGTTCCAAGCCCATCTATTCCCACTCTGAACCCTAAATCTAAAAATAGGTCATGAATATAGAATTGAATTGTAGTTCTTCACAAACGTTACTCAAACAGGAGAATGTCGCACATTTATTTTCACACATTTGTTGCGCTAGCGAGTAGTTCCGGCAGCAGTGTGTGTGTGTGTTCATGATAATGAGGAAACATGTCACCCGGCGCAGCACTGTGGCTCATTAACCTGTTTGGTATAGAGAAAAAAGCTGCAGTGTGTCAAGCTTCACTATGCAGGCAACACTTTTTAGTACTGCATGATGGATTTTTGGTTTCAGTCTTTCCATGGTTAGGCAATAGAAAGAAAACTATAGAACATGGCCAGCAGTCTGAAAAAAACTGCATTTTCTGCGGTGAGTATAGTATTGCAGGGCTCGGATTAACTGCTTTTGCAGGATAGGTAATAACGTCTGCTGCATTCAAGGTCATTCTACTAAAACTGTAACTAGTTAAACAGATTCAGGGTTATTGAATAAACTTCCTGAGGCATTAAGAGGCGGTGTCATCAAGCTAATAAGTCACCATTTCTGACAGGTCAAGGCTACTGCTCTGCTAAAACCTTCACTTTCAGGCTGAAACATTGAAAGAATTGTATTTGTTACACAGTTGGTAGACAAAAACAGAAAAAATAAGATAATAGATCCATTGTTGTTCTCTGTTAACAGGGCAACAACGTGATGATGTCATCTCACAGAGGCTAAAAGGTTGTGATAATGTGGCCAATGGGTAATCCATCTGGACCACTTCCTGGTAAACATGGGGTTAATGGGTTAGTGGCCACACATGCATACCCCAACTCTCTCTCTCACACACACACACACACACCACTCTGGTCAATGGGGCACTGCATCTCAATCTCTGAGAACGTGATAAGACAGGCGCTGGTGCCCAATGATCCATTTGTGTCTGTCCAGGTCAAGAATGACAAATGGCCGTCACCTATCCGTATCATTGTTTCATGGCACCAGGGGCAGTTCAAAGACAGAGTTTTGGAGATCTGAAGTGGGCACCACCAGATACGATTGTTAATGAGGCCTATCTGATGTAGCATCTGGCAAGAAAACTGTTTCCTTTCCCCGTGATCTGATGACATATTTCCAATCAGCACGGACAAACTCTCCATGGAAAAACTTAAACTACAGGACACTGACAGTAGACACAATGGCAACCCTCAACCTACACTGCAAAACCTCACCGCCTACCCAGAACCTCTCCCATTTTGCCACATTTCCCAGCAATCTTTGTTTTCCGTCACAGGCCATGAGTGTTAAAACGTAAACAGAGCCGTCTGTGATGAGTCACATGGCGCTCCGTTGTCGTAGAGCACCGCCAACGTAGCAGCAGCTACCCATAAAGATAGCTAAGACGCAATAAAGGGTACATTTGTGCATTGTCTATCACAAGTAGATTCATTTGTCTGCAGTAATTAGTGTACAGTGTGTTGTGCTAGAAGCATGTCATTTAGAAGCTAAGGTAATTCAATGTTATATATTGATTTAGACATTAAATATGTTTATTTAAACACTAAATGTACTTCTGGAGCGCCAACAGACCACTTAAGTATACTTTCAGACCATTCGTCCGGAGAAAGTTGGATTAACACTCAATAGATTGACACTGGGATTAAATATTTGCTTAAATCTTAAAGAATTAGGGAATTTGTTGCTTTAAAAGCAAATCACACAGATAATAAAGTATGGTATGAGTATAAAACACGTTCCATACTGCTGGTGTGTCCGACTTTGGGTGGCCTATAGCGTCAGTTATCACTCTCCATTAGAAACAAGTCCGCTGGTATTATGCGCGAGTGCTTTGCTAGACCGACATCAAAGGCTTCCATAAGTCAGCTGGTGTTTGGCCCGCCGCTCATCACGCTGGCACAGGCCGAGCTCGAACTTCAGAAGCCCTGGCCTCGGTTTCACAAAGAAAAGCAATGATGTCAAGATTTCTGGACACATTGCAACATCGCACCACTTTGAGGGCTTGAGAGGAGCTAAAAGCTCTGCTGAAATTTGGAGCCGGAGGTGTGATCATAAATCAGAATTCCCTCACACTCTCTCACTCCTCACCAGCTCCTGCCTCCTCCTCCACTCTCTCGGCCTCTCCCCGGCCAGAGACGGCACATTTTAAACCCATTAGCGATCGGCCTGCCAGCTGTACATCAGCAGAAAACCATAAATTGTTTTATTGGATGAAGTTTCTGCAAAGTGATGAGCTCAGCTCTACCGATTCCCGGTATACCACTAGCTTATTGTGTGTGTGTGAGAGTGTGCCTCTTGTCAAATAACGGTGAAAAAAATAACGGTGATTTCCAGGGCTTTTTGACGTTGTGCATTTGTCATTGCTTTTCTCCAAATCTGTGTCAGTGGGCTAGGAGCTTTCAAAAATTGAATTTTCTTAACAAATATTTGACTTCTTATTTACGAGCCTGCGAGAGGCCGTCCATTATTTTCCCCGGGCATGTGGCTCACACGCATGAGTATCACCGGCGAATGTTTGTTTATACACAGAAGCTACCTTCTGTACGAAACTTGCTGATTTAAGGCACATTAGCTACACCTCGGCGCCGCTGCAGGCTGCCTCTCTGTCTTTATCTACAGGCCTCGGTCGAAGAAGGAGCAGTTTGTGTGGAAGATGTTGACATTAGTACCCATCTCCATCCTCCTCCCCCCCCCCACACCCTTCCCTGCTCTCACCAGCCCCTCCAAGTCACACAGCCGTGTGCAATGCAAATACTGCGGGCCCCCTCGGACTGCGTTGCCAGGGTAACTGAGACCACAAGCAGGTATACCCACCATCCTCCTGAGGGCCGTTGGTCCACGGGCCCTCTCAGGGAGTCAGGCTCCTGGAGGTCACCATATGGACGTCAATTATCCAATAATGTCAAGGTTTACAAACCGATGTTGAGGGATGATGTGGGGTCACAGTGGGGATTTTGGGGCTCTGTCCGGCCTCCTCCACAGCATGTGTTGGTGTTTTCCCTCGTTGCCTTGGTAGTAGGATTCCTTAAAGACGGGAAAACCCCGGACCCTTACCTACCACCTCAACCACCCCCCCCCCCCCAATATACACACACCGAGCGTCCACCCCACTTTGGAATAACATTCTGGTGCGTCAGCAGGATCGCGGGCTCCAGGGAGGAATGTTGTCTCAGAGGACAACAGGTGCGTCACACCTGTATAGCCTGCAGTGTGTACGGGAAATATTCATTCCATTTCCTTTTTCCCTCCCCCCCCGCCCCCCCTGCGGACCCCACAGTCACTGGTCAGTGGCCACTTTCCGCTATAAGAGGCCCAAACGTGAAAGCCAGTTAGGGTAGTGGGTGTGAACTGGAATATAAAATTAATGCTGCCATTAGTGAGCGGACTGTGTACGCCATTCATGACCGTGGAAGAATATACAGAGAATGGAAATGGAAAAGCTTACAATTAATCGCGCCAAAATATAGCAGAACTAAGAACAATGATCACATTTAAACCATTACGTATAACGGGGGCTTTAAGTGGGACTTCTGACAGAGAAAAAAAAACACTTTCTTTTAAAAGTTTAACATATACAAAAGAGAAAGAAATGCACTCTGGCTCAACTCAATCCTCTCAGGGCTTCTGCAGCTTTATTTGGTCTGGTATGACCGTTAGCTTCGGGGTAGCTAATGTTTGTTTGATATCACTGAGTCAGTTTGCTGACTGTATTACTCATTTAAAGATGGTCCCTGTCATTGCTTTTTATGGTCGATGCTAAATAAGTTCCAGAAACATCCGCCTTTGAACACATTAAGACCCACGAATTCCGCAAATTGTAAGGTGAAGTAAAGTTGAGTGCACACACTCATCACCAGTCACAGATATTAAATAAATCAAATAAATAATATTGTAATAAAAGCCAGAAGTTGTTTGTCAAGAGTCGCCTGGGAGCTGAAAGAGCCGGTTCTTCCTTCTGAGCCAAGCCAAGTGATCAGAGCCGGAATTGCCGTCACTGATCGATACTGCGTGTGTGATGGCTCTCTTGTAACTTCAACCAGTATTATGTTCAATTTCTTTCATCTTACATTCACATACAAATTATTTTGAGCTACAGTCGATTCTGTAGTGTAGCCTGCCTGTCAACACACACTGTCTGAAATGCTCACACGTGGATCTTGTCACGCAGCAACATGCATCCAGCAGCCAGTGATCAACATTTTGATATCCATGTGACAAAATATGTAAACTACATTATTAGACTGTATGTCCATGTATATCTCACACGTGTTTACAGATGTGATGTACATTTAAGTCATTATAAACACTCCCTCAGCCTTCATCCAGAGGTCGTTCAGATTTGTTCTTTTCAAAAAACCGTAATCACATTTTGAAGTCAGTGCATTTTTTCCGATGATTGGTGAGGCCAGTGACTCAGCGAATGATGAGATGTCTTTGATGATGGATTTTAGGCCATGACTGGACTTTTTTTATATTTGCAAATCAGATTTTCCAATTTCCCTCTAATTTGTTTATGTGAGGAGCTGTTCGACAGTTGAGAAGAGTGAGATGTTGACTACCGCCATGCAGAGCTTAAAACATGTTTAAAATATTTATATTTTATTCTAAATTATCTTTCTACTAGAATGTATGTTTTAAGTTTGATTCTTTGTCAATGTGCACGAACAAAGTTGAAGACAATACCCGAAAAGTCACTTATTCGCTCACGTGTCTACCTGGCTGCTAAAGTGACCTTGATAGTTTTTTACATTCAATAAAATTGAAGAATTGAAAGCGGTTGGCGCGTACAACCTGTCATTTTTACATGGAGTTTCACTTATATCCAATTAAGCCTTTACATCTGGACTTACAGCTGTATTGACTGTCTAACTGTCTGACTTCTCCCGTCTCCTGGAGTCTCTCCACGTAGCCGATTTGCATCATTTGAAGTAAGTAGGTGGGTGAAGGTGAAGGTGTGTGTTTTGGGGGTGATTTCTGCCATTTCGGGGTCCAGGGTCGAGCCTGTTGCACCACTTATCCCGCCACGACCGCGTCCAAGAAATACAAACTTAGCTGCACTTAAGAGACTTCATGAAACCCATTATTCTTACCCTGAGGTGACGTCTATTTCAAGGCGAATTCGTGAAATATGAACACTATGGGAGCTTTAAATCTGCACCTAAATGGCTGCTTAGGAATTCTCCTTTCAGTGTTATTACTGAAACATGGGAGCGGAGCAGCGGCTATAAATCAGCTTGCTTTCATATTTTTGCTACTTTAACACTTTAATCATTTAATTAGATGACCACAAACGATCAGCTTAAAGGGGCAGTATGTAGTTTTGGCGAAGAAATTCAAACTTTACGATATCAATGAGGTAATAACACAAAATCAGAAATATTTTTGTTTTTCTATAAGCGAACAAACACACTGTTCCCAGAGGATAATGAGCTCCCGGAAAGCTGTTTGAAGCTAGAAAGGTGGCAGGGTCCGCCACATATAAACCAATTCAAACAGAAATTGCATTGTCCTTTAAAGTCAGTTTGTTTATTCAGTCTTGAAAAGACTTTGTCTAGACTTCAAAAAATCAGTCAGTGAAGATTTAAAACTACATAGAGCTCCTTTAATGGCCTCTTTGCATTTTGAGTTATATGGTATGTCCATAAAGCAGAGCCGTGTTCTCCGGTGTGCCCTCGGACGCCTCAAAAAGGCAGCGTTCCCCCGGGTGCAGCACCCGTCCTTTTAGGGAACGCAGATACAGAGAGAAGTTCTCTGACATCACAACATGTTTGTGTGTTGGGATTGACGCATTGAGAGGGGCAATGAATCAGCCGCGGTTTATGTGAAGCATATGTACAGCCGAAGAGGCAGAAAAGAGGGTAACTCTGCTCTGTTCCCCTGTCAGTAACTGATTACATCTCTCGTCTCCGCAAACAGTACATGTGTAGCCCCTCGGCATTTCATAATCCCCCCCCGACACACGTAGGCCCGACGACACAGTCACTTCTCTGACATGGATGGATTGTTTGGCCGGAGGAGGAGGCTGTGGGATGCCTGGGAGTGATAACGTGATTACTGCAAAAAAAACAAAAAACAGAACAAGATCAAGCTGTACTCACAGTCGAGTGAAGCGGAGAGGGGGGGAAAGAAAGGGTGAGGGAAGTCAACTGAATAGAGAGTGGAGAGGGAGAGGAGCTGTTTGTAGCAGGCCGGCGTACAAGCGTCATGTGGCGTTGCGCAAAAAAAAAAAAAAAAAAAAGAATAATAACAACACATGCGTATAACATGTCCCGGAACACACCTAACATGCAGCGGCGGAACCCATCCGAGACAAAACAACAGGCGGACGTCAATCCGCAGCGCCAAAACACACTGACACATGAACACAACCACATGTTGGAGTCAGGCCTAGGGGGGGAAAACAATGCGCCGCTCGCCGCCAGATATGCAGCCGGGGAGGCTGACTCGCGGTCAGGTAACCGAAGGCCGACCGCAGCCCTCACGTCTGATTTGTCACATGGTCAGTCGTAATCTCACGCGCATGTAAAGGATTACGGCGCAACGAGGAGACGTGGAGCGACGTCAGAGGCGTAATTTGGTGAAGTTGCAGTCGGTCACTCAGCACTTGATGGCAAACTGCTGGGAAACCATGCAGATGGATTTATAATGGTGTTTTCTTTCCTCTGCTGAAGATGATAATTAAAGCAAGGAGTTTCCTGTTTTTGAGGGTAAGAAATAAGGTTGCAGACATGATCTTTTTATTGTCATGTTGTTTGTTTTGCATGACTTTTGCTGATTGTGCAAGCCGAGCCGTCCCGGAGGAATAATCGGATGAATCTTCCGATTTTCGGGAAAATCTACGGGGGATGACAGGAAAGCGGCCGCAAACACGACGCGACACAAAGAGGACAAATGAGTAACGCAAAGACTAGAACGTCATGTGATGCTCATCGCTGCGGACACCGTGCCAATGAACTCTCAGACAATGCAGCGAGAGCACAAACACACATTAAAAAGAAAAAGCCACAACCGCAAGAGCGTGTGCCAGCGAGGCCTCATCCCAGCCGCCTGCTGTTAGTGCTTTTAAAGGAGCTCAGTGCCGCTAACTGTCAATGGTGCGTTAAACAGGGACAGCTATCAGGGTTAAATCTGAAGCTGAAATGGAGTGGAAAAGAGTCCGTGTGATCCAATAGGGGAGATTATGAACGACAGGGAGAGGAGGAAGTGCTGTTTGAACATACAGTCAAATGTTTTCTCTTACCGTCCTCATGCTTCTGATTATCAAATATGATTAACATTACTGGACGGTCATATGAGAGGTTGGTGCAGAAGAGCATAAATTTGTCTTATTTTTTTTTATAGAATCAAAATAGACTTTTAACACCACAGCCATTGTTGAATATGAAACAGCGTTGACACGTACACTCCAAATAATTTCCATGTGTGGAGCTGGCTTTTAGCTTTGTGGAAAATGCTCCTAATCCAAGTAATACATTCATTAAACATCTTAGTAAGAGAGTGATTTTCTTTTTAAGATTATTTCTTAGCCTTTATTCTGACAAGACAGCTTAGAGGTTGAGATGGAGGCAGATGACATACAGCAAGGGCCACAGGATGGAATTGAACCCGGGTCACTACTGTATTATGCAATTCGTAAGAAAAGTACATTTTATTGAGTTGTATACTTAAGAAAATGTTAAACAAAGATGTTTCCAACAATGTTCGAACCCGGAGAAATCCACATTTACTCGAGGCAATGGAGCAATTATTTGGTCGGGGGAGTCGGAGAGTGAGAAAGGAGGTCAGCTACTGAGGCTTGACGTAACGTGAATTAAAGTTTGAATAATTTTAGGTGGACATATGTGCAAATCAGATACATTTGATAAGTAAAAGTGTTTGTTTTACAGTGTGCTCGACACACACTCCCTCGGCTCTGGATCGGAGCAGAATCCGATGTAACTCAGGGCGTATATGCCTCCAGAAGGTCTGGCTCTGTCCACACAACACTGAACAAACATCTTGTTTTGTGTTGAATGAGCGACCCTGTGCAGCAGAAATGACATATTGTGCGATTAAGGCTTCTATAATCAATATTTTTACATCAAAATTGGATTGCATGTCTACGTTTATGTGTAAGGAGTCACTATTAGTGATAAACCAACAGATAAGATCGCCTCGCAGTTATACTCAGCTCTGCAGATCTTAATAGTGTCTTTTAGCTTGTTGTTTTGGTTTCCTAGCTCAGAGTTGTTTTGAGCTATGAAGCCCTTCATTGTGTTAGCATCTAGTGAACAGAGTGAAGCATTTGGTGGCCAAATAGCTAGATATTTCTCTCTGGAATTAGCATTGACCAAAAAATAGACCACAAACACAGTTCCGATGAATGCTAACGCCAATGCTAACTATAAATTCTAACTATCCGCGTACCTCCTGGATGTGAATTCAGAAGACTTTATGCTAACAAGATTGCTAAACCAACTTAAAACAGTGACAGCATGTATTGTGTTAGCATGTTTTTGCTGCCTGCAACAGCCAAGAGATAAGTTATTGCAGGATTATTCAAAAAAATCTGCTCATTATTTTTTCTATGCTGATAAAGACTTATGCAACATGTTTGCCCTTTACCGCTTGTTGTGCTATAGGTCGATTAACCTCTTAATAATTGCAGCAGTCTCTTTCATAGCCATGGCTAAATCCATTGCTATGGCCCGTGAAGCTCTATAACATTGTCATTGTTGATTTGCCCCTTGTCATACCCCACTGTATTTATTTATAGTGGAGTGTGCCTAATCTAGCATGAAGACTTAATCCAGATGTAGGATTATGCGGGGGGAAATGTGTCGTAATTCTCACAATCTCCACTTCCATCTCAAGGCAAACATTAGCGCCGACCATTCCTTCTCTCTTAGATCAGGTTCTGTACAGGAAAGCCGCTGAGAACAAGATCGGCCGTCTCGGGTCACCGGTCAGGTAACATGGCAGCAATTCACACTATAGCTTAAGGACAAATGAGGACCGTGTTGAGTTACACTGTATGTGAGGATGCGGTGCCATTTGTGCGAACATGTGCTGGTGTGAGATGTGTGTTAGTTGTTAGAATCTCTTAACAGCGGGAACTCCCTTCTGATTGAAGTGAATCCTGAGTGTTATTCTGATTAAGCTGTGTTTATCAAAAGGCTTTTAACTAATAAGAGATAAATCAGAGGTGGTCTCGGTGCCTAATCTGTGATGTAACATGGATTTCCAGCATCTCCGAGTCAGAAATGCCTGACTACGCCAGCCATTTAGTGTACATGGTGTAACAGAATTGGTACCAATCTCTGTGTAGATTATAGCATGTAGCGTGCATGCTAATACTATAGTATGAAAGCAAGAAAATTAGAAGTTGTAGCCTCTCTGAAGGCTCCGACTTCAAAACAAATACTAATTTGGCACGTTCTCAAAAGAAGCATATTTCCTTCACCCTGGCTCGATGGATGGTTATTATATTGTTGCATGTACACAAAAAAGTACAGAGACTCCTGGCATGTAATGACTTTCTGCAGAAAGAAACTACTTGATAAAAAAACCACGCCACATAATTAACGTGTGAGGTTCACACTTCCTTACTGTCAGCGATTGATGCCCATGGCTCAAAGGTGAACCCAAGACAGTTCAGCCTACAGCTTTTTGTATTAAAGATTAAGTTCACCCTAAAATGAGGAGTTACAGCGTTCTCCTAAACAAGTGAAATGAAGCCTCATTTACAGCCCTTTTGGCTGAAATCATCACTGTAGCTTCTAAATTGAAAGCATCGGCCTAAAGTGGATGCACAGCTCGGCCGTGTATCGATGGTGGTGACTCCATGGATGAGACCTGTATGGAAATGTAATATATGTACGCATGTGGAATTCACATATATGATATACATGTTCATCCATATATCCATTATCTGAAACCGCTTATCCTTTTCAGGGTCACGGGGTCGCTAGAGCCCATTCCAACTGACATTGGCCGGCAGTTTATCCCATGGCAGTAAAAGCACTGTTGCAATTAGAGTGTGAAGACATGACATACGTTTGGACGTTATGACATCTGTGTGCTGTGTTGCATATGCGTGCTGATGTTAGCATGCTAATCAACTAGTCCCAGCCTGTGCTGGTCTAAAGATATAAACGCCTACAACCACCTAACTATCAGCACCCCATGGTTACTGCTAATGCTGCTGAGTATGACTTTCGAAAGGTGGCCCATTTTTTTTTACATATTGCGCCTTTTAGGATCAGAGTAAGTCATACCATTGAGCTAACAGCATGGGCCCTGAAACTGGCCCATCTACAGCAAATACATGGAATGTAACCAGATGTTTCATTATTATTATTACGCTTGTCAAAATAAAAGCATGATAAGCAATGCATCTAAGTGACAATTTGGGCCATCCTGTAAAGTATCTAACCTCTGCATCAGGCCTGTTTACCTTCAGTACAGCTTTAAAACCGCTCGCTCGTCTGCCAAAACTCCTGCGTCACATACATTATCTGAAATAATTCGAATGCGTACTCTGTGGATGATAGACGGGAAATTCACTGATGGGCCCTCTTAGGAAAATAGAGAGCCAGGGCACGCACGAGAACACACACTTAGAGTAATCATTGTCAGACCTGAGACGCTTCGCGCCAAAATAAACAAATTACATATAACAGTACAGCCAAAGGTGGGGTAGACATAAAGGAAATGTAGCAGAGTCTGTAAATGTAGGGGGGCACAGTCGCCCAAAATAAATGACTCATAATGCGTGAGTCATTAATGCACATCCTAAAATGATGATTTCATGTCATTTGTTCTGTTGTTGATCAAATCTGAACCCTCTCATTCGTTCTGTCTCAGACTTATGTCAGCGTGATGTGGTAAGAAGATGATATAACTGTCAGCTTCGTGTTACGTCTTTCACCGAACAGAAGCAATTTGTTAGAAATTCAACCTGAAATATGTTTGCTCTGCTGTCATATGTGCATGTTTTGTACATTAAATAGTACATCTCCAGTGAACAACTTGTTTACATTCTTAAAATCCACCTGTCTCTGTCCTCACGTGGCAACACCCTAAGACCTATACAGATAGAAAGACAGACAGCGTTGATGATAGCATAACAATCAACACTTGCGTTTCAGTTCATCCAAAATATGATGAGCAGTACCAGATCAGCGGTCATATTATATGGCTCTTGATTTATCATCATCATAACATCCAGAGAAATACCCGATCCTGCCAGTTCCCTCTCATCCCCGCCCTTTGATTCGCTGAGGGGCATTTGACAGCAGGTCGACAGGGTGGGCTTCAGACGTGGTCAGGGTGGCGCAGAGGGTCGCGATGATGTCCATATAGACTTCCCAGCACTCGAGGAGGCTGTGTGGCGCCACGTTCAAAGTGCTCGCTTGTTGGTGTGGAATGTTTGGCGGGCGATGTGACTCCTTTTGAAGTGTGTGTGTGTGTGTGAGTGTGTGCGTATGTGTGTGTGTAAAAATAGCTGTTGCAGTCCAGATGGGCGTGTCTGTTTGACACCACAGTGGCCTCGGTTATGTGCAAACTGGCCAGACATAGCAACCCTGCAGCCAGGTGTAGCAGCCAGCTCATAGGAGGGGATCATGGGAAAGAGTTTAGATACAGATGGCACATCCAGGGCACCGCGACCCGCTGAGGACACTTATCAGACTCACCCACATCTGTTCAAGTCACACAGGGAGACTCAGATTTGGATCTTCAGGGAGAAAGTTAGCTAAATGCATAGAATTGTATCTGGCAACATCATTTTTCATGTTCTTTTTGGTTTATTTTGTTTTTTTTAGATACGGGGAAACATTTGCTTTAATTTGGACTTGAGGGGCATTCAGTTGGTTGCAAGCAGCAGAATGAAATGACAGAATGAAAGCAGCGAGATAGCTTACATTTTCCACTAGAAGATTAAATGTATAATAATCAATTAAATCGCACAAAATGCCCATTTCTACATAATGCTGCTTTAAATTGTGGATTTAATTTAGAATTCGAGTTAACAGGCCACAGAGATGACCACGACCAATGAGCAGAACAGTGCAGGAGTAATTCCAATACCACCTATGTGTACACATACATACATCATCATCTTGTCCTGGATTTGATTGTGGATGGGTAACACAGGTACATCTGTAGCCTCTGTTTACTTTATGAGCCATGACACAGATTCTTCCATGCACGATGTCAGGAGGGTCATCCAAAGTGGTTCAGTAGAATGCTTGATCTCTTTACTTGTATTGACAATATGTGTAGTTCCTTCGCTTAATTGCCTCAATAAGAATTCAGTGTTACACTGATTAATTTATACAGCTATGAATTTGCAAAATGCGAGCGTATGGTAGAAAGCACTGGTGAGTATTTCCATGCAAATAATGCCTCTAGCTTTTGAATTTAATTCCTTTTTTATTTTCTAATTTGCGTTCATTTTTTAATCTGTCTCTCACCTCATTTCACCGCCTCTTTCCCTGCTTTAACATGTGAAAGGTAGGATCAGTAACGTATTATCCTATCTTATCTCTAGAATTAGGAATGACCACAAAGCCTGCGCTTAGGTACGCAAGGTTGCACACAGGTACTTATAACCTAGAAGGAATCTAACCAATCACGGGGGCATGAAGGGAGCGGTGAGGAGCTGATGGGCGAGGAGCAGCAGTGTTAGGGCAAACAGTAGCCTGGTATCCAGGTAACACCGGGGAAAGGGGTCAGCGGGGACTGTGAGGCCCCTGCTGTCACAGGAGGATTTCAAGTGGAACCCCTTGTTGAAGACGGACAGTTACCGCTGGCTACCACACATCATATTCCCACATACTGCACGCATGCACGTCCACATAAACACGCCCGAACATGTGTACCAGCGCAAGCGCACGTGCGAGCCCCGCTGACACAATTATGCGCGTCTAGATACCACAAAACCCCCCCGAGTCATATCTAGGTGCCTCATTGAAAATAAACACTCCCCGGCTGCACAATTGGCAGATTTCAAATTTACCTTGGACTGAGGTTGTTCGAGCGGCGCCAACTTTAGCACTTTGTCATGAGAATCGTCAACATGGCTCAAAAAGAATACAAGAAGCAGCATTCTCTTTCTGCCGCTTTTTCTTGTGTGTGTGACAGGGCCGCTGGTCAATGCACAGCCGTTTCTGGGAAGGGGTGGACCTGGAGTGTAGGCTTCTGTATGTTTAGGGCATATAGCTGCACAGGTACACTTGTGCAAAACCCATACACATGGATACGCATGCACATACACGTCTCTATGTAACATAAATGGTTTTAACGTCTTTATGTGATTTGAAAATGATAATAAAATGCCTTAAACATGGACCGAGGAAGGCAGGCCAAGTGGTACTGACTGTGGTGGCGTCATCCCACATGTTTGAATGCAAGCTGTCCTGAGACCTGCTTTCTCTTTTGTGGCTACTGTCTTAACAAATGTCAATGCAGTCACTAGATGTATCTACAGTATGAGAACAAGTAGAATGTCTGGGGGTACAACACACTTGCTGAATGAACGTGGCTAAAAGTTTTAAGGCATGCTTATGGTTCTCTGAGACTTTGGCGGCGTGGTGCTTTGAGAGAAATGCTAACGTCAGTGTGCTAACGGCTCACAGCAAGACACCATAGCCACAAGTGACAACTATAAAATAAAGGTAAATGCTAAAACATAGTATCAGAGAAGCGTAATTAGAGAAGAGTCATAAAGCCCAAAAATGGGCTAAATTAGAAAATGTTAGCGCACTTTGAAAATAAGCTACTGGTCGAACTAGACTAAGTAAGACTGTGGCAGCAAAATGATTGAGTGTATTGACCTGTGCAATGCATTTTATTCCTTCTTAATGTTTTAGAATGTTATTTCTACTTTTAAATAGCTACATAGCTAACATGGCTCTGCTTTAAGATGCTGATGTTTAGCATGTACTGTTACCATGTTCACCAGCTTAGTGTAGCACGTTAGCATGCCAATTACAAAATATAGTTAATTCTGTGGAGAAAATGCATGTACCATTATAGAAGAATAAATACTGTATACACTATGCTCTTCCGCTCACTACTAATGCTCTGCTACAACCGCTCTGGTCCTATCTAACAGCTTTAGCTAATGCTCCTACAGCCATCACTTATTATTATACCAGTAAAGTACCATTAAGATATTTCATTTACATACCGAGAGGCTTTCAAAACTGTATGTCAGCAGTGTAATCCACTTTGTGTGTGCCAGCACTAAACGGGAACACTAAGTCAGTGGCAGAGTTTAAGCTTATCTTTATTGTACAAACATGTAGAAGCACATCACTTGCTTGGCTGAACTTTCGGACAGAGCCGATCCAGGAATTACTCTTTGACCTCAGATAGCGCGGGGCTGTGTAATTTTAATCCCCGCGTCCAATTATGCTTGTTCACATGCTCTTGTGCGTGCGAACACAGGCGCAGGCATACACGCACATTCAGGCACAGGGCTCGGTGACAAGGCACTATAGGAAGCGTATCGCTGTCCGTGAAGCAGCTCTGACATTTCACAGAGCTTCACCTGGTGCAATGACATCACAGTCGCGCTCTGTGTTCGCCTGTATTCAACCCATCAGGGGTCAAGAGGTCGGACAGGACTTCCTAGCTTCACTGGTAAGTACCATGTGGCTCAGTCGCCTAAAAGCAGGTTCCAGTTTGTTTAGGTCAGGGGTCAGAGGTCAGACCTCTTGATTACATCATCTCAGACAGAACCCTAAAACACACACACACGCAAAACATTTAGCGGTCTCCCTGGTAACGGTGTGCCCGTGCACACAGCACACAATCACACATACATTCCAAGTACCTTGTTAAAGCAGCAGTGCTACCCCATACCACCAATGCTACCACCATGTGCTCCGAAAACAATGAGGATGGGAAGGGGCCCGTCTCCATCCTAGCCCGTGCCATGGCAACGCCAGCGTTCGTCCACGCAGCATACCAAAACATTGATCCGAGATTTCTTCCACATTCCTCCTGCCAATCAGAGAGGGGGAGAGATGGAGAAACGAGCGAAAAGAGGGGAGAGTATGAAATATCCCCGCTGGTTCATGTTCGATGCGCTTGGCTTTTTTTGGTGGAAAACGCTGCGGTTTCACAGATTTTATAGATTTCTTTTGCAATGCAGGCATTTATTAGCCATCCTGTAAAATTTGTGTTTATATATCGGGCCAGTGTGGTTAAATAAGTTGCAAATGGACACCATGCCCACTATAAAATCTTGAGGAATTGCATAAAAATGTATGTAAATAACAAGAAAAAGGCATTTAATCACTCAGTTTCTGAAACAAGGAGCTGGTGAAATGACAGTTTATTCAGGGTTGGGGAAGATGTACTGGCCCATACCATGCTGGAGTACAAAAATAAAATGATAGATTAAATAAAGACTAATTAAAAGATGAACCATCATTGGTCTCTTGAATTATTGCTCGTTTGATATATTTCTGTAGAACCTGCCTGAGACAAACTCAACATAAAACCCAGCAACTGAACAAGAGGCTTTTCTCTAACTACGTCTCAGAGTGCATCCCTTAAATTCAAAAGAATGTCTATAATAATAGTGTTAGAATCTTCAAATGCTGGAAACCTTTCTACTGCAGGAATTCATCTTGAAATGCTTAAAAGTGTAACGTCAGCAAAATCCAAAGTCACTCAACCCATGTCTGCAAAGCCTACTAAACTACTGCACCTCCAGAAGCTAAGTCCAGAGTGTATCTCCTAATCTGCACCTCAAAAGCCTCAATCCAGAAACCTTGATCCACAATCTTCCTCCTGAGCACCTTTCCACCTTCATGTCTAAAACCTGAAACCCCTCCCCTTCTTACCTCAAGGTCATTTTTCAGCCTGCTATGAAAGCATGTCCTGTCAGAGAAGGGTTGAAAGGTCACGATGTCACAGTCCAGGGGTCAGGAGCTGCTGGGAAATGGGATGGGCGAACCACCGTCGGACATCTCGGCGCTACTACAGTACTCTTCGCACATTCCTCCCTTGCCACTTCCTGTCCATCATGGTAGATTAGGAATGTGGAGAAGGGAGGTGGTGCTGTTTTCATGGCAACTGGGGTAAGCGAGTGTCAAAACACTGAAGCGTCGGATGCCACATTTGGCCTGTAGACTTTCAACTGGGTCATTGTGTGAAATTCACATAAGCAGCGACTGTTTAGTGTGCTTGCTTTTAAATTCTCTGGAATCCAAGATCATGTCTCTGAAATAAAATTACTCGGCAATGGCTCAGGACTTTTGTCACATTGTTCAACCACGTTGCACTTGTTGAGGCACACGTGGAAGTACTTGTATAGTCACATGTCCAATACGGTCCAATGAAATATGACCAGGGAACCATCAATCGACCTCTCTCGAACATTAATACTTGTGTATGTCACTGCATGGAACTGGATGTTCTGGATGGATGTGCGCGGCTGGCTGATACCATATCTCCACCCAACTCTCCCAACCCTTAAGTTTACTAAGGTCAGTCCTAGTTCATATACAGATCAGAACAAACACTCTTTCTCTGTACACCAATGCTGAGCACTGCTACATGATTACCTGCTATTTCTTTTAAGTACCAATACATGGGTAGAAACCTTAACCCCAGTACAAGTGTACTCACAAGCTAGATGGTGCAACAAGTCACTTTGCAAGACCCAATGTTGTATAGCCAATTTTGAATTTGGATGTCTGTCGTTGGAGTATAATAACAGTTGGTGGTAAACAAGACATATTTCCTTACATGGCATAATACATTTCATCATTCCTGTTCGCTGTCACCGTCATCCAAATTGTAGTTTGTGGCAGAATAGAAGTGATCATCAACCCAATACTTCTTCAAATTGGGTTTTTTTGTGGGAGACAAACTAATGAGGAAGTGAAACCAATGTCAATGAAACAACTGGAGTTATAGAGCTGTAATGCATTTGTTGAGATGGTTTCTCTGTATTCCTGCTTTGCTAATGTCCCTGGCAGAGTGTTCGATCATACAGCTCAATTTGTCTGCACCCTTTTCTAAAGAACTGTTGAGCTTGAACTTGAACCCAGCAGATGTAGTAAATGCAACCACAACAACTCAATTTGCTACTCCCATTGTCGCTGCTCATTCAAGCAGACATGCTGTCAGGAAAATCCAGTGGGGCCCTAACAAAGTCAAGGTAAGGCCTTTTGATTCCCCCTGGAGCCATCCCTGCTGTAAATGTGCCCACTTATGCTGCTGCAGTCAGGAGCGGCGTCCACTTATGTACTTTTTTTTTTCAGGTGGAAATCTCCTGTTGATGAGGGAGTGGAGGAGCTCAGGAAGACAAGGAGGAAGAGGGCTTCTTTCGAGATGAAAGGAGGATCGGGAGAAGAAAAGAGGGGCCACACGTTCATCAGTTTCAGCCTCCGTGATCACAGGGCCCCGCGGCAAAACCACCGAACAATGGCCCCTGTGTGTGTTTGCCTATGTGTGTGTGTGTGTACCATCGCAGATAAGACTCTCCGTTTCTCCTCGTCTCCTCTCTCTTCTCATGCCCCCTTGTTGCTGCTCCTTCTTTCCTCCTCCTCTGTTCTCTTTGTCTCCCGTGCTCGGAGGCCTCTCCCTAGATGAAAGGGAGAGGAGATAAGGGCAGGTAAGAGAGTGCAGGAAGGGAAAAACAGCAGAGAGGGAAGTGATAAGGGGGGGAAACAATGAGGGCTTTGATAAGCTGTGAGCTGTGGTGTGGATGTATATATTTGGGCATGTAACCGTGCCTATATATTGTAAGCAGGAACCTTTGTACCTTTAGCTACACCAGGTTAAAGCTAGTAATTTGTAAGAAATGGCCAGAATTCGAAGGTAGCTCCAAAACTGCTGAAACTGCTGCTGCTACTATTTGATCTCTTTAAACTTTGGCGGCTCTTAGCAAGTAGCTGGATTAGCCTTGGAGCTAAGTGGTGCTGTCAGCTGACTGGAGTCTACCTGCACTGTGACCTCAGAAAATGGGGGAATCATCAAGGACGACTCAAGACCACTGGACACTGGACTTCCACTAAACACAAGCCAATTAAAAAACAGGTGATATAGCAGCTACAGAGGTGACTTACAGAATCTCTGACCATGACTATGACTGTGTGGATAAGAATGCATGGCAGGCAGGAACATCTTACTTGGTGATTTGTGGATTTGTTTCAGTGGAGCTACAGGAGGTTAAAGTTCAAATTGTATGATATAGCCAAAACATGTAGGTAGCTCCAAATCTGTAGGAGGCAGCATAACCACTAACTGCAGCTCACTGATTCTCTTTGGCTGCCATAAGCAAGTAGCTCAGTTAGCATTGTTCACAGGTGGCACTTTCAGCTGACTGGACTCTACCTGCACCATGACCTCAGATAACGGGAAGTTACCAAGGACAACCCACCACCTCTTGAGCCCAGATATTGTAGCTACAGAGGTGATTTACAGCATCTCTAACCAAGACTATGACTCTGAGGACAGTGAACTGAGGATTTGATCCAACCAAACCAGAGGTGATTGTAGAAGGACAAAACAAGACTGTTTTTGTGAGTTTGATTTTGCTTTTGCTGGGTCTGAAGTTTTATTTGATGAGTTAAGGAAACTGTTAAGCTGGTCTATGCTTTTACATGTTTTTTTATCATTCAAAATACAATAAAAGTATTTCCTGTCTTGAGATTTTGTGAGTCTACTTTGTTTACGTGTGTTGGACAAAGTAGCAAACTTGCGCCTCGCATACATTTCTCAGCCGTGGCTAATTAGTTAGCGTGCTCATTTCAGTCATGGACGTCTTTATAACGTCAACAGTGACGCTTCTTCATGATGTGTTGTTAACGTTTAATGTATCACAAAAACATTATGGCCATCTCTATCCCTTTAAACCTTGATGAAGTGATGGGTGAAGGCGAGGTGAATATATAAAAAACGTGACTTCCTGTTGACCCCTCCTTTTACCCCTATTAGCCTCTCTCCCCTCTTTTTTTATTAGCACTCACTCATCCTTTTAGGCCAGCATTGCTCTCTTAGCCAGTCATTACCTTGCACAAGAGGAATCCCGCTAACACACACACACACACACACACACACACACACACACACACACACACGTTAACTCACCTGTTTCTCCCATTTGGGGCTCTGCACTTCTTCCCCTGTCCCTTTCTAGGTGTGGTTTTCCAATCTGTCCTGCTCAAGTCATTACAGCCTCACCCACCCAAAGTCAGGCCAAACATCCACCTGCCACCACGACGAGTGCGTGTGTGAGAGTATGTCCGACTTTCCCAGAAGCGGCATTAAAATTGTATCTGATTCGAATATGAGTGAGAGGGAGCGGGCAAGGGTGTTTGCATGTATGTGTATAAGAATGCATGGGATTCGCAAAGCTGAAGCCGCCCGCCAAAAAAAAAAAAAAAAAAAGCTTTGGCATCGAAGAAAACAAACAGAGGAGGCTTGTCACAAAAGCATTTCCTCGAACCAATGCTTCGGTCCACGTGATGATATGTACATCCCAAAGATGTGCCTGGCTTGTATGAGAAGACAATGGCATCTCTATTACATTAGCAAGTGCATGTGTGTGTGTGTGTCGCAGCTGGGATACACACTGCTAGACATTCCTGAGGATATGGAGGGAGAAAAGCCTCAGGGTTAAAAAGCTGACTGTGGAGAATGTACAGGCATTTGCAAAAAAAAAAAAAAAACTAAACTAAATAATAAAGTTGATATACATGTAACATTATGGTTTTTAATAACTTATATAAATGTAAAGATTTTTGTTGTTATCTCCCACGTACACCTACTACTACTCTGTCCTGCAAACATCTCTCTCTCTGGCTTTCTTTGTTGTGCTAAACTTCCCTGATGGAGTATGAGAGAAGAGAAACACACATCAGAGTGAAAGGTGAAAGCAGAGTGAACCAAGGCCTCTGCACAAAATTTTCACTATTGGCTGCCCTACTTTCAGGCAGCCAGCTCCTTTGTGCCTCCTGGTGTTTGCCCGCCTGCACAGCGATGCTCGTTTTACTCATTTTAGTCAGGATGTTGCTGCTCCTCCGCTGGCCTGCAGGAGGCAGACGGAGCCAAGAGATGCTGCCTGTAGCTGATGGTTGATGTTCGGTGGCTGTCCAGTCGGGGGAGCTCTCTGCCTGAGGGTAAAAAGTGGTACCTTGCAGGACAATTGAGGGAAGGAAATAGTTTTTTAACAGGAGGGGTTTTCATTTTATTACCTGCATTAGCATTAAAATGCATATAGTCATAACCTTAAAAAATTTTACATACACACGAAGCAGCCATATCAGACTAAAAGGTGTTAGTTTGTATATCTTACTTCAGATAGATAGATAGATAGATAGATAGATGGAGCACTTAAATGTTATTTTGTTTTAAGCTGTTCTTCTGTGTACTTTTAAAAGGAATATCAAATTAAAATACTTTCCTTTAGTAATTTAGTGTACTTAGTGCAATTTAACAGCAATACAATGACAGCTATAATGAAAATACAAGAACACTCGGGTTATTTTGACACACATTCTTTCAGTATAGTAGATTTTAGGTACAATATAAAAATCAATAAATAACATTATAGATCAATACAACTGCTGTGGAGCTGCTATTAAAAGCCAAATTCCGGCTCAACCAGATCATGTCAACACAAAATGCAGCAAATTAATCTAATTTTATACAAGCTCACATGGAGATCGGGCCTTGGTCTCCAACAAATCACGTGTAAGAAAGTGTGAGCATTATATGTCACCGATCATGTCGAACATTTATTTTTTAGGACACTCTCAGTATGTAGAGTTCAGGCCGCACGCTCTTGTAAAAAAGGATTTCAATTTGCAGAGCAGACAACACAGCAGACGTCGTGCTGGGACGAGCCAGACCTGTGCAGAATCGATCACTGGCGATCGCTGCTGAACGCACGCCTCTGAGATTTGTCTGCGCCTGGGTCCTGAGTTGCTCTGACGCCATGCACGCAGGGAATGATGGGAAACGCCTGGCTCTCATCGGATCGAACAGCTGATTGGTTTTAGTGTGACTCAACAATATGCCGTGCAGCAGAAACATTTTATTTGTGTTGAGTTTGGCGAGATATTGATTTGATTGGCCTGATTTTGAAGGTTCATGCTGTAAACAGAATTTCTTTCCTCTGTTTTTGACTGTTATTGTTTATTTATGCAGTTTAATTCACGTGTCCTCAGCTGATTTATGTGCAGCAACAAAATTATATAAAGGCTAATTTACTTAATGAGTGTTTCTGTGACTTCCTGTAGACTTAAAGCTGCTACAAAACGGTTCGACTTGACCTCAGTTTTTTGTGCCAACTGCTGCCACACCTGATCTCATCCACGTTTCAGGGTCATACTAAATGGGCCTGCTATTTAGATACGGAAAAAAAGGAAATTGGGAGTTTGATTAATGCACCAGCTGCCATGCAACCCCGCATTGGTCAACGTGAAACTCACTTCTCAGGACTTTCTGGGGAGTTGACAAGTGAAATTCAATGTTGATCCACTGTCACAAACAATTTTTGGCCCCCTCCACCGGCAGGGTTGTTTTTATTTCGCAAGTTATTCCTGTTGTTCCACCGTTACCTGGAGATGGTGACCAGGGAAAACAATGCCTCTTCCTGTTTTGGTTGCACGATGGCAGACTCGCCTCCTTTTCTGCCGTAATGGAACCTTCATTTTTCCTGGAAAATTCAAACCCAAATAGCGTCACGAAAGTGTTTAAAAGGGACAAATCTATATGTGGATGGTGCCATTTTTCTCCAGCCATTACGCTGTGCCATCGGTATTTATTTAAGAATGATAAGTGGAAGCAAATAAGTTGTGTACTGACAGTTCTCTCAATCTAACTTGATTGCATCCATGAATGATTTGCTCAATGGCCAATCTCTTTTTCTTTTCTGTGGTTAATTCCTCTCATATCTATCATTCCTGGTCATCATCAGTCGGGCTGTTACTAACTCTGTGGCCTTCCTTCCTTCCCTCCTTCCTTCCTTCCTTCCTTCCTTCCATCCTCTCAAGTCCAGAGAGGCTTCCTTCTTATCGGCGCCTCTTCCTCTCCTCCTATCTTCCGAGATGTCTGCTTTCGCTCTGAACTTGACTCTCTGGAACCTCTGAACTCCTAAAACACTTCTTCCAAATGTGACTGCACTGAAGCGGTATTTGTTCTCCGTTTGATGCGGATTTAACCAAAGTCAGAAGTCAGATGGAGCCGTCAGTGACTTGAAAAATGTTCTGTGCAGATGTGAGTTATGATTATTTGTCTTCCTGATGAGAAAGAGGGGGTTTTTACTTCGGTAACAATTAGACTACAGCGCATAACAAATTAGAGCATGTGTCTGTTTCTGTCCTGGTGTGACCTGCTGTATGAGTCACATGAGGACATCTTGGCAGCCGATCTCACTTCCAGCCCATTCTCTCATGTTTCTTCTTACAGACATGAATTCTCATGTGGCAAACAAAAACACTGTGTTCACCGATCACTCGCAACACACACACACACCACACACACACACACACACACACACACACACACACACACACACACACACACACACACAGGCGTGTCCTCGTCTTGGAAAGCGGGTTCAACTTTATGCAACGGCAAAAAAAAGATTCCTCCGGCTACGGTTTGATGCATGATGCAACCAGTCCGGTTTACACAAACGCTAAGCAATGCAAGCAACAATGTCATGCACTTCTCCCACCGTTCCAAACCTCTGAAGGCCAGATGTGGACAGCTACATCTTTCCTGCACTCCTGTCACACCAACGGGGTGGTTTCTGTGGAGCCCTGTGTCTGCACGGTTCAGCGGATGACTAAGCCTGTTGACGAGCCTAGCATTAGACAAAGCTAACAAGCTCCCCGCAAAATAGATCCTGCTGACAGCTACATCATGTGAAGGGTATGCGGTCAGCGAGACACACAGGCTCTCGGTGCAATTCATTTTAAAGAGTGATCGGAGTTCAACGAGTGCTTCTTGCATCACGGCCGCACTAACAAATCTGTTGTCTTGGACGGAGGAGAAGGGAGGAGAAGAAGAAGAAGAAGAAGAAGAAGAAATCATTCTGGACCCAAACAGAGATCCTTAATCTCTTTGTGGAGTCATGCAAACAGAAGAGACGGAGAGGTTTAATCTGACTGAACTCGCTGGACTTCCTGTGGCTGTTGCCTCACTGGCCTACTGACAGAATTACACTCTGCAGACTTTCGGCGCGCATTTTCCACCGGGGGGTTGGCGTGCCAGCGCGCACCGCGGGCAGGAAGCAATTTTGCGTGCGCCAGAGCAACTTGGTTCGCGACTGATTCCAAATATTTCCTCCCACCCGACGCTGCAGCTCTGTCTGATTGAGCATCACGTCTCTGCCTGCTGGCCCAGTTTGTCTTCAGAAGTGAGTGACAGGAGCAAAACCCTGCTCCCCCCGAGTATGCTGAGCTGATGGTTTATGCACATGGTTTTTCTATAATGAGGCTCAAGAAATACCTTGCACAAAGTTTGTTTATCACATTATCTGAGAGGGAAAAGGCCTTTTTTTTGTTCCGCAGCTGTCCTGTAGGGGGAGCTCTTAACATACTGCCACCCACAAATACAGTACTGGATGTGTGAGGAAGACGGGACGCGAGGGAAGAAAGGAGAGGATGTGTCACAAGTTCACTTCCTTTGCTCCTTCATTTTTTGACCTCACTCATCATTCGTCAGTATCAACCACTGCCTCATCTCGGTCGCAGTCGCCCGCAGGGAGAGCCTCATAGTATCACTTTTTGTTTCTCGCCCACAATGAGTGAAAGAGTCATAAAGGCCCGTCTTTGTGCTCCGCGATGACTGTCGAGAGACGCCACTCCACCGAGCACGCCACTCGGGGGCCCTCAGCATAATGCCGGGCCTCACAGCTCATCGCGGTGACGTAGTTTTTGGAATCGCTGGAGCGGTCCACGGCGGCGACGTAAGGAGGCCAAACTGACAACCATTCCTCATGCCACCGTCTCCCCCCCCCACTGTGACAGCCGGCTCTGGGTGTCCATTATCTGTTGGGGAGCCGGGTGACGCCAGAGTCTCTGCCTCCTTCCCCTCTCAGGGGAGCAGTGACATAATGGGAATCCCCGCCATGCCAGGACAGGATGACCCAAAAGCTGACATCAGACATCTGGGAGCGAGGAGGAGTAAAGTGGCTAATAAATATTATTGCATATTGTGCTATTTTCACATCTTTATAGCTCTCTGAGTGGATAAAAGTCTGGTGCTTAGATTGTTCTCGTCCATTTTAAGACATTTGACAAACTGCTGATGGCAGTAGGGAGACAAAAGAGGGAAAATGCCCAGAAAGACATCACTTTTGCACCCCTAGAGCCCATTTTAGTCAAATTAAACGTCATTTATGGCACCATTCGATCAACACGGTATTTTCAACCAAGCTTTTGAGCTGGTGACCGCAGAGAGCCGCCCATGATGTCTGCATGTGACCACTGTGCACCAGAGTGTTGTCATCTGCTTGCTTCACCGTCCTTCTTCTCTTTCAAAATACGCTGGCTAACTGGTTGTCGGTGTTTTGGAGTTTTTTTAAGCTGTGGAAGGGTCTGAGGCTGGCACAGACCAACGAGCAAGTCCTCAAAAAGAAATTCAAAGCGGTATGGGCCCTGTACCAGTGGCAGACTCAGGATGTTTGAGGGGCAGGGACGAAAAAAAGGAAAAGGGCACCCTGGAGGGCACTTTTGCTTGAAGTTTTGACTGAAGTTCTAAATGCTGGCGAGCTTTTTGAGTCCAAAACCTGCGGCTGAGGATCTTGCATCACACTTTGCGGCCCATTGGGTCAGGAGCTAATTGCTGGAATTTAAAAGAATCATGGGGGAAGTGAATGACGTTTCAGTTGCCTGGAATGAGAGAGTGTATTGTGTAATTGTGTGTAACAAGGAACATCAACATAAAGGCCGCAGTTCGGTGTTGGTGTGATTTCTTCTATGACTTGGATTTTGCAATCTATCACAAAGAAAGAGGAAGTGGATGTGTGACACGACAGGCCACCGACTTCTGCTTCTTGAGACAGAGATCACGACCTCAGACCTCATGAAAGCAACTACCTTTCCACCACACACACACACACACACACACACACACACACACACACACACACAAATCTTTACAAACACTCACACACACACAATCTTGTAATCTGTCCAATATGCAACGTGGCTGATGGCAAAACGCATATTGTGAAAGGCACATGAAGTCAATCTGCTGCAGTGTCGAGACATGACCCTCAGACATAAACATCCCCCCCACCACACACACACACACGTCAGCTCACACACAAACACTTACACTGAAGCGGAAGACAGCAGCAGTGTGAGGAGTGGGCTGCGTTGGCATCGGGAGCAGCAGCTGTGAAAACAGGCAGTAAGTGATGTCAGAGCAGCGAGGGACTCTGGGAAGCAAGGCCACTTTGAAGTGTTTCGGGGGTTTTATGGCAGTCCTGGGAGAGGGCGGCGGATTTGAAGTCGAACTGAGAGTGTGAGTGTGAATGTGTGTGTGTGTGTGTTTGTGTCGGACACATATGCACAAAATGCCAACACGAGGAGTGAAGTGAGCCCGATCTCCAGAGAAACACGGTGAAATATGGGAGGCGAGGAGAACTATTTCCAGGTAAATTCCCCGCATTGCGATCCGCAGTTTGGCCTCCAGACAGGTCTCAAGCGCTGCAGGTGCAAACTTACAACCCTCCCTTCTACACCTCCCTCACTCCCTCCATCCATCCTCATGCAAGGGAAAACACAGCGGAGGGCAGCAGGGGCAGAATGCCAGATGTGCCAAGTCATACCAGCAGACAGACTCCGGATCAAAGAACATGGGCTCCGGGAAAGGGAAGTATATGTGTGTGAACGCTATGTGGGAGCAGGTGGCAGGTTGGAAGAGAGACATACATGCGTCCAGAGGTCTTATGTTCTCATACGTACTCTTTTTTTTTTTATTTAGTCGTCAGTTGTGCAGCTACAAAGGAAACTTTTCAACTTTTCCCAAATTGCAATTAAAGCAGCCTACTACGGTTTCAAGAATAAACACTGCCACTCTGGCTCACCGCACACTCATCGTATTTTCCGTTCCATTAGTCGATGTTAATGAGTATCGGATTATTCCAGACTGAGGCTTGATCCCGACTCCGACTGCTGACTGAGCAAAGTTCAGAGACTGGGCATTGCTCTAGTTGGCTGATAAACGGGTGTGAAATCAGTCTGGTGATTTCACCCCAGTGAGGTTTTGTAAGGTGCCACGTCTGGCCTCCTCCTCCCCCTCCTCCTCCTCACAGTGCTACAAAACAGAGACTGTCTAGGAATGTAAAGGAAGGGCAATAAGCTCAAAGAGACTGATGCTTTAGGACATGAAATTTCTTCCTCTTAAAGGAACAGCATGTAGGAATTTCAGTGGAAAGCAAAACATGCTAACAAGCCAGCCCTGGCCCCTCCAATGGTTCTGTGCTAGAGACGTGAACACCAGCACTTCCAACCCCCAGTCTGGACTGCAAGCTGCACAGCTAACTGAGCTAACTAGCTAACCATTGCCATAGTTAGCAGCACTTAGCGGTTATTCTAGTGATATACTGCACCACATTTGTTTCGAGTATGAATTTGATAAGAGGTCAAATCCTCCATATTGCACCTTTAAGCAACATCGGGCGATTATGGATTTACGTATGCAACTTAGTTAAATGCGTCCTGCTGGGGAAATGTTTTAGTACCCTGTGCAGTTTTCTTGTAAAGGAACAAAAGTATGGTTTACGTTCGGTTATGTAATGAGGGAAAATTTGGACACAGTGTTCATTCCTATGGAAGCTACTCGGTACTAAAAGCCAAAAAAGTTCAATTTCCTGGCTGTAAAATGACCTAATTGTCCCTTAAAATTTGTGATTTATTGAAGACCTAGAACATGTTCTTGCTGTATAATCCCCACCATGCCTGGGAGGTATCTGCATCCAGACTGACAGCCGTTCTTGAGGCCTGCGCAGTTGACCTCTCAACCTTTACTAGAAAGTGGGCGGACGTTTTCCCGCAGGTTGACAGAAATACAGCCCAGGAGTCACCTCTTTTCCACCCCTGGCGGTTCTCAATAAACGTCAAAACAAATCATCCCCGTCTCTTTCCGCGTGACAGCCGAAAAGCATGTCCTCCGCAGAATTCCTCGAGATCCAGTTTTTTTTCTTAATTTGAACGCCTGCAACCTTAGAGCCTGCTGTAACTTGATAAAGACCCTAAATGAGTGAAATTGTCTGAGGAATTTGCTTTATGTTCTGAACCGAGGACATGGCAACACGTGGCTCTGCCGGATCTGCCGCGGGCTACATCTTTGTTTCACAACCCTGATGCATCCACTTATTTACAACACAGCTGACGGCGCTGTGACATTCTTTATGGGCTGAAGCAGATTAAGTGAACAGGTAGACCACAGAGATCACTGAAAATATGTTGTGTATGCATCTACATAGATTAAAAAATAGATCATTTGTGGTGATTATGTACCTGCACAGAGATAATGAGACTAATAAATCACAGATTTGTATCTATTCGACATGTCAAAAGCAGTGCATGCTAATGGGTTGTTTTACCTTATAAAAGTAGATATACAAAACTAGACTGATTAAATTCAACATATTGGTCAAATAAAGGAGGGACGTCAAGTAGCTGTATCTTTGGTTAACAGTTAATAAAGAAAAATATGCACAAAAAATAACTAAATAAACAAATCCAAAGATTTTGTGAATAAACCTAAAAATGGCTACATTCTGGCTAGTGTTAGTGACGTTAATGTTGGCTAGCTCGTGTTAGAAACATTAGCTAGCTAACTGGTGTTAGAAAAATTAACCTTTGACAGCTAGCGTTAGCACCATTACGTTAGCTAGGTAGCCTTAACGGCTTTCACGTTAGCTAGCTAGCATTAGCAACGTTAGGTCGTGCAACAAACCAATTTACTTACCATATTAAGTGGCTGAATGTTATCAATAACACCTTCAATGTGTCTAGCGTTTTAACCTTCGTAATTGTACATAGTTTAAGTTGTCATTTTGACAACAACAACAAAAAAAAGATCCTACTTGAGAATAAAGTTATTTTGGAACTGAAGTTACAATTTTATGGCGGAAAATTGGCCAGGAATGAGCCAAAACCAGAAACTCATTATTGAATTTGATAGGCGCCAGTGTTTTCATTAAAGGGATAGTTTGGGTCTTTTGACGTATGAGGTAGTTAGTCAGTGTACGACCTGCAGTAGATGACCATCAACTCTCCGCCTAAGTGGACCTAACAGGAAGCAGAGCTTTTTACTGCCTTGCACCCAACCATCAGCAGGCTGATTTTAGCCAGCTAAAATAAGTTCCACCCAAAAATATATATCCGTTTAAGTGTACCTTATGGTATGTTATCGTCCGTGACGCCACCAAGGCAAAGCACAGGTCAATGTAAGCGGATCGACAAATAACTGAACACAGACTGAAGGAGGCCTGCATTCCGAGCAAGGCATCCATTACTTTCTATTAGGAGTTGAGGCCACACACCTGACTGAGAGCACAGGAATCTCTCCTCTTTGTCTTAAATATCTCGTGAGACTCAGTGTTTTGCTTTCACATGCCTTTCTCTGACTTTGCTGACACCGTTTATTCCATCGAGCATGTATCCGTCATTGCTCCGCTCCTCTTTCCTCCTCAAACCCCTCAATTCATCCGTCAGGACCTTTACATCCCCTCTCTCGTCTCCCTTTCATTCTTAACCTGCTGCCTCAATTCCCCTTCACCTTTTCATGTCACATTATGTCTCATCTCCTGCAAATCTTTCACCGCCGCACTGCTCTCCCTTCTATAAACCCCATGTGCTCCTAGCAGGAGAGTGGCGTCGCTGTGTTTTCCACCGCCACTGACTTGTGAGAGTCTTTCTGTGTTTCCAGCTGCATGTTAAGAGGCCGTCTGGCAAGTCAATCTGTCAGCATGCTCGCCGAGACCTGATGGGTGCCGCTGGTGCCGGGGGGGGTGACACTTCACTCAGTGACCCTGGATGAACAGGCCACAAACCTTCTGTCGAGACTTGTGTTTCAGTTTAGTGTGGATGTTTCACGTATTCATAAAGTCTCTTGTACCCTCTGTCCAGACGCTGAAGTATGTATCATCAAAATAAAATTAGTCAGTATGGGAACATGTGATGAAGGAAGATCTTCTTTGGGTAAATTTTCAAGTTTCGAAGTAGTTGTCTTACTTTAGGGATCACAAACAGTTCTGAATCTGGTATTAAGGGCACGTTAATCCATATTCAAACAGATTTAAATGCAACTAAGTTAGCTGAATGGCTACTTTTTATGGACCCTCCCTTTGCCCTATGTTAACAGTGGCACACACCAAGGGGGAGGGGCCAGGCCCCACTGCAACCTTTTGGTGGCCACCCCAAAAGTTTTAATGGTCCCTTCTAGCCAACCCCATCATTTGGGGTTAAAGGGCATCCTAGTATAAATGATAGAACAGGTAGTAGTTACGTGTATACATATATATAAATACCAATATCAAGCTTAACTTCCTGTTAGCCCCACCTTCTTCCAGTTGAAGCACCACCTACATGCCACATCCGTATGCGAGTCAACCCCAAGACTGTTAATGTCTGTGAAAACCTTCATGATCTCCAGTGTGTTTGAGAAACTCCTCGTTCCCTTCACAGCCTATAATATGCCCCCAGTACATTGAGAAATGTTTACTTCGTCATAATCCTGATCTCATTCTGAAGAAAGTTTTGTTCGACAATGAGTACAATCTTTAAATCAAAGCTTCCTTTCTCATCCCAGAGGGCAACCAGTATTACTAAGTCCATCACTGGGTTTATTTGCAAGGACCTCTGCCAGTATATTGTGGCTGAAAATGAAGGTTTTCGCCAAAAACTACAAACACTGGACCAAAGAAATGAAATACGTAGTAGAAAGTATCTTACTGAAAAAGCTCGTCCAACACTTCAGAGACCAGAGGATGGTTGCACTGAAGAGAATCTAGAGGACCCCGAGGTCGACAACACAAGCTCGTAACAGATGTTTTCGTCTGATGGAACAGCGTCTATGAGCCCTCCTGGTTTCCCAAGCAGCAGCCCGCCATCTGTGCTGCCCTCGTATCTCCTGACGTTAATGGAGCATTGTTGTTAATAAAATGAACAAAACAATCCATTTTGATTTGTTTTTTGTGTATCCAAAGGTATGTGTGTGCGTTCTGGAGACAATCGTATCTGCAGAAAGGATCTGTTTAGCTGACGGTGACTTAATTACCACTGATATCTGATCAGTTGCCGTTCCTGTTGAAGATCATGCAAATGTGCTTGCAATGGGCCCGGATTTACATACAACGAGTTGGTACCAAGCACTGATATGTTCACAGGTTTATTGAAAAACATGTTTGTTATGCTTTTAAAAAGGATTAAGATGATCTCAGGTTTACACCAAATAAGTTAATAACCACTGAAATGTGTCCAGGTTTACAAAACACAGTAATTACACTAATTAGTTTTCTGTTAATTTAATATACACAGACTGAAAAGATTATTGATTGTTGATATGATGGCACACATGGACAGGGACAGGTTGTAGTCTGTCTGTGTGATAAAGAAGCACCAAGATAAGACTCTACGCACGTTTTTGGTACGATGTTCATCTCAGTTTGTGCCAAATTCTGTGAAACTGACACCAACAAGGCAGAGAGTATTTACATCATCCCTGCTTTTTGTCTGTTCAGGATCATATAGCGAAACTCTCGCCAAAATGCAACCTAGTGCTAGGGGCACTTTTACGCTAGCATCAAAATCTCTATTTTTAAAACACTAAGAAGGCTCGACACGACATGAAACTTTGCTCGTAATATCACCAGGGTCTCTGCACATGAACACGAGCATTAAGAACATTGGTTGTGACTGTTTATGACTGATAAATTAACCTTGAATCTTTATGGGTTCCATATTGCTGTGCTGTCAGTTTGACGACAACTTCTAACTGGATTATCCCTCATTAGTGTCGCCGTACTTTTGCTGGTGAATCAAAGCAGGAGCACCGTAGCCACATCAGGCAGACATAAGATCGAAAAGCCAAGTTGCGTGACGGAAAGAAAAGAAGGAGAAAGAAGGATAGAGGGGTCACAGAAGGTTTTAGGTCAATCGACATCCACCTCTCCATCTTGGAGTCAGGCAGATGTAATGGACACAAGCTGTCACCGCTGACAAAGTGAAGAAACAGCTCTTGAAGTGTAAGGTCAGAGGCTCAAATGACTGTAATGTTAATAATTACGGCTTTTACCTTAGTTGGAGGTCACAAGGTGCTCTGCTGATTGTGTCAGAGCAGGGAGAGTCCCCGTGGTGTGTGTGTGTGTGTGTGTGTGTGTGTGTGTGTGTGTGTGTGTGTGTGTGTGTGTGTGTGTCTAAATGGTACATACATTGGTGTGTATGCCTGTCTGTTTGGAAAAAAGGAGGTGGTTTACTGTCTATTGTTTTTCGGACTTTGAGTCTGGTTTGTGGAGAAACAGGGGCTTTTTCCGCCTGCAGCAGCTGCTCAGACAGTCAGTCAGTCAGTTCATCAGGTCAAAATATCAGTCATTGAATCAGTCAGCGCAGGGGAACAGAGACCTGGCTCAGTTCGGCTTTTTTGCACTCGGAAACTTTTGCGCTATAGCATCAAACATCTGGCGCCGCGCCACCAAAAACTGCCCGTTAAAGTCACACAGAGTTTCTCTCTTATGATCGCGCATGTGATCTAAACTCCCCGCTCCTGCTCTTTTACTTTTTTCTCTCACACTTCCTCCATCACACTTCTCAGGCCATCATTTAACATATTAAAGCTAAGCAGTCTTAGGATCATGTTTTACTGTTTGAGTGCCAAGTGGGCCAGAGGACAGGAAGGGGGGGGCTGTGGTCTAGATACACTATGGTGTGGTGAATATTTAAGAAGAATAAACCCCGTTTGCCCTTTCTTTACCATCTTTTTCATCCAGAAGGTTCTGATTACTACAGATGATGGGCCAGTCATGCCCAATCAGCTGCGTGCCCCAGTCCGTATTATTGCCCCCTCGTACTTGCACATGTTCGGAAATAGTGCTGCAAAAGCAGAAACAAAGGCAAAAGTGGTTGATGTGGTCAGAAAAAGCTTCGAGGTGCGTTCCTGTGGGGAGTCATTTATCAGATGCACGCAGGAACCACAATCCGTGCCCTACATCCAGATTCTTTGTTTTGACTCGGCTGCAGTGTATCAATTTGTCAAGTGTGAGGGCAAAGTTGGACTGCGTCCAAGCGCTGCAGCTGCGACGGACTAAGAGTTAAGAAGTGACTTTTTTAGCCCTCGAAGGTTTCATGTGAACTCTCGGGGGACGGAGGAGGAAATTTTACTTGCAGAGATAATTGTCTCGACTCCCACATGTCGCTGTAGGTCAGTGTTCGCATGACATGGTGACTTTTTGACTGTAAGCGTCTGTAGGAGCAATAAATACATGCTTAAAATGTGTAACCCCACAACCCCGACATACACTGGAGGACATACATTTTTTTTATTCCGAGTTTACTGTATTTGTTGATTTTAAATATGTTCCATCAACATTTTATAATAACCATCATTAAGAAAACCTTTATTGTGAAGTTGCAACTGATGCTTATAATAATTAGTAATTGGTTAAAATGATAAATAAATACAGTGTAAATCATCTGTAAACATAGAGGGTTGATAGAAAGGGAGAGAAGTTGGTCGGATGGGTGGATGGAGGGAGGAGTTCGGCGAGATGATCAGGAGGAACGGAGTGGGTGTTGAAGACGCTGAGTGGGGGAACCGTCTCTTATCTCCTCGTGAGCCCCAGTGGTTCCTGTGTATGGATGAGAGAGAGGAAACAAAAAGAAAGAAGGGGATTGGGAGGGAGGGATGTAGAGAATCAGTCAAAGAGGGAGTGAACGGATGAGGTGTGCTTAAATATATTTCGGGCGGAAATGAGATGAGTTCGAGGCGTGGTCTTCGTTCCCGAACCTAGTTCTAAAACTTCATATAGTATTCTAATGAGTGACAAGATCCACACTGGGAGGAGGTTGGGGTTGGTTGGTCGGGTCAAACGAGCACAGGACTCTCACCCAGGAGGCCGCTATTCATGTCCAGTGTCTAACCAAAAGTAAACAATGAGTTATTGTGACTCACTGAAGTAGCTAACAGACTTCACATACATGACATAACTGAAGTTATGTAAATAACAGAGGTATGTTTCTGACTGAAGTTACATTAGAAACAGTTATTTGAACCCAAACCACAATGCTTTCCTAAACCTAACTGAAGACTTGTTTTTTTCTTTCTAGTGACGCGCACAGGCTTATACCAATCCACCAGATCACATGAATCGACTTGCCTCGCAAAGGTCAAAGTATAGGAACATCGTCAGTGTTTAAAGAATAGAAGCTGTCTGCATCTGAAATGCGCAGACAAAAAAAAAAACAGGTTGTTTACCTTCCCATTGGACACATCTGAGCTATACAAGAATGATTCATGCGAGTACTTTCTGATCTATCACCTCTTTTGGTAAAACTTGGTTCAATTCAAGAAAAACAAAACTATGTGGTCACGCTGAGGGAAATACCCTGGTCGTGGTTAAAAAGGCACTTTGTACTCCTAACCTTCCAGACCACCTTCTCTCTAGGGACCAGAATGTGCTGGTTTGTCGAACAACATGTCCAAGAAAGCGCTTATTTCTCAAACTAAAGGAGCCGTTACCTTAAAGGACACACGAGGCCCAGGTTGATTCAGATGACAGTGAGGAGTGCGGGCCATGAGAAACTTCCCTCCCCTGACCCCGGCTGAGATCTGACTGTCTGCAGCCTGTCACCAGCTCCCCTGCAGACTCACTCACACGTGCACACTGAAAAACAAGCCTACGTACAAACACACACCAGACAGACATCGTCTGACTGCTTCACAGGTCAGAGTCGGGCCAGAGCCTGTTTTGATGCAAAGCTTTCTGGGAATTTTGTCTTCCCCCCCCCCCCCTTCTTTTTATTTTTTTTTCCACCTAATTGCCTTGTTTACTTTTCCAGGTTGACTAAAAGCTTTTCCACAGCGGTGACTGATGTCTTGGACAGGACGCGAATGGGATTACGAGACTCTTTGGCCAGCACAGAGAAAGGATAAATAGATTCCTGAAAGATTTGTAAAGAGAAAAAGTTTTTACTGCTTTCTTATGAAGTCTCTTAAATCACCGAAGAATGGACACAGAGCGCTCCAACAGATTAGGGAAAACACCGACTTGAATTCCCGAAAGAGCTCCTGTTCTTCCGACCTGTCAGAAATAATCCCGAATATGTTTTCCTGTTACAGCGTTGTCAGTAATTACACACACTCACGAGTTAGTGTGCGTGCCGGGAGCAAGGTGGGTAATGACATTTGAGAGAGTAACAGCTCGGTATGAAAAAACAACAACAACACACACACACACACACCTTTGAGCTGGTTTGTGTCATCAGAAAAAGTATGGAAAGTATGCTGAGGGGAAAATATGAGTCGGGCGGGGCTGGTGTTTATGTGCGTGCGCTCACACGGTGTTTATACATGTATGCAAATAAATCCAGCGTGCGTTTTTTTCTCGCCGTTTATGCCAAAGGGTGAAATATGTCTCTCTCAAGACCAAGGTTCAAGCCATTTGTCTTAGTTATTAACGGAACACGTTAAAAAAACACACATAAATTGAAACCTAAAGATGATTTATGTGTGTGTTCGTGTGTGTGTTTCACCATACCGATCCGTCCTCTCTCGTCCTTCCGTTCCGTGGAAAGACCCGTCTTGAAGGACAACTCGGGGGGAAAAAACTATTGGTTTTGGAGCGAACCCCGGCTCTTCTCAACAGCCGTTAATGAGAAGCTGTAAAACAAATGGAAAAGAGCAGCGCGAGGATGTGAACATTTTTCTTCGCCGCAAAGGTCATCACCTTTTCTTTTCTTTTTTTTTTATCGCCTGTTGCCGCGTGAAGGTTTTTCTCCCTGTCAGTTGCTGCGAGCTGTGGCAAGGTTTCTCAACTTGACTGCTGCATAAACTATTAAAATGTTTTCTAGCAGTGCTTTTTAAATTGGGTATGTAGCGGCGCATGCTGATTCCAGGAAATAGCCAGGCCTTTTATGTATTTTCAAAGTATCTGCCAGAAATTGAAATGGAGGGATTTTAAACTCAGAAGCGTGCTCTCACAAAAGCTATTTAAAGGAACATTTCGCCCCAAAATCACACATACATATTTTCAAGTTTTACTTCACAGTTCTTCCTAAATAAATGTGTTACGCGTGCCTCTGCTGTGTGTTCTGTTTGTGTGTGTGTGTGTGTGTGTGTGTGTCTCTCTCTCTCTGTGTGGTTCTCGTTCCACCCTCCTCCCCCTATACCTGAGCACACCTGAGTGTAATCGGTGCTCTGGTGGAGTGGGGGAGGTGATAAAAGGGCAGAGAGTGCAGGGACCGGCATCTTCCCATCTTTTGTTCCTTTTGGCTGGGATCTTCAGTCCTCTTTTTTTGTTCCTGGTATTCCTTTTGGAATTATTTAATTAAGCTTGTTTAAATGTTTACCCTGTGTCTGGTGTCCTGCATATTTTGCAACCTCCAACCCTCTTTGAGTCTTGGATTTTGACATATCTCAATGGAGGCCGTGACAAAATGTATTAATCCACAAGTACAAATTGTGTAGTAAAAGTGAGAATAGTTTGCAACTAAAGTTAGCCAGTGGATGTGGCCAGCTTGATGATGATGTACCATTATGTTTAGCCACTTCTTAACAGCTGTCGTTTTTAAGACAAGTAAGCACTTTATAATTCAATTGTGGGACATTTAAAAATGTATTTTGTGCCTTTTTTATGACAAATCATGTCAATATTTTAAGCCTGCGGTAACCACAGCCCTTATTTCAGGCTTTAACCAAAAACCCATTAAAAAAAAACCACTGACTTTAAGACGAGGTAACGGGAAGTGCAAACATGCTCACTGATTTCCAGCTTTTATGAGTATTTACTACAGCTCATTGTTTTTTTTTTGGTTTTTTTGGTTTTACATCTTGTGATCTCACCATTTTGGTTCAGGCTCACAGCTCTCAACAACCAAGTTTCAAGCAACAGCAGGCAGCGATTTTCAACCAAAAAGCTCTGTTAATCTGGCTGTATGTCACCTGCCCAGCGTCAAATATCAGCTTTGCTATCTAGCTAATACTGTAGAGCTTTTAGATTCAATTTCGAGGCAGGTGGATGCCGACCATTGAGTCCGGTTCTGCTCCGAGGTTTCTGCCTGTTAAAAGGCAGTTTCCATCTTGCCACTGTGGCCAAGTGCTTGCTCATAGGGGAAATGTCTGGTCTCTGTAAATAAATTAGACAACTAGTTATGGTCTAGACCTGCTCGATTTGGAAAGTGTCGTGTGAGATTTCTTGTGAATTGACACTATACAAATTAGGATTGATTGAGTTTGTCAGGTGGCCAGAAACACAAGCCAAAATGAAAAGCTTTGGCAACCAGCTGGTGAACACGGTAAAGCATTTAGCAGCTAAATCGCAAGAGCCATCTCAGGTTTTGGTGATGAACAGTGGTGAGACCGAACCATTTCAAACTGACTGAACTACCAACAAATCGTACAAAGTGATGCTAGAAAGCTGCTTAAGCTGGTCCAACCGGCCGGGCTGCGATCACTTTACACCAAAGGATACCAGAGACGTGAGAGAAGCAAGAGATCTACTGTTAGCAGATGTTCTTCTGGGGTGTTTGTATTCGTCTCACATCATTAAGACTCTGTGGGTGGAGAGGTTTACAGCAAATGTGTGACATATCACTTAGAGGAAACCTGACATGGCCACTGTTTTTGTCGATTTTTGCAAATAAATAGGCGTCTTCTGATGGGAAACATTCACGCTGAAACAATTATGACTCCTTCCATTGGACCCCAAAGGTCCTGAAGATTTTCTACTCCTGTCACATTTAAGAGAAAGCACTTTTCCTGTTCAAGCATTAACTTATTTTATTGTACCTGCTCGCTCATTTTTCCCGACCTGACCGTATCAGCAAGTGGGTGTAACTGAGCCGGCTCTTTAGAAAATCAACCTGTGAATTCAAATGACAGCCCCCATCGCACATTATACTACCTGAGGCACCACATAATCACAAAAACACATGCGAGGCAGTTTGTGTGCCTGTGTGTGTGTGTGTGTGTGTGTGTGTGTGTGTGTGTGTGTGTATGAGAGAGAGAGCAAATGAGAACCAGGCTGAAGTGACAAACACATTGTTCCTTCTTTAATCCCCAGGTCTGCACTCTGTCGACTCAAAGCATTTGTTTTGGTCTTTGTGTACACAATAAATATGCCATGTCTAATATCATCCATCTTTCAGCTGACCGGCCCGGTTCACACAGCGCTCGGCTGTGAACCAGCCCACGTGGGGGTTTCAGGGGAGACGAAGAGAAAAGGCAGGAATGCCTTCACGTGCATATACATCCCAGCTGATGAGAAACACATGCCTGCCACAGCTTCGGATGGACACATTGCATGATTTTTGTGAATAATAACTCGGCCGCACTGTATGGAAGGATGGAAGTGGTTTGATTTGATTAAAATACTGCCACAGGAGAAACATTTTTCAAGCTGGCCTTACTTACCTGACCTCAGGAAATCTGCAGCCAAGAAGGAACTAACGTGACGCAAGGTTATTGCATGTGTCTTTCATGTTACCCGAGCTGTGGCTTTTAAAAACCTGGTCAGAGTCCTGCAGCGGGAGCCTGGCCCCTGTCTTTCACTGTGGCCTCGCAGCTTGGAGCCGGGGGTTCTGCTACGAGGACTGTCGGCTCAGATCTGCTGCGCCGTCACATTCCCCAGACTGCACTCGCGCCGGGGCTGCAGAGTGTGGGTCAGTAGGACAATGCTGTGTGTGTGTGTGTGTGTGTGTGTGTGTGAGTGTTTGTCTGGGGTTCGCTTTTATTTTGATCTATTACCCCACTGAGGATCTGATATCCAGCAGGATGCAGGGAATGGATGATTGCACAGTTGGCAGAGCTTTTAATGTTTTTGTTTTTTTTATTGAGCTGCATGATAGGAAGTAGAAGAAAAAAATTAAACTGTTCCACATGCATCCATAAGGACATGTGCATAAACTGACTGAACCTTATATATACTGTATATATATATATTTCATACCCTGCTGCTGTGATATACATTTTATGGCATGTTGTCCACAGATTCTCCCAGGTGCATGCACATTCCACATGAAGCCATGCAGTATTGCAGACATCCTGACAGAGAATAACAGTCCCGGACATCCGAAGCTCCAACAGTGATCAACAGGTAAACCGACACTGACAGCAGCCAATCCCTTGTGTCGATTTGGCAACCGCTCAGTGTATTAATTTCCAGCAAAACTTTCCATGAGGTACCTGGAGTGAGAGACCCTTGAATAGAGTCGAGGCAGTGCAGACGAGGGCGCTGGATGAACGAGCTTGGGATAAAGAAAATGCACATTTTTCACACATGACAGTCGTCTTTTTTTTTTTTGAGTGGCAGCATCCCGTTCTATCTGTGGGTTGTGTGCTGGACTGTGGGTCGACCACATTGTCCCGCGGTCGCTGACTAAACACCACATGTCTGGGGGAAATACATGTGGGAGGAAATATGACCCTGAATCATCATCTTCCATTAAGAAATTCCCAGCCACGTAACGTTTTCTTTTCCAAAAAATTCCCTTACACACAGTAGGTAGATCTAATACATTAACAGTTTTATTATTTGTGTGAGTTATACTTGATATTTTCACTTTATAATTGCATATAACATTAATATGAAGAGTTGACATAGGCTTAGGTTTGTGTCATCTTCATATGTATTGAAATATATTGATAATATTCAGACACTAAATGTGGCATTGCATCGCCCCCTTCCACTTTAAATCCGTCAGAATTGTCTGCCCCCTCAAGTGGTTGCACCTTTGCTTCAGTACCTAACATTACTAACGCTAGCAACCTAATGTTTACGTTGCTTACACTAACCTTAACGTTGCATTTCTTGCTTGCTTGCTAACGTTGACATTGCAAACGCTAGCTTACGTATATGTCAATAATGCTAGCTCGCTAACGCATATGTCAATAATAATGTTAAGCAGTGCAGTATGCTGGGTGCATACTCAGATATGTTTATGTATTTCTTTTGATGTTGAGAAGCACTGGTAGTATTAGATAACAATCTAAATAATTTTGGACTCAACAATGTTTTAAATATAATAAATAAATTCAGTCTCATCAATATGACCTTTTTCTTACTGCACGGTATATAGTATGATATAGTAGCGCAAATGACATACTCACATCACTTGCACTTATATAACTTATTTTATAGAACTTAAATCACTAAACATAGTTAATTTAGCCCAAAGTATGATCTCTTCCTTAACCTGACAGATTATTTTGGGGGCCTAAACCTAACCATATAACAAAATGAATAACATGCAAATGTCAGAATATGTTGTAATATGTGAAATGTTTATCAGCAACCTTAATGTTGAAAATCTCATGCTCTCATGCTTTGAATTATTGCAAACTTGACTGAGAGCCATTCACGTGATGCTAGATGGTTAAGTAGAGCGTCACGATTTGAACGTTAAGGCCACGGAACACCTTTTAAATGAGTTGGGAGTGAGAATGCGTTGATATTTTAAAACTGTATTCTCAAAATGTACATTCAATATATTTTGTAATACATTCTTGAAGCAAAGTGATAATATCATGTATTGTCATGTGCATGTGGACTCCTTCTATATATCAAAATGTACTTTTCATATATAATATATTGTAATGCATGCTTGTTCTGTAAGTGTTGTGTCTTAAAAATGCAGTTGTGAGAAAAAAAAGCAGGATAAGAGACACAATGTCTTATTTTCCATTTCAAAGTTGTTTCAGTAATGTATTCCTTTAAAGTAGTACAGTACAGTCGCTTCTCTGAAGAAAATATGTCCTGTCTCTGGAAAGATAATCCCTTTGTTTTCAAAATCTTCCACTGCAAGCCAGTAACACGCGGAAACAAAGGAGCTGACACTTGGAAGGAAATAAATCATTGCAGCTTTTTGCCAAAAAGTTTGAAACAACACAGCCAAGAGATGCTGACAGAGAGCTTAAAAACGCCTGGTGGGTATAAACACCATCGCTGTGTTTTTGTATCCCTGTGCGTCACAACTGACCTTTGTTCCTTTTTCACAAATCTAAATTGACTGTCATGTCTTTATCGGCCTGTCATTGAAATGAGCTGCTTTCATTGCTTGTACCCATATCAGTTGTTTTCATTAAATTGTGCTGTGCCTTAAAGCTATAAAAGAGCACTTGATAAACTTCTGCGTGCCACCACTTTGATTTGTTTTGAGTCTCTGTGCCTATCTGATATGTCTTTATTTATACAAGACTCCTCATATACTGCTTATCTTTAATATTGCACTATGATTGAAATGATCCATGAAGCAACAGGATCAGCCTGCAGGCTGGAACATAAGGAAGGGGTTCATGTCACGGACATTCAAAACTCCAACGGGCTGATTAAACTATTTCCTCTTCCAAGGGTAAAGGTGTGTTACCTTTTTCATTACTTTTTTCTTTGGAAGACAGCTCTGTGGGATTAAAATGTTCAAAACATGTATTTGTAAATTTGTAAATCTACAAGTGTAGAAAGGTGCAGAATAATCTCTTTACTGAAAATCATTATTGTGATTGCGAATCAATAATTAAAAGATGTTTGCTCGGTCCAAAATGATTGTTGTGTTTATGTCTTAGTTAAAATTCTGATGGTTGGTTAAAGGTTCTACGACGGTTCGTCAGCCAATAGTATAAGGCCATTTGTGCCACTTAGTATCTGTGTTTCATTAGCGATCAACAGTCTTTGTGGGAAAGTAACCTAAGAAGGAGATCTACAGTATGTGCCTAGCATATACTATACTGGCCTATTGTTAGCTCGCTGACGTTAGCAATGTTAACGTTAGCTGGCCAACGTTAGCAACTGTGTTGTGACATGGATGCAATGAAAGGGGGAGATGTATTGCCTCATTCAATGACTGACTGTTATCAATCACACCCTTAAAGCAGGACTAGTAAAGTCTGAAAGGACTAAGAACACAGTTTTGCCGCTTCAGCCTTAACCAGTCAGGTACAATCAGTAGCTTAAGGTGGCTAATGTTAGCAAACTTTATACTAACATTATCGTGTGGTAAGCTCCGTTTTACGCTTTTACTGGCCATAAGATTTCAGCTATGAAATATAAGGCTTGTTATATATCCATAATAGCTAGCAGTGTTGGGGAAAACATAGCTTTGCGAGCTAACAATGACTTTATGCTGAGAGATGTACTACAGCAAAGCTACCCCAGGGAGAATATATAATAGAATCAATCTCAAAGCCTTTTTCTTGACTGGGAAATACCCTAAAAAAAAAGGGAGAGAGAGCTAGATTCAAATGTTTGTTTGTTACTATGATAATCCAGATCAGTGGCAGTCTCAGGATGTTTGAGGGGCAGGGGCGATAAAAACTAAAGGGGCACCAGCACGTAAAATGTCAGTGGAAGGGCACCCTAGAGGGCACTTTATCACTTTATCATGTTCTACCATAGGCACATCCAAGAGGGCACTTTCACTGAGCTTTTCCAATCACCACCCTGTTGTGTATTGCCAATGTACATGTGATGTGAAATTATAATAAAATATAATAAAAAAGTTAGACTTAAACCAAAAGTCCATTTATAAACAGGTTAGAAAATAAACAAGAAAATGAAATACCCCACTATTTATGGTGCAGGAATGTCCACTTTGATTCACAGCAGAGATGCAACGGAAACATAAAAACAAAAAATCAAATAATGTCCTTTTACGACCCACAATTGTTTGTGGTTTCAGTAGTTAAGCACACAAAAAAAAGTTTATTTGAATCTATGCAAACGTGAATATAGTTAAACGAGCAATGAGCCACTAAAAAATACAGTTAATACTGAGTTTAATTAAGGAGCTCGCTACTCCCCGACACTGATATCTACTGAATTTGTACAGTATATGAACACAACATTGAAGCTTAAGTTTATCCTTGGAGAATTATAAATAACAAACCCACCCAGCATTCTGTAAACCAGGTTTGAGTGTGTGTACCGATACACCATGGGACCGGATTTGTGCTCATCAAGACTTGCAAATACTTCCAGGCAGAGTTGCACACATACACACATAGACACACTCACACACAGACCGGATCTGAAAGTACATTTGCCAGCATATGTCAGTATGTGTTTATCCAGCAGTTAGTGGGCTGTGAAACCTGGATGAAATTTCCCGCTGTGTGTTAGCATGAACGGGGCTCCTCCAGATTGTGAGCCTGACATGCAAGGCCGCGCATACAGTGAAGGGCAAGTGACTTTCAACCCTTGTAGAGCACACTTCCTATGTCTGCTTGCTAAATCCCAAACGTGGTTTAAGTCAAACATTTGCCCAGGGATTTACAAACCGGCCTACTTTTTTAACACTGAAAGGTCAAACTCAGTTGCTTTCTCAATATCCTCCTGATTCCCCGTGGCCTATTTCCTTTTGTCTGTTTGTGTCTGCACTTATTCTCTTGTCTCCTCTCTCTAAGTAGACGCCAAAACCACGAACAAACAGCTTGAGCCGCCAACCAAATTTGAGTGAACCGCTATAGCCTAAAGATACGAGTTGCTTTTCAGACGGCCCTGAGCCAGTGGCATTATTTTGCATATTCCACACGAGGACGCATTAACTTGTGGAGTGTTGGAAGAACGGCTCGTGCCTTGCTGACACTTTAATGATCGTGGCTGATTGACTGAGCCGCGTAAACACGATCCGACCCAACATCTCACAAATCGAGTGTGTGTATGTGTGCCCGCGGATGTGTGTGAGCCGGGCGCCCTCCAGATGTGCTGACGAGAAACGGCTGCTCCTCAAACAAACTTTTTTTCCGTCACATGTTGCTCATCAGAGTGTGAGACACGCTCTCAGCTGTTTGGCCCATGCTCACTTCTCTCCCTCCTTGTCGTTTTTAAAAAAAATAAAAACGGTCGGGGCCAACGTTTGCTGGACAGCAGACCTCGACAAAATAAGCCGGTGTTGTCCAGTAGGGATTTTTTTACGCCTCTCCAGTAGTGCGTCTTATTGTTGGCTGGATTTTCTACACACAGTATTGAATTCCTCTAAAGGTCATATTTAGTATATTCTGCCGTCCAAAAGTATGATTCTGTGTTCGTGCTCCCAGAAAAAAAGGAGGTATTTCTGTCTGTGTTCACCCTTTTCTGTTGATGAAAACTGGCTTCAACGATACTGACATTAAAGAGGCTCTGTGGAACGTCAGCGTCGTGCTCAATACGACCAATAAAAAGGGATTACTGCAGGTGCATTTTTACTGATTGTTCCATAGAGCAGCTTTAACCTTGGATTTTTATTTCTATAAATGTTACCATGATTTTTTTTTTTTATTTCTTGGCGCTGTCTGAATCTGTAGAGATCATGCCCTCTGCCCGCATTTTCCATCTTTGTTGACATTTCTGGGCATCAGCCTCTTGGGCAGTGGCTGCGCAGCTCCCGGCCAACAACAGCTCACAGGGTGAGAAGGCGGGACGCTATAAAAAAAAAATCTAGCGACCCAGTGCCAGATCGTAAACATACATCCATCTGATATCACCAAGGAGAGGCCAACTTCCAGTGCTGTGCTTACAAACGCGAGTCATCCTGCCTTTGAGCAAGTGTTATGGATGTCGAACCATTAAGTTGATGTTAAACAGCAGTAAGGCTGCCTTTAGCGCCTGTGATGTGACATACTGTTGAGTGAAACGGAATACATGGGCGTTGCATTGTAATAAAAAAATGAATAAATGAGACCATGAGCATGCTTTTTTTTGGCAGGGGGAATGTAAACAGAGTTATTGCCAACTGGCATCCAAACACACTTACTCCAAACCCTTATATTGCCCTGTAAGCTACTACGGCTCAACAGCTAAGAGTCAGGTGCGATTTTTACATTATGGGAGGGGTTAGCTTGTCCTGCCAAATCGCATTTTATTACATGTGTATGCCACCGACTGCAGGATAAGGCACTAAAAATATATTAACATTTTACAGGAAGAGAAAAGAGAGAGACTTTGAGATTTACCAAGAAGTAACAGAACAATTAAAGCAATATGGTGTAAGTTTTTGACCTTTAAACAACAGCTTGAAAATAATTTTGATAGTGTAGTGTCTTGTAATAGGGTGAATGGTGTCCCTGTCACAGATCTGGCATCTGATGTAATGAGTTTTGTCTTTAACACTTAACACCACAACAAATTGTGTTCATGTCAGTGGCGTTGCACTCAGAAACTGTGGGGGCGGGCAAATCACACAAAACAGCAATTTCTACATCCTGTTCCTTTAACACAGGATAAGAACGTGTAGACTTAATTGTGTCTTTAAAGAGGGGCTCCAGGTAAACAGTTGGCTCACCAATAAGAGAAAGATTAAAAAAGAAATGGTCAAAATCTGAGCAGCAGAGATGGAGATATCCTGAGTTTTTTGTCCATAGTATATTTCAAGTTCCAAAAACACTGGATCCTACATTTCCCATGATGCAATTCCATAGCATCTTTTTTTGTTTCGTTAAACTATCCTCCCTGTTAGATGTTCGCATCTTACGGAACAAGAAACGTTAAGTTATATGGTATAAATGTTATTAAAAATTAACCCCTGATGACATCACTAGGGCATTATCAGGCTTATTTCGTCAGAATTGACAAAGTTCCTCTCAAGCCATACTGTTTTCCCAGGCTGAGGAGTGCTCTATACGACTAAACATACCCTCAGGTTTATGAATTGCCCTCTTTGGGATCAATAAAGTTGTCTGAATCTGAATCTTATTGGATTATGTACAGTTCATACCTGTTATACTATTGGGTCATTAAGGACACTCCAGCAGGTTGGGTGCCTGAACCTGAAGCAGCAGGTTCCTGATGCTGTTCTGCACACTCACCACAATTCTCTACTTTCTAAAAACTCGTCTTTTTGGATTTTTTTCCTGCAAGACACTGCAAAAATCCCACCACCCCCACCCGCCCATCATTCACTTCTTCCCCAGCTGAGCCCCACCCAAGCAGGGCAAACGCGGTGCTAGGCCTCCCTGGAGCTCCTCACCACCGGCTCTGGTCACCAGCAGGTCAGCCTCACCACCGGACCCAGGTCAAGGGCTTTAATGGGTCCACGTAAGCCTGGAAAAACAGCCTGAGGCCTGGAGAGGGAGCCTGGGAATCTGGCTCGTACCTGCTGCAGAATAAGTGGAAAGACGTACGGAAAAAAACAGAGAGACACATTAAACCTGACATCTTAACAAGTCACTTAATCTAATATTGTGTGCTCAGAACTTGTTTTTCTTCACGCGTGTGAAAAAGTGATGATGGGGTGAGATAACTGCACCTAGTTCCAATACAAATCTTGTTTGAAGAATTCCTTTCAGGACATTGTTGTTCTTTATGTGATCCACTTAATTGGGTTTTATGGTATTTCGGTGTTGGCTTTGTTTTCAGTAATCCCATTACTGAAGCAAGAACCCACATGAAAAGGCATTTGTTTATATCTTTAAAAAAGAATGTGTGTTTATACTTACTAAAATAGGGGAAAAATCTTAAGATGGAAATTGTTTGGCAACACAGTGGCTTTAAACTAATTGCATGTGTGTATAAGTGTGTCCATATGAATGTGTGCAGCCATGGGTTGGGCAGGTTTGTGTGGTTACAGTGCTGTGGTGCTGTCGCTGCCACCCAACTGCCCTTTTGCATTTTGTCCCAGTTGGAATGAATTTTTTCCATCACACGGCTGCTTTCTTTTTTCTTTTCTTTTTTTTGCCTGCTTTTAAAAATGGCAGTTTTTGAATTCTTCGGGGTTGGTCAATCAGTGCCATGTGGCGAGAGGTCAGAGGTGTCTTGGGCTGGTGAGTGTTCGGAAAAAATGTGCACTCTGGAAGTTATTGAGGAAAATTCTTCCATTCTCTATGTGACTAAAGATTACAGATGAGCACAGAGCCTTCGCTTTAGTCTCCCTCTATCCATCTCTTAAATTTCCCCTTCTTTTCTGCAGTTCTTGTTTTTAAACTGAATGCTGAATCTCAACTTCTGGATGGAAGTCTTTCCCCAAAACAACTGGAATTCGTGCACCCACTTCAGTCTGGTAAGCGCTAAAGTTTTAAGCTTACAAGCTACAATGAAGGTTTGCTTTAAAAGAGTGTAAATCACCTCTGTTTTTGAACGTTGAATTCTGGGGGCTTCCAGAGACTTGGATTACACCAAATGGAGCCTTTTTATGCTTTTTTTCAATAGTTTTTTATGTTTATATCATAAAGTCCCCAGCTACTTGCACAATGCAGTTTTTCTGTGAAGCCCTAGAATTATTTTGTGGACTACAAATCTTAATATGACTTTAGGGGATGAGGGGATAAATACTTAATTTTTAATTTTTCCTTTACCTGAACCAGCATTATTTTTTGACCCATTCATAAAAAGGACAGGAAGACGATTGAACATGTTGCAAATACTCAGAGGGACTGTCAGTTCAGATCTATAGTTCACAATGACAATAAAAGAAACGCCACCACCAAGAGCAAAGTGAACCATATAACACGATTATTACGCTTGTTCTCATCTAGGTGTGAAAAGTCTCATTCTGTGGTCAGTTTGCAATAGTAAATATGCAAATATCAGGTTACTTTCAAAATAAAGTTTGCTCGGAAACATATCAGGTGGCGGTTGCAGTTTGGTAAGATCTGGCCACCAAAACCACTTGGCTAGGTTTCAGAGAAGTCCATGGTTTGGGTCAAAATAACCACTTCCTTAAAGCAATTAACACTGACCCATGGCTAAACAAAGGACACAGACAGGAATTAACATACAATGTTTTGGTCTTCATCCAGTTTAATTTTTGGCACAGCCTTTTTTGGGTTTTATTTCATAGCCAATTTAATTTTTCTCTACGTTTCCTTAATCATGACCATTCCATGTTTTCCATAGAACATTTGATATTTGAGAAACGGACAATTTTTAAAACCTTGTCTAGAAAATATCATCCCTATGAGCAAACTTGAGGTTTTCTGTTAAACCAGACCTCCAACGTCCCACTATTTCATCAAGCACTTCAAAACCTTCTTGGGAAAAACTCAAAGCACATTTTTCATATGCACTCTCTATTTCATGCAGTGCTCTTATCTGGACCGTTCTTGATTAAAACAAGGCTTGAGTTAATCCCTTTTTATCAGAAGTTCAGAGTTCAGTTAGAAAGCTTCCAGGTAAAGGTTTGTCCTCAGGGTAGAAAACATTTGGGCTTCCATATCAGGGCTTTTCTCTCAAAGGCATGCACTTTGTCAACATTCCTGGTTAATTAAGGGGGTATGCAAAGAAATGACACCGCTGGGTTTAGGCTCAAAATAGAGTATTTCCGAGGGGTTTTCCATAAAAAGTGCTAAAGTTGCAACAAAGAATTTCTTATCAGGTCTGCTTTTCTTCCGTGGGTATTTATTTGTATTATTAGAAACCGCTGTTAATTATCTTTACTCAAGAATAAAGAAACGGCATTCCAGTAAGCAGGTATGTAAAAGCAGCTCTCCATATCACAGCTCAGATAAAATAAAAAGTTATTAATGTTGGGGAAAGCGTGTAATAGCTAAAAGATGGTGGTTTAGCCAGCGCTCATTCACAGAAAACATACCATACAGACAAATGTGACTATGCATACGCACACACCCAAGCATGCACCCAAGGTCATACCTACAAAACACACCCTCAAAATTACTGTTTGGCTTACCAAGCAGGAAGTAGGTAAGCCCACTCAATCTGACCGTTGCCACAGCAACGGCCAATGGGAGCAGGAGGTTAATGAGGGGGTCAGTAGCCTGTCTAGCCAAGTGGGATTGTCAGTCATTCTCTTTGTTGGCATGAATTCAAAGAATGTGGGCAGAACAGCAGTGGACGGGCTGAGCCGACTAAATCGAGGAAAAAAGAGAGGGAGGATGTGAGCAGGAAAAGAGAAGAAGAAGAAGAGAGGGAGAGGTAAAGGAGGAGAGCTGAGGCTGGAAAGCACCTGAAGTGTGAGTCAGGGGAGGAAGAGGAGGAGGAGGGCAGTACGCAGCTGCAATAACACTGTCTGGCAGTCCGAGGGGGAGCTGCTAGACTTACAGCGCACTGTGTACACACAGACGCACACATATACACCTAATGTACATGCTCGTCTATACACTCTAAAAACATTCTCTCATCCGCCAAGACTTACTTGTGTCATACTGTGTGTGTGTGTGCCCTTCAGGAAACACATATATAATAAGCAGCTGCCTCCTCTCTTTCAACACAATGCAAGAAATACGACTGTATATGTCATTATAGGTATATATACACACACACGGACAGGCCCAGGTCAGCTAGTGCAGCCAGCCACAGGCATGGCCATAGCCGCTGATCCACACCCCCACATCTGGCAGCCCGGGGTCTGGCCTTGGCCTCGGTTCACAGCCTGCGGTGGTCTGCTCCGGGCCTGGGTTTCCCAAAAGCATCCCGCCTTGCGTCTTGTCTTTGCGTCTTGTGAGACATAGCTGGACTCGGAGGACTTATAGAGGACGCTGCGCGCTGTTTACTTTGGTCGTAGCAGCACTTCAACAAAAAATAAACAAGGGTATGATTCTGGAGGGTCGGCGTAATTTGAGGTCAGAGTGGTAGCGAACACGACGCGGATGTAGATGTGTGGGGATAGAAAGGTCACAGTTCAAAGAAGTATTCAATATGTGGTTCAATAGTCAATATGTGGCTGCAAACTCAAAGAGAGCAGGCTTCGCTTGGAGTTGGCAGCTACAGTTAATTTTGTCAAGCCTTGGTTTACTGTAAACAGTCCTTTTTCTGTGCAGCTGTTGGGTGAATATGACATGTTTTCACTCTGGTGAGACATTATATAACCTCACTTTACTCTCTTTGTGAGTTCACTCACATTTAAACTTTACTTCACTGGAGAGTTGACCTACCTCTGCAGTGGAGCTCAGCATAGAAAGTAAAAACGTCCTCTAATGAAATTTTTGTGTGAGTGTTGAGTTTGATTCATCCCGTACACTGATCAGCCACATTAAAAGGACTAACAGGTGAAGTGAATAACATTGATCATCTCGTTACAATGCAGTGTTTTGTTAGGAAGCCTGGTCCTGGCAATAATGTGCATGCTACTTGACATGTACTTGTCCCGTCCACCTAATTCCCCAGGCCCAAATCTGATCAAGCATCTGTGGGACTTGCACCAACAAGTTTAAGCTATGGAGGCTCCCCCTCACAACTCACAGGACTCAAAGGATGTGCCGCCATCGCCCTAGTGCCAGACACCCCAGAGGTCCTGTGTGCATACTTGGTCAGAGCCAAGTCCAATCAATGGCGGGGCCTCCATAGATCTGTCCAATGGATGCTCGATCGGAGTGAGATCTGGGGAATTGGAATGTTGAAGCCTTTCATTCAAGTGAAGCCACATGGCATGCACTTGATCTGGCAACCAAATTGCTCAGGTCCTCATCTGATTGAGCATTTGCTGGACTTGCAGGTCAGATCCATGGATGCTCCTGCGCACAGCCCACAGGACTCAAAGGATCTGCAGCCATTATATAGTTAGAAAAGCTAACAAACAGACATCATTCCCTAGTCTACCAGTCTAACCATAGTGTTTTTGATGCATCATGCCACAGTCCTGAACTTTCTATGCCCGCCATCCACCCCCACCACCTCACTGTGAGTCCAGTGTGGTGAATAAATGTTGCCCCTGTTGCTCCTGAACATTATCCAGCAAGCGATTACGTTTCCCATCACCATGTAATTGGGAAAACAATTTAGTAGCACATAAACATCATTTCCAGGAGGCAGGGTTAGTGCAGCTGGTTCATAGCATATCTTTCTAGGTTGTTGACTATGGTTTAAAATCCAGTCCATTAATGGCTGATGAAGGCATCCCACAAGGATCAATATTAGGTCCCCTGCTGTTTCCAAAAAAAATGTTCTGACTTGTTTTTTAACATTACAAAAACCAAAAGAAACATGTAATATAGAGCCAGATGCTTCTCGCAGCTGCACAAAACAGAAACAGAATGAACAATTAAGACAAACATAAAAACCATTTAGTCCAACGTGACACAGGACTCAAGTCTTTTTCTTACACATTTGTTTACAGCCATTTTGAGCCGAGCTTGATTTATGTGTGTTTTAATGTGTGCACTAAGAACACTTGCCACGATACAGTGGAGTAGAAAAAGAGAGAAAAAAAAAGAAAGGGAAAAAAATAAACACATCAAACAAAGATGAAAGCAGTTCCAGGCGCAGGAGGGAAAACACTTTGGGGAGGTATGTTTATGAACGCAGCTTAAGATCATAATCGTGAAAACACAAGCTCACAGTGAGGCCTGAGTCGGCTGAATGCCCTGCGTCCGGAGCTGCGAAGGGAAAAAAGCTTCTCCTGCTGTAACACTGAACTCTGCTCCCGCTGCCGCTTTTTCTGTGTGCTCAGCAGATGTCTCCCACTGATGACATGCACAGATCTGAGCGTTGGCTGGCCACAGATCAGTGTTAGGCTTTGTCAGAGACAGCACAGAAAAACAAGGAGGTGTTTGAACGTGGTTCATATGATACTTTGTGTTTAAACATTTAACCTAAAACATGAAGAGCAGCAGGAGAGAGTGAAGAAAACATTATCTAGTTCTGGGTCACTATGTATAACATGTATACTGTATGTAGTCTAGGCTAGATTCAAGCAGCATTCACAGGTGATCTGTAGCTGGAGACCTCAGTTGGATTCGACAGATTACATTACAGAAAAACGGTAAGTTTTTTTCCCTTCACTGGTCTGTATCAAGCAGAAACCTGGTTGACAAATGAAGCCAATGCTGAAGTGCTAAAAATGCAGTTCCTCAAATGGCCACATGAGGCTGGCTCCAAAATCGAGTCAATTCCCATAACTGTATGGGGGATGTTTTGTTTTTTGTTTTTTTTAAATAACTCCCTAACTAAGTTATGCTTATGCTTTAAGTTGCATTATAATGGATTAATAAGAAGAATAGCTTGGTCTTCCTTTTGTTGTGAGAGAAACCCGCTAACTGTTTGCTAGGCTTCACCTATGCTAATTTGAGTCACTGATCATCACCTCTGTTTGTGGTATTGGTGCCTTTTGAATAACCTTTATTGCAAATATTGGACAAACAACGTGGCTTGCTAGAAGGTTATTTGTGAGATTAGATCAGGGTGGAGCGACAGATGCCGGCGTATAACACCCACTCTTCAGAAGCCTATGGATGACATCTCTGTGGCTCCGTCATGTATATTTTACCATCTATGATCGGTATTTAAACTTCTCACATGAAACTTCTGCATTTTAAGCTTTGAATGAGGATTTTGGTTTTTTTAGGTGCAGAAAGTTCACACAAAATGTTTTTATCACGTTCTTCCTGTTGAAGGAAATGTATCCGTAGATTAACTGAGAAGTCATTTCTTCCTGGAATGATTATCAACATCAACCCTAGTAAACATTTCATGCCTCATTTGTTCAGTTTCTTTACTGCTTGTTCCTACTCAGGGTCCTCGACTGCTGTATCCCAGCACACATGGACCAAAAGGTAAGGGAAACACCCTGGACAGGTTGCAAGTCTATTTGGAGGCTCAACATTTTGCCAGGATAAAAATACCCTCAACCAGACAACAGACAACAATGCTGTCCATGTTAGCCGGCTAGCTCGTTAATGATGCTGTAGTTTACAAGCAGTCTGTTCTCACCGTGGAAAAGTTTTTGCAGCCGCTCGGAGGCCAATCTGGTCCCTGTAAACAGGCTACTTATTCAGATTATTTACAGGGGGCATTAAATCATAAGAGGGCTCTTCCTGTGTGCAGGATACACACTGTGTATAACCACTCTCTCTCTCTCTCTCTCTCTTTCCCACTCTCTATTTGTGTCCCTCTCCCTCATTGAGCAGCTTTTTTTTGTCCTCCGAGGGTCTGCTCCCATGAAATGTTCACCGATAATAATGTGGCGACTGGAAATTCAGTTCCTCTCATAAAAGTCTAATTGCTCCTCCTGGTACTTCCGTGCGACCCCTTCCACCCCTCTGTCAGACAATCTCACACACACACACACACACACACACCACACACACACACACACACACACACACACACACACACACACACAGACTCACCCACACAAACATTAAATTGTCACACCACAGCGCCAAATGGAAACACCTTTCGGATTAGGCTCTTATAGCTGCTGGCGCGGGGGCCGGAATCTTTGGATTTTAACACAACACTGTTTCCAGTTTTTATGCCGCTCTTTCGCCGGGGTGAGCCACGTCCGCAGAGCTTTCAAACATGCAGAATCATCCCTTAATGAAGCTTACGAGACCCCAAATACCAATAATTAACTGCTCCACACTGCCTTGGCTGTAAAAATATTCTAAATGACATAACAACATGTTTAGACTGTTTTGGCCATGATGAAGGAAAGTCATTTACTAAAAAAAGACTTTTTTCAGTTAAGGTTGACATGTCACTATGAAAAGAGCTGTTTTTTCCAGATTCCTCTGGGGTGAAGCATGTCACCGCTGCCATAGTGCAGCAGCTAAAAAACAACCCTGACTCACAGAGCCACCTTTATGGTGTGCCAACAGCCACTGGAACCCAACGAAGGACCAGGGGACTTTTGCCACTCCATCATAGTTTATACTGAGGGGGGTAAAAAGAAGCTGCACACGTGTACAAAGATGAGTTTTCTATGAGATCTGAACTTAAGCTCTTAACCAGAACTTAGAGGCATATGAGGTGGCCAGAGGTGAGACCTATAACTCATTTAACAAGCCTGGTTTCCAAGAATGGGAACGAAAAAACACACACTGGGAATAAACAGGGAAGAAAGACTCACACAACCTCTGCCCCAAATTCAAACAGCCTTTAAATTTAGAAGATGAGGGAAAAGAAACATTAAAAGGTACATAAAATCTCAATTTTTTACAAAACGCAAGATTTTTACTGTAATTTTATAGATTGTGTATTTTGGGTAGGTCTAACTTTGCTCAGGTCTACAGCAAAGGCTAGCAACTTTATGAGGCTGTAAATAGCATGAATGTATTACAGTACCGATTCGGCTTACTCGCTCACCTTTGCTTCCAATTTTACCAGTGGCCACTTGTGGTATTGCACCAAAAGCCATTTTACAATAGTCTTTCATTAAAAAAGAGACATCTTTGATGCATGTCATCACATCAGGGTCCGTGGTCTGAGTGGGAACTTGTGGGCAGAGTCAGCGAGAGAAACACTACTGCAGGTATTCAGTGGGCTACATACCACGGAAGTAACATTAGCCTGTTAGCATTTTCCCAGTGAAAATGCTGACATGTGAACCTTAAGCAGATAATGCATACTAAGCTCACTGCTTATCTAACTTTAGCATGTTAGCATGCTAAAATCTGCTATTTAGCATGAACTGAAAGTAAAGCTAAGGCTTGGGTTTACTATTTTCTGGGTATTTGTTCATAAAAAAAGGTATTGGACAAAACAAATGGGTTCATATGATGGCACTATGTGGAAAGTTATGTGATCACTTACAGTGTTCCAGTTTATTCTTTGGGTGTACCAAAATCTGTGCCAGTCCATTGACTTGATGTGGAGATATTGAATGAAATAACTGAACGTTTTGATCAACTGGTGATGCTAAATAAATTAACACAATTCAATGTGTTTTCTTTCTTTAAAGGTGTTACATTGTAGACAGTTTCCATGTCTTCTTAAATTATAAAGCAGTTATAGGTGCTAGATAAATACTGTGAAAGTATCAAAACACCCAACCCACTGAGAAACAAACACAGCCTCTATTCAGGAACTGTACCTTTAAACGAGCGGCCAGGACTTTTGTAGGTTTGTGACGTCGTGATGAGGGGGCCTGAGAGAGCTTGACCAATCAGAGCAGACTGGGCTTTTTTTGGGAGGGGCATATTAAAGAGACGCATTATACTAGTAAAAAAAAAAATGATTGGCAACTGCTTAAAAGGCAATAGTGATCTAATTTATTTCTCTTAGCACTGGAGTGGTAACATCAGCACCACAGACATTACTCTGGTGCATTAATTCGTTAGCGGTGGTAAATTAGGTGTAATTTTTACGTATCAAATTCTGTCGAGTAAGTGACAACGTAAATGCTCGTGATCTGGAGAAACTCACAGAACACGGGATGGGGCCGACGTCATAATGGCAGTAATTACATCTTAAAGCATTTTTCTTTTATAACCTGAATTCTACATTATGGCAATATTGGTCATCAGTGACAATAAGAGTGGCTAAAGCTCACTGTTTCACAAAATTCACAGGGAACCTGCTACATTCCTTGAGGAAACATGAGAGTGAAAGGGTAAGAAAAGTTAACAAATAACGCCACAGGCCACACCTGACAAGTGGAGCTGAAACGACGGACCACACAGTGTGCGCCCCGAGAAACTGGGCTATAAGATCTATTAACACAACAAACCACTGGGTGTAATTTCCCCACAGATGAGCCAGCTTCGCTCTGCCAGGGAATGTCCTGTGGATGTCAGAAATAAACCTCAGAAATGCTCTGATTCTGTGGAGTAGGTGAGGGGTTTCGTGGCATCAGTTTGTGTGTAATGGAGAACGGACAACCTAGAAAAGAGCTTGGGAGAAGAATGGTATTAAATCCAAGTAGGAGTGAGAACTCAGAGGCTGACAGGTTCTTTGATGGTCTCCTTTTCTTCATTTTTGGTCATCCTACTACTTCACCTTCGAATGGAAGACCCAAATTATAGACATATATAGACAAAGATCCAGTTTGTAATCATGGGGAACTACGTGAACTACATCATCAATCAAGGAGTTAATACGGATACAGCCATCTGAAGATGAGGCATTCTTACAACGAGCCCCAATCCAAAACACCTGTCTAACCCTTCCACAAAGTCATACTCAAGGGGACTGTAGTTTTATGGCATATACAGGTATGGGCGACAAAGTATAACGTAAGAGACAGAATGAATGACATTTATGGCCCGAAAGAGACATTTCAGCATTTACAGTATGCTCGCAGCTTTCTGAGGCCGTATGGCTCAACAATGGTTTAAGCCAACTGCAAACGTTAGCATGTTACCATGCTCACAACAACAATGCAACCTGCCAGAATAAATGTTGGCAGTGTACGTTCCAGCAACCCATAAGGGCCTTTCATTGGACTGAACCTTACGTTTCTTTATGTTTAATCTTCAGTTTTACGTTGTGACAATGCCGTGCTTATGGTCTGGCTAGGTGGCCACCATACCTCCTCCTGCTTCCATGAGAGTCAGCTCATCTAGACATGAACGTGATATGCCACGTATTATAGAAATGTCGACATGATGCATTTTAAGCGTAAGACACGAACACTTTATTCTGGCGCCAGACCACGCTAGGTTTGCACGTTAGCATGCTGACACTTGCGAACAATCCCTGAACAGGTTCGAAAATGAAACTCAAAACTTAAGCTAAAAGGTAGAAACTCCTCTACACCCTCGATCCAATCATTAAAACTCAAAATTTAAGCCAAAGGGTAGAAACTTCTCCACACCCTCAATGCATCGTTGCGTATTCTTATACTAATGTTGACAGCAGTGAGTGTTAAGAGAGGTAGCTTTAAGGGCTTTGGCACATTATGAGGAATTCAACACTTGGCAGCCCTTTAACATCCTGTTCTCTTGTCTGTTGGTGTTTGATGGCTCGTTCAGTGCAGATACAAGAGGTTAGTTTAAACAGTTTCACTGATGAACCGAATGACAGAGCCACTCTCTCCTCTATAAGACTCCACACTGACCTCTGACCTCACATGGAACAAGATGTACCCTTAGCACATGGTTTGTGTTTCGCTTCCTCTGCTGACATTCATACATCATACATGGTTGGAGGGGGGTGAGCCGAGTATACCTTACAAAGAAAGCCCTGGGAGAGATTTGTGTTCTCATTAGAAATATGTATTGTGCACCGAGATCTGTTTTCAGCAGCAAGTCGGGAGGACAGATGGGTCCATTTCTGTAATATATTATGGGCTATCAGCACCCCTCCAGTTTGCAGAAGCCCTGAAGGTATTTCTTGCCGTAGTTCCTCGAAAGGAAAATGTAGGACAAATGGAAAAAACATGAGCGAAAGTCTCAAACCACATGCTGTGACCTCAACTTTATGGAAGTTCTTAGAAAGTAATAAAACAGAAAAGATGCGAATGGAAAAAACATTTGTGGCAGGTTGACTGATTCACCGACATGCAGCAATAAATACATTCTGAAACTTTGATAACAATTGATCGCTAATAATTTATGCACCTCTATATGAGCGTCTGTTTAAAGGCAGTCCAATTCTGCCGATTATTTTTTTATATTTATATGTATGAAGTATATAAAACTTTATCGGCAATGTTTTATGTTCACATAAACCACAAGATTATGTAGACAAACATAATTTCCAGTACGTTCGGATGTCTGTCATTGTTCAAACTTATGGTCGTCTACGCCAAGAGAGTTTCAGTGGCTTTTATCAGCATCCATAAACTGTCAGAAAATAGAAGAATAATAATAAAGTCATAAATGTATCACGTTTTTCGCTGTTTTCTGACTTGAATAGGACACAAGACGTTCAATTTCAAGTTCATAACTTTATTTGGGTGACTAAGAATAGGTAACATGTTTTAATGGTGTCCAGAGTATTCTACCTCTGTTTGAGACGCTCTGTTTTAGCTCCTGTCTCTTTAAGGCCCACCCTCCTGAATACCTGCCTTGCATTGGTCAGCTCACACACGCCTGAGCCAGCACCGCTAAACCCTGTCTCCGATCGTCTTTGTCCTGTTTTCAGCTTCCAGTCAGCTTCGCTCCTACTAAGAATATGGGCGAAATAATGCAAATGTGTGACACAGTGACAGAGTGTGATGTCACAAAGTCACCGAATTAAAGGGCTACTGACAAGGTGTTTCAGGCACTTCGGGAGCAGTTTATTGAGTGGGAGAGAAGAGTTTCAAGACTTTTACATGCACAAGAACGTATTTAACACTGAAGTAAAAGGGGGGAGAAAACATAATAAAAATGTAACAGGTGTCTTTAAAGTTTTTCAATTCACAGAACACTAATAGAAAAAACAATGTCTGAGACCTTGCCTCTAAATTGTTGCTTACTTTTCATCACAGCATCGTGCAGGTAATCCTGGGTTAGGCTCTTTCTCCTGACATTTCAGCTCGTACCCATTTAGTTGGTGGCAGGAATTAAAGTGAAACCTTAAAAGGCTCCGACACCTCCACAGTTTTCCACACCACCTCGGTGTTTCAGTGGCGGCTTCGAGCTGGGTGTTTCAAAGTCATGCACCAGGAGTGAGATCATCCCAAAGTTATTGCACCGAGAGCGGTGGGGGGGACGAAGTTATTACATATGTGGGCCCCAAGATTAATGCTGTGTCCACAGTGTGTGGGCGTCCCAGGAGATATGCAAAGGCACGGTCGATATTCTTCACCCACTAGATGTCAGATTCACATACAACTCATGCATACGAGTCACACATACTGTATAATAACGCTAATGCTCTGTTTGTTCATTGTGGTGCACACGCTACAGATTTTAGAGGACTCTCCCTTTAGAGAGGCCAGGCTGAGACTTTATTGATGACAGGTGACAGCAGACTGTGTCCCATTACTCTGTTTTGTTCCTATTGACTTCCTGCTGTTAATAACACCCGCCCCCACCAACAAACAAGCCATGCTTTGAAGGGAAACTCACGTCAGGACGCTGTCCGGGCCAGTTCCAGCCAAACAGTAAAGATCAGAGGTCAAGTGTCAATGTCAGGGTTAATGTCAAGATCAGAGACGGAGCGGTTTGAAGGCCGGGGGGTTAGGTCAACATTTTGTTTGTCTTTAGCTGAGCCGGACCCTCCGTGTGTGGATTTAGCCCAGAACTGTAGGACTGTAACAACAAAAAGACAAAGATTTAAAGAAAATGTGATTTTTGGGTGTATATTTGCATTTAGGATCAGAAAAAAAACCCTTTGAGCGCTATCTGTGAACCAGTAGTATGACGTGGTGCAACACAATCCTCCTATTCTTTTTTTTTCCATCATTAATTGCTTCCTCTGTGCATTCAAAGTCACTCAGCCATCGGGCTCTGATGGGATAAACATTTCAGTTTTTTTTCTCTCATTTACGCACCTGCTGGTTTTGGCTTTGTCCTGTGGGAGGCTGTCCATTAGACCAGATTAGATTACACACACACAGTGCTCACACTTGCGAACTTCAGTCATTAGTCACTGTGGTATCGTTTTCAGTTCTCAGAGTGGTTCTGGACACGTCCCAGTCCAGCATGTGGAACATGATCAGGGACAAAACGGTGCACAGACAGATAGTGACATATGCTGAACGATCTTAAGACAGTTTGTGTTGCAGCTAGTTAGCACATGATTCAAATTTCCCTTTCTCTCCACTGATGTTAAAGAGTGCAGCGTGGTGTTCGGGATCTTTTAAGTGGTTCTGCCCAGTGGAAAAGCAGGACGGCGCTCAAATATGTGCAAAGTGACACACTTGCCTCGACAAGAACATGACAGGCACAAGCACCGATGCAAAAAGCAGCGCACTGTTGGTGAAAAGGAACATCTATTGCGTCAGACTTGAATCCAACTGGACCATCAAAGAGAGAACAGGCGCTTTGAGAGTGTCATGACAGCTATGGTTGCATCTGAATAGTGAGAGACAATCAGACCATATACGTTACAACAGAGGAGACAAACAACTTGATGTACCACTAGCGATGTTGGTTGCATGACACATATTCCTCCCCTTCCCCGTAAAGCGAATCACTTCTTGCTTCATCGCAGACGAACTGGGAAACTTATTCACAGAATCTTGTTGTTGCATGCAGGTTTAGATCTATGCCAGACTCAAATTAATTTCCCAACATTTCATGAGTCTGTGAGTAAGTCAGGACAATTGAGTTACGCCCCCTTTTAAATGTATGATTTTAATTTAGCGCCACCCATAGGAAGCTGTAAAACTGTGCTGGATCATGCATTCATGTGAATGCATTCAAAGTTAATGGAATCTCCCAATTAGAAGATGCGCCCATGTGAGTTGAGCATGTTTATGTTGAGCAAAAAGGAAAATTGTGGGTATCACGGGGCATTATGAATCTGCTTTTTAAACTACGGATGAATTAATCTAAATTCAATACGACTTTATTTATCCTAAAGAGACAAGGAAAGTGCATTCATTGCTAGCTAGCTACCAGATAACATCTGTGCAGTTGGTAAACGGGCCATTTGATTGACGAGTCCAAATTTCACATTTTCCATATGAGCAAAAGAATCTTGCATATATATATTAACTTTCATAGTTCATGGTCATAAAGAACTTCAAATGATTAAATTAAAATTCACTGACACTCGCTGGCTACATTTTTAGCTATTTTGCTAACAAATGGGACAAAACATGCTGTAGAAATGCACATAGATGCACGATTCCAGTGTGTACTTGCATCGATTCAAGCACACACACGTTCCCCGCGAATAAGTGTACAACACCAGCCTCACACAGCCGTCGTGCAAATTTCCTCGTTTTCACCCGCCGCCTCCCCCCTGCGCTCTGTGAACAGGGTACAATCAATCAGGGTCATTTCCTGCTCAGAGTGGACGTCCTGTCTCACAGGATGTGGCTTAAGAGGATCATGGGCACAAGAGACTCGGTGGGCAGAGGCAGAAACCCACCCCCCCACCAAGCCCTTCATGTCAGGAAATCTCTACATGCCTACTAAATACTAAACTGTATGTAAGTGTGTCATGTATACCCAGACGCCTGAGTGCAATAAGGAAATATCTGGACGTTAGTTCACGTTAATACAAACATTGCATGTAGTGGCTATAGTGCATGTTTAATGGAATGGGAAATTGGATCTCGGTGCCTGTTACCTCAACTTATAAAACACTTACAATGTGCAGTGCCTACCTTTGCTAGTTTCAAGGTCCTGTTCCCTTCCCCTCGCTAGCTCCCAGTAATACCAGGGTGAGAGAATGGAAACAGCATATTAGCGTGTGTGGGTGCAGGTGGTGCCTTCAGCATGAGACACAGCAGTGTGAGGTTGTGCAATGCCAGTGTCGAAACCGCGGATTCACACTCATACGCGATACAGCGCGAGCTAACCGTCAGACACGGCAGCTTCTGGCTTTTTGGAGCATCTCGAGGAACGCTGGATTCCACAGAAGTCAGAAGCAGATTGTAAAAAAAAATGATCAGAAATAATGCTCATCGGACGATCAAGCACCACAAGCCAAAATTTCAGCCTTGGTTTTACTGCGTTCGAGCTCATCTCGCTGGTGGTCTGCTGCAAATTGCATACGTGTAAACTTTGCCGAGGTAAAGACAGAGGCATGAGCTTTTGTTGAGACACTTTCACACCTCGGGAGGATGTCTGCCTCGTATAAAAAGCACACAGTCGGTCAGTAAAAGCCCTTTAAAGGCCGACTCCAAATGAAGATCAAAGAACTTGGCTAACTCTCGCAATACGCTTTCATTCATTCATTCTTTCTTTCAGACTCGTTATTCATTCTTCCAGTTATTCCAGAGAGGGACATCTGCTTAAACAAATGGTTCAGGTCAGGCCGTGGAAAATTATGCAAGGATGAGTGAATTTACGCGCTTTCGGAAATATTTCACAACGTTTTCAGGGAGGGTAAAGACCGAGCCGCTTCTGGGAAGGAAAAAGTGGAAAACGGTAACAGTGGAAGGATTCATGTGGAGCCAGAGAGGTGGTTTTTAATGTGGGGATTTGTGTAGTTTAGAATGGGGCCTTGGCACAGTTTGGGGATGCCATCTGTGTCCCAGGTTGGGTTTATTACTGTCAGCAGAGCGGAGGTGGGATTATTCTGATGGACTTCAACCGGGGACCGCCAAATATAACTATCTGAAGGAGATCCCTGTGACATTTCAGATTTCCATAAGTCACTGAACACACCTCATTACAAAAGGTGTGGCACACGGCCATGTTTCTACAGTAGCCCAGGACGGACAAACCACACACTGGCTCTAGAAAGGGCTTTTCACAGTTTTTTTTGCGAATGTGAGGGAGGGTGAACAGGGATGTTCAGTTGGTTGCATTCTGCGATCTAACCACTAGATGCCACTAACTCCCCCACTCTGCATCTTGCCCAGGGGCAGAAATAAGTTGTCGCCCTCAGCTGAGCACTTATTCCTCCTGACAGGCACACGACAAGGCAACACATGGCTTCTTAGTCATCTATAGTTTGTAATTTGTTTAAATTTAAAATGATGTTTTCCAAGAATAGACATCAACGAACAACTAAGAGTAAAAGGTTGGAACAGATACCAAAAGAAGACTTCTTCCAAATGAGTTTACATTACCTCCTTTTACTGAGATTCAGTCAGTTTTTCCTGCTGGTTAATCTACTTGCCTGTCTAGTTTCTTAACACTGTTTTTTATTGCTAACTTTTGGTTGATATTGATACATTTCAGTCGGTGTCAAGAGAGAATGGAGGACTGACAGCCAACTGCCGAAATAACAAAGGTTTTAAAGCTAGATTTTGAGACAGAGAGACCAAACATATTCAATTTGCATTGGGATTACATCCACAGTGGATGATTCAGCACTTTGTGAATCACATACAATGCCAAAACTCAATGCCCATGCCGGAAGAAGTTTTCTTTAATTATTGTTTACTTTTCATAACCATGTTCTTACCTTACTTCGAAAGAATTTTCATAACGCTGGAGCTGGACGAAATCCAGCGTTTTGGTGGAATTGTCCAATACCGGCGTTCGCTGTTTGGCACTAGGAAGGTGGCAGGGTCTGCCAAGTATAAACAAAGCAAAACAGTACGAAAGTTCAGTTTGTTTATTCAGTTTATTCAGTCCTGAAAACAAAGAGATTTAGTCAAGGGCTAGGTTTAGGGTTCATTCATTTTGCACATTCGCAAACAAGTCCACCATTTCTGTCATAATAGCCTGAACCTCGGGCGTTCAGAGCCCCTGAGAGAGTTCCCCCTTCTCCTTGGTATTCCAGCCCTGTCTTACAGTAATAAAGTGGCTCTTCCACAGTCTCTCCAACTTTATTCAGATGTTTTTTTTCCACACTGCACCACCAACACAGACAGAAATGGAGTCAGAAATGGAGTCAGCAGTGATTTCGACTTCCCCGACACTGCTCTGCCAGAAAACATCACAACATATTTGAGCTACTTATTCAAACAAGTTGATTTTTTTTTTCCCCCTCTCCACAGTGTGGGTGCAGCTAATGAAGACACTGACAGCCAGTCCTACGCAGGCGAGTGACTCAGCCGCGTGCTGATTAAGGGATCCGCCGGCAGAGGAGCCATCAATCAAACCCGGGATCACTCCTACTCTCGCTCCGCAGACCGCGGCTGTAATGTCGTGTTTACCCAGCTGCTGGCTCGGTGCCGCGGGACCCCCCGCTCCTGTCCTGCCCGGGCCGTCTGACAGAGGTGCGCAAAGAAAAGCAGGAGAGGGCTGGAAATCCAATCCGTGGTGCTGTTACATCGCCAATTTCAGTTTGGTTCACAGTCATGTGCTTGAAAGATTACCACTAAAACACTGTGTCACAACCTCGTCTCCGTTCCAGGCGCGCAAAATAAACAATGTGCATGTGGTGTATATAACAAATAAGCTTTTGGGACCTTTTCAATGCGCCGCTTCCAGTAAGGAGAGAACATACAGGCCAGAGAGCTCTGGGAAAGTTGGAGAGGAGCGAGATTTCAAATTTGAACTCACCCACGTCGATGGGGATTTACAGCTCAACACCCAGCCGAGCAGACACATGGCTTTGTGGTTTGGAGCTGAGATAGGTCGGAAGCAACGGAGACCGAAATACAAAGAGAAAATGAATGCAGCGAGAGAGATGACACAAACAGAGAACAGATTAATTTCTATTTTACTTGACTGCATTTGAAAAGGTTATTGCGGCTGAGGGTGAAAACCTTGCTAAAGAAGACGTTTTCCAAGAAAGTCCGTGAAATGATACGACGGAGATGCTGTACGATGGATTGAGATGAAGTGAGCCGAAGAGCTGGGAGAGACCTGGACTTCTTAGTTTTTGCGCATCCCCTGGGAGGCTAGTTGGAGTTAAGTAAGAGAGCAGCTGCACTAGGCAAGATATAAAGCCAGCAACTTCCATGGAATCCCCCAAACCCCTCCGACTCACACGGCAGTAAGCCCAGCTCGCTCCTTGGCTCCCGGGATTACATGACACCTGGGCGAGGAACGTAAAAAGCTTGATTGAAGTCACTCAAAACTCTAAAATAATATCCTGCTGATTAATACTGTGGCTGTCGATCAAACAGTCGAGGTTTATAGGCTGGGGAGACGCCAGGGGAAGCTGGAACTGTAATGACACCCAACGATCAGGGAGAAAGTACGACATGTAGCAGGCCTGATGTTTTTTTGGACACATAAAGTCTCACGGCTCTGAAACAAGCCAGGAAGAGCGTCCAGCTTTGAGGCCAGGTTTTTGTAGTGGCCAAACGGTGTAATTGCATTGTCACGTGACGCAATTGGAAGTCTGGATGAACCGCACGATTTAATTATTCAAATCCCCATTCACATTAGCAGAGCGCGAAACCGTAAGTAAAATCTAGTGAAATCTCCAGTGTGCATGGTAGATCCAGCCGTTTTCGGCTTCTACATGCCACTGAACAGCTTTCATAGAAATTAACAGGGCTCCACCTGTAACACAAAGGTCAGATGTAATACGTCCTTGGTCTGAAGGGGTTAAATGCTTTCTGTTCAGGAAGCGGCCTTCAAAACTGGTGCGGCACCACACAGTGTTCTCGTAATACTTTCACGCCTCCCGAACCTTATTCAGTAACGGGTTGACCAGTTCTCGAGAATTCCTTCACACTAGCGACTAAAGCATGTGTCACAACTCAAAACCCTTGGTTTGGTCAGGGATGCCCAAATTTGTTTTCTGCTGAGGACAAACACTGAAGCTCAATGGTGGGCCACGAGCCAAAAACAATTTAAACCTTGTGTTGTAGTGTAAAAACTCTAAATGGTACCAATCCCCTAAATTGGCTGACTTTCCTCACAGTGTCAGCCTGCCCTTGAGACAGAGATCCTCTACAATACAAGTTAGGGAAAAGATATCCCAGTAGGAACCACATCCACATTGGATGATTCAGCAGTTGGTGACTTACGTACAGTGCCACAACTCAATGCCACACCGACTCTTGTTAAATATACACTCCTGTCACGTCATGCAAACAAACCACACAACTATCATCCGTGCACTCCAAGAAACGCTTGGCTCAGCTGTTTGCAGGATGCACAGCGATGAGGTCATGTATCTCTTTGTTAATAACTGTAATTTGACAACTGCGAAAAACAAAGTCGACTTGCTGCGAGAGCGCTCAATTCATCCAGCATCCACCATAAAAAAAAATGTTTAATTACTTATCCGACTTGGATGAGCCAGCCATGTTTGCTTAGGTAGGTCACATAAGAGCTAACAGCACATGGGATACAGGCTGTGAACACTTCACCCAGTAGCACCAGCTATATAAGCTCAATCGTAGCTTAATTTGGCAATTTCTAGACATTTTGAAAAATCGCTCTTGGCGTCTTTCATGCCGATATCACGCTCATGTCTGTCCGGTAACCATAAAGCTACAGCTAGCAGCTGGTTAGCTTCTTGTAAGGACTGGAAACAAGGTGCAACGGCCGCCTTGGCTCTGTCAGGAGGCAGAGCGGGCCGTCCAGTGGTCAGAGTGTCCTTGACCAAGATACTGAACCCCCAAATTGATCCTGATAAACAGTTGGCACCTCGCATGGCAACCTCTGACAGTGTGAATGGGTGAATGCAACAATTTTTGTAAAGACTGTCTGCAGACTGGAAAAGTAGAGTCCAATTTACCAAATTGCGGTTGTATGGACGTCACGTGTCAGGTGGTTTCTTGCCAGAAGCAAGTATTTCCAAAGTTTCCACTGGTTGGCAACCTCACAGCACCTTCCACTTTTACACAGATTAAACATAATATGTTGATTTGAGGTGCTGGTAGGGCGATTTAGTTAGCTTTGGACAAAGTTGCCCTGTCTTATGTTCAGCTAACCTAACAGGCTGACGCAAACCTATTTCTAACTAGAGGCCAATTGATGCTCTCACACACACAGAGGCAGATAGATAAAAAGTCTCGGAGGGAAAACCAACACACACTCTCAAGCAAACAGGTTGCCACTAAAAGCACTGTCAGCGAGTTCACAGTTTGAACCTTTGTTGTGTCTTCAGACTCTCCTGACTGTGAAAAGCCATTTCCCTGCAGCCGGCAGACGGACTGATGAGAGGTATTCTCAAATCCCACACCAAGCTGAACACACACACACACACTTGCAGACAAGAAAACACACATTTTTGTACTTGAACACACACTTTTCCCGGGACTACAGCAGTAGCCTGACATCACTCATGTTACACATTGAGACAGACAGCTTGTCCCACAGAATTAGTCTGCTGTTCCCCCGCACACACACACACACACACATACTCATTGACATCATCTGGTGCCAGTCATGGCCACAGTGTATAAACTGTTTCTGTGTCTGTGTGTACATGTGTCTGTTGGCCTGTTCATATGTGCAGAACATTTTTGTGCGTATACCTGTTTGTTTTGTCATCAGGGAGAAGGTCAAGGAGGCCACCCGCAAGTGGAAAGGTCGCTGCTTCTGTGAGTCACGGCAGCATCGCACAGGAGCACCTGAAACACTTGGTTGTGTGTCCAAATGGAACGCTTGGTTCAGATAAACCTTTAAAGAAAAATAAAGATAAAGAAAAAAAAATGTTCAATGGCTGTTTTTGCGCAATTGTCTCTGTGTACATGTCTGCTAACATTTATCTACAGAAAATCTTCAACATTGTATTGTTTTCCCTCTTTTTATACATGGTATTCAGTTGATTGCAGAATTTTATAAAGGTGCAATATATAATTGATTGGAAAAAAACAACAGAATATGAAGAAATAGCAGTTTTGACGTGATGGCATCTACTTATTGCGTTGCAAAGCATGTTTAAAATGCTAACCAGCTAGCTTTGCCCATCCAAGTCTCCTGTGCTGGCAACGTAATCACTAGCACTTGTCCAGCGCTTCGGGCTCCCAGACTGGATTGCTAGCTGCATGGCTAATTAAGCTAACTTGCTAACAGGTACAGTTGGCAGCAGTTAGCGGTTACTTTGATATGCTGCTACCTATTTTTGTTTTGTTTTTGTTTTTTTACATTTTGTGTATGAATTTAACAGTATTTCTATTTTTCTAAATCTTGCACCTTGAAAATATTGCATTAGTGGTTTTGCAACTACAGCTTTGTCTCTTTTGACCAGTATCTTGAGGTGGCTTATGTCGGTCGATGTTAGCAAACATTAGCTAAAAGCTATTCAACATTTTTTGGCATTAATAATTTAAATTGTATCATATTTAAAATCATTTTTGAAAACCTTTTTATTTAAACAGGTTTTTAATTTTGAGGTTTATTTCTATTTCTAACTTTTTTAAAACTTATTTTAAATCATTCACCCATTTTTAAAAAATATATTTTACATTTTACCCTGTGTGTTAAATCACCTCTCATTCAGACTAATTCCTCTTTCAGTTCTTATGTCAGCCTGTTCATTCATACATTTATGTGCATAATAATTTTACTGACTTCATGGCTTGTCTTTATTTGTGTTCATGTGCTGTATTGCAACACCTCACAAGTAAACGCGGTGATCTCTTTAAAGCAACATACACAGGAGAATTGTCGGAAGTAAAGGCAAATTCGTGTTTTTATCCTGTAACACCGCTGACGACCACAGTGGCTGCTGTTCCGCAAAAGTTGCATAGTCTTGCTTTAAAGAGTTGCTTCACTCAAATTACAAAAAAAGAGCATATTTTCTCACTTAAAACTGCTGGTATCTGGTCATGCAGATAGTTTTGGTTATACTAGATAATAGAGGTGAGTGGACTTAAGTCACGTTGTTCAAAGTATTAGAAAAATCACGTCTCAGACCTCTAAAAGCAATTTGTATCGAGAAAAAAGTCTTGTTCTGAATCTGGATAATTCTTGTTCTGTATCTGGATAATTCACAGAACAAACACACAAAAACATATCTTTAAGCAACTGTAATTTTTTTTTATTATTATTAAAATACATGTTAAATAGCTCTATATTCCAACTCCATGTTTCCCATATCCCTCAGGCTTACATTATGTATTTGCGCTCTCCCACTCCCACGAGCTATAGTAATCAAACATCACGGTGACACAACCAGTATGTGCACTTTCTTTTCCTTTTTAACAACCGAGCTTAACTTTTAGTCGGGGCGGGGGGGGGGCTCTGATGGCCTCGACTCCCCCTCCTTTCAACAGCTCTCTGTTTTTGTCTTCCCTCCGTCTGCCCGTCATGTCTGCAGAACAGATTAGAAGCAGAGAGCAGAGCCAGTGAAAAGAGGTCACACATGTTGAGCGTATCTTTTTCTCCTCCTGTCTTCTTTTCTTATTTCTCTCCCCCTTAGGTTCCATCACTCGACACAAACATCGAACCTACGCAGTGATGGAATGGAACTGGGTACTTATACTCAAGCATTGTGCTCAAGTAAACTTTCTGGATACTAATTTTACACTTCTACTGCACTTCGAGGCAAATGGTGTACATTTTATCCCACAGCATGTATTTTATAACTCTGGTTACAAGTGACTTAGTCCGACACGCTGGATTTAGACTGGGCATAAGTGTATTTAAGGTGACCAATGGCAGGCTGCGTATTGAATGGCAGCCTGCGTATTGCTATTTTCGAAATCCTAGCCTCTGTGGGAAACAGCATGCCTGCTAAAAGTGCGAATGTAAACGAGCTAGCAGTCGTTTCCTCTTCTTATACGGGGATTTTGCCATTTTAAATCCAGGCCTTGTTCCCCCAACACTGCATCCTGGGGTTTATGCCGCTGAAGGTAACTGTGATTGGTTTAAAATAAATAGAAACAAGCCTATAGCAGACTAATAATGGGTGCAGCAAGAACAATTAAAAGATTACATTGTGCATTCAACACTTACTTCAAAATGATATGCTAAACGAAGCATGAGTATAAGATCTGAATACTTCTGCCACCAGTGAACCTACCTCATGGTGACTCCTGCTCAAGGGAGGTATACAGTTTCTGGCTTGCAACCGGCATCCCGCTGTGCAGACTGACCTCACCGACTGACTGTCTGTCTGGCTCAGCACTTTATCTCGGTCTGGACCAGCTGGACGGATCCGGTTGAACATAGAACCGAGAGACGTAGATTGTAAACATGCATCAACAGAGATGAAGGTTTCTGTTGTTTCACTAAATGCTGGACATCTGACAGTTAAATTGAACTTTACGTCCATCTGGAAAAGAGCGTCGACTTCAACCTGACTGCAAATGTTACTCAGGTTTGTAAAAGAACACAAGAAAAATCACATTTGAATGTGTCATAAGTGATATAAACTCAGCCAACTGCAATCATTTGTGTGCTGAGCTGACATTATTGTGACCAGGATGTAATAACAACTCCCGTTCACCGTGTGGCTTGTTTATTAGGAAAGATCCATTGAAGTTCTCGTTTGAGTTGGATGGACTTCTAGGAATTTCAAATCTATGTCCGCCCCCCCAAAACATGTAAGCTTTCATCAAAGGTGCTGACAGAGGAGTTTTTATAGTGCGTGCGTGCGTGTGTGTGTGTGTGTGTGTGTGTGTGTGTGTGTGTGTGTGTGTGTGTGTGGGGAGTCGTAAGTTGTAACTATTAATGGGGCTCCGCTGACAGACAGGGAGGATCTCTGTCGGGAGGACCCATGAAAAACATGTACAACATGGACACAGATAAGAGACCTCCAACTCATACATGCATCACACACACACACACACACACACACGATCATGAAAGCGGTGCGTGAAGCGTGAATGTCTGATGGCTGCTATCTTTCAACTTCTACCATCAGGGTGCACATGAGCAAGGCACCTGAAGAATTTCTTTTAAGATGTCTAATTCTTTCTCACCCTAGTTTTTCCTTCTGATCAAGTGGCTATGGCAACATTGTAGATTGCAAACTGACCTCGAGTTTAGCAGGTTTATCTTTGTCAGTGGTATGAGGTGCTGAATGTCGACACACAGATACAAGTTCAATATTTTGCTCTGTTTCTTCACATTAAGCTTGTTTTTATCACACTAAGCTCATATTCTAGTGTCTGATTGTTGAAAGTCGTGCTCCTTGAATGATTGTGTGTCCACAGTCGTCTGTCTTGGCTTTCCAATTTTTCCCCAAGATTTTCAGTTGCCTGAATGAATGGGAAATTCTGGCAATGGAAATGGGCACTTCCAGAGCCGGAGCAGTTGAAAAAACAGGTGTTTTTTGTTTTTTTTAAATTATTTATTAGACCCTTCTGGCCAGTTCCTTCATTTGTAAAACTGTTGGAATGCCCCCGTCCTGCAAAATCTAATGGACGCACAATCACAAACAATTTAATTTTAGCCCCGTAATTAAAAATAAGAATCACAACCAATTGGAGAAATGAGCAAATCACTGAAAATATGACCCAAAAACACTCCAGAATGCTCCTTTACCACCCGAATTCCCCAGTACCCAGCTGCAGGAGGCTTGCAGCAGGACACTTGGATAAGTTAAACACAGTGTCCAGCGTACGCATACCCACACCCCGTCCACTCCAAACACCCGCAGTCTTGTGAAGTTTTATCAGTGCCAGCCACAGCTAACCTCTCACCCTCAGCTATCATCCAGGACACTCCCTGCTTGATTAGATTTCCTGCTGCGGGTCAAAATAATAGAGAGAAGGGGAGAAAAAGGTAGAGGGAGCGAGAGAGAGAAGGGGAAGGAAAGAACGAGGAGAAGGAGGGCGGAGGGGAGCGTCGGAAAAGAAAGTCAGCAGCTTCGCTCCTCTTTCGCTCGTCTTGCCGCACACTTTGGGTCGGAGAATATGGGTCACAAAAACACATTCCAGCCTCTGAACGTTCATATGATTTCCGTGGAAGCAGATGAGAGGGAAGTAAGTGCACTTTCCTCAGAAAGCATGAGAAAGGGGGGGAGGAAGACAGGAAGACGGGTCAGGAGCAGGTAAAGATGAAGGAAGAAAAGCAGCCAGACAGTAAATCATTGAAAAGGTCACTCGAAACTTCTTTTCTGAGCTACGGGTTTAACTTTAAGAGATACGGTAATCCTTAGATAAAACACGCCTGACTCCCATGAAGTGATCTGGACTCCTGCTGTTTGACAGCGGCTCACTCCGGTTCACAGTGTATCACTTCAGACAGTCCACAGTTGATGGATTTGCCTCCTCGATCGGTGACAGATACCATAACATCGCTTTTCTGCCCGCTATTTGAGGATTCAACAGCAAGTGGCAAATTCACCACTTTGACCTGAATGCTGTGTGTGTGGGTGTGATGTATGTTTTAACCTCTCGCACCAAATACACATTTTTTTTTTTCAGCCCGTGGTGTTTTTGTTCCAAGCTTTTCCGGGTTGCGAATGTCTCGTGTCTGTGTCCTCACATCGCCTTGCATCGAAGGGCCGCATTCCTGAAAAAGCTCCTGATCCAAATCTGTCACACTTGATAAAACTTTCAGTGTAAATTATAAGCAAGCTAGCACCACAGCTAGGGAGCTAATCCCCTACTGACCCTTTCTAAAGAGCTAAACAGTCTCACTGAGCACAGGCTGTGGGTTTGACGCCGTCGTTTTAGAAGGTTTTTTTTAAAGGTGCAGCATGTAAGACTACTGCTGACTTTAGCCGTTGTTAGCTACTTAGCTTAGTTAGCTGTGCATCTAGCGGTCCTATTGGCGTCCACCTTAGGGGGCGTGAGCTTTACTGTCAGACTGGTGCCTCTCGAGGAACAACGCGGTGTTACAGGCCGGGACAGGAGTGGGCTAGTTGGTTAGCGCACTAAATGAAATTAGATTAGCTCAACCACACTATACATAGATATGTAGTCAAAAGTGCCCTTTTTTACATTCTGTTGATTAATTGAGTAAATAGTGATCAACAATATGTTTTTTCAAGGCAGAGAATATTAATTATTAGTAATCAAAGAGATCAATAACAGATATTTGAAATCCATACACTGTACATTTGCTTTAAAAATTAAAATCATTGGCGCAAGCATTATATTTTAGGTACAGTTTTTAGGTTCTTCACTTAAGTATTTTCCTCTCGTCTTATAATTCCATTCTGCTACCTTGATTTGATAACTTCAGTCACTTTGCAAACATTCTGAACTGAGTTTTTTTCAGTCTTAAGATGTGTGATAGACCCACACATTATACATTGTTGATGTAGGTATGGGTTTAGTGTCATAATCCTGGAGGATGGTAAGCTTGCTACAAGGCTTTAGTTTGATCCTCCTTGTGTTTTTAACTTTTTTGCAGTGTTTGAAGCACGATTGTCAGGCCTGAATAGGAAACAGTAGGAAACACAGCAGTTTTTTTTTTGTGTTTTTATTTTTCCTGCATGAAATTTTAGCAGCTTTCCAAGGACAGCTGTTGTAAAGCGCCTGTTCACTTTTTACCTTCTGGGACACAGGCCAGCGCGACTAGTAGCCTACTTTCACTTTTGGCTGTCTCCGTCAATCGTGTGACCCTTATCTTGCAAGGTGTGGTAATCCGCCGAGATTTCACATTACATAAACGGCTGTTCCTCCTCCAGTAAAATAACATCAATTAAAGATTCTTTTGCAGGATTTTAAATGAACCTCTTCTCTCTCTCGCTGGTGCTGTGCAGAAAACTTTATAAAAGTCAGGACCTTGTCACGGCTAACGTCCGTCTACATGTTTAAGAGTGTGAGAGACAGAAATGCCATGGCATGTCAGAGAGCTGATGAAGACATGTGCGGCGCATGACATGCACATATACACAGCCGGTGGCGCTGTTGATGTTAAATGTCTCGCTGACATGAGCCATGCCGCTGCTCTGGCGCTTGTTTGTACTGTATGTAATGAGATAATGAAAACACGGCCGTCAGTGTGTGTGTGTGCGCGTGTGTGTGTGATTTCGAGCTCCCGTATGGATTGTTGTGTGTTAGATACGGCTCGCAGCTCTCCGACACAGAGCGGTGAAGCGCTTTTTCGTTACTCAGCACAACGAGGTCAAAGGATGACACCGAGTTAAAGATTAGAGTCCTAACAGCTCGCACCAGATATTCAATAAACCCAATTTCACTGGTAGACAGGATGCTGGGGTGCTTTTCGCCTCGTGCCATTTTGAGGTCATAGCCATAGTATAATCAGAAGGGGTATTTATTTTAAGTTTGTTTTTTTTTCATAATCTGTGACATAATAAGTGACGTACTTCTCTGACGTTGATTTCAGGAGCTCCTCAGCTGGTTTCAGAACCGATCCAGGCTGGAATTTTCCTTTTAAATTCACACCCTCGTGTCCGGATTTATCAAACACCATGTTTTGGCTGTTCTGATAATTGCGGTGTAGTGCTGGCAGCCTGACCGCTGCCCATGGGCACTGACCTACTTCTCCAAGAGCTCGCTGTTCTTTTTAGGCAGCTCATAATGATTTACCAGACCAGTCTGTGTGTGTGTGTGTGTGTGTGTGTGTGTGTGTGTGTGTGTGTGTGTGTGTGTGTGTGTGTGTGGCACTCGGTGGATTTCATGCGTGAGTGTGTCAGTCTGTCAGTGTGTCAGTGTGTCAGAGAGCACCAGGCATGGGCGGGTGACACAGTTTGCCAACAGGGCCTGCGACTTCCTGTCATCAATCTTCTTTCAGACACGCACGCACACTTAAAGCATGTTGACAGACGCAACAGGGAGAGCCCCCCCCCCACCCCCACCCGTTGAAGCACTTGCCACGGGTGTCCTCTCTAATCCGCAGCCTACTGTACTGCAAGCGAACGGGGCACTCTCGCAGGAAGTCAGCCTTTGACCCCGAGGTCGTTGACCGTGAGACCCAGACACACAACAACAGGAAGTGTTCTTTTTTTTCTCCTCCCTGCTAAATCAGGCCAACAGACGCTGATCCTGCACGCTCTCCCTCACAGGCAGCAGAGGCTTGCGAGTGACCGCGGCACGACACCGCCACGGAGTCACACAACCTCAACAGCAGCCAGCCAAACAGAAGGGACGCGGGGGCCCTACAAGTTAGATATCGCATTACCGACTACCGCCTCCTTTTCCTTTATCTGCATGGTGTTTTTCGCCCTCTGAAAACGCAAAGAATGCCTCAGTAAACACAACCAGAGCGCCGCCGCAGATGACAAGCCCGCGAAAGCCCGATCGACTTCTGACCCGCGAGTCCAATAACATTCTTTCATGTGGAGCGGCCGAGTCCATAAGAGGAGTTCCCACTTAGTGCAGAGTAAACAGTCAGAGTCAAGGGTTGACGCGCTGATAGACAGGCGGCCGGCTGATCTATGGGTGGGAGGGCACCCAAACATCTCCAACAGAGATACAGTGCATGTTTTGAAGTAGCATGCTTAAAAGGGGCACCATGTAGTTTTGAAGAAGAAATTGAAACTATCCAAAATCCAATATGTGTTTTTGATTGAACTGCCCCTTTAAGCATTTAACTTGGTGCAATTGTTCAAGTAGCAATCCCAAACGGCTGTGTTTAGCTGATTCGTCTGGGGGGGTATTAGTGGGGCGGGAACACGATCCTGGGAGCTGGGGAGCATCAGGAGCCATTAAAGGGGGAGGTGCGGAAAAACAGAGTGCAGCCTCTGGACAGCATCACAGCGAGTCCACGGGTGGAGGGAGGGGAGGAACGAGCGGTTACTGTGGAGGTTAAGAAGATGATGTCGCATCAATGATGCGCTCCATTGGAGGGGGACATATCTGATATTTGAGAAACGCTCTGGCAGTAAAAATGGAAAAGCAACAAGTATTCAGATCAGAGTGCAAGTTGGCTACTGATGAGGAAAGAATTCAATAATATTTTGAAGTCGAGCTGAAAAATGTGGAGGAATGGACCCACCCATCTGGCAGAACATGCTCGCGCAATTGCTCCAAGACATTGACACAATTTAAATTACTCAACACACCATTAAGACCGTGTCCAAGCCATGTCATACCAGAGAAAACAGACTGGAAAAGGCACCCAACAAGAGAATAAAAGAACAAGACAACACAGGGCGACATTTCATCGGATCTCTGAGGACCACCGAGCGCTAAGCTGCGAAGTGCAAAGTTCATTCTTGAAGCGAGGCGGAACCGGCGCCCGCGGTGAAGTCATGGTTGCTTCCAGGGATGAGGACATGCGAACAGCTGCGGCCGCTGACCTCGTCCTCTTGGCCCCTCGCCGCTTGCAGCAGTGCTTACACAATCCCAATGTAACGTTGTGAGAGCGCTGGTTTGGCACCCGCAGCTGACATTGCCACACGCCAATGCAACGAGAACGGAAGAAGGATTCATATGTGTGCGATTAAGCAAGTGCCCTGTCGACTGGAAACACACACACACACACGCACCTCAAAGAGAGGAGGGTTTTATGGGAAAAAGCGGCATAAATCACTGTCGGCTGACCGCTAACTATCAAAGTCATTTAACCATTTTTCATCGTTCTCTTCAAACACGACCGACGTAACCGACCTGACTCATCGTGGAACCACCAAAAACAGAAAGCTCTCCCTCTTCCTCTCTGTCGTTCTCTTACCAGCATCCAGCTTTTCAGCCCCCCCCCCCCCATCCCTGCTGAAAACTCTACAGTCAGCATTTTGACACACACACACGAAGACACACAACATGCAGGGTGCAGATCGTCTCCAGATGTCTAATTGGAGAGAGACATAAATAGGGTAACAATGGCGGAGAGGGGAGAGTCACAAAGTCAGGCTGAATCAGATGAGAGGCTCGTGGCTGCCCGTCTTTGCAGATTAACCATTGCTGACACACACACACACACACACACACACACACACACACGTTTGTACGAATGCAAAAGCACACTCTAACATATGGAGTGAAGTAGAAGACAACAGTCTCTTAAAATAAAAATAATTTAACCCATGCGCTGTACTTATTAAGTAAGTATGTAGTTAGTATTTCCATCTTAAATCTTAATGATGTCATGGTTTGGCCTGTTTTTTGTCTTGTTGTCACTCTCTACTTGCATCTACTCTACTGCTCTTTCATTTTCTGGAGACATTTCTTCGTCAGAAGTCACATGTTGCATCATCTCTCATAGACCCGCCTCTATGTGTCTTGTGTTCATAGTAAAAGTTTTGGGGAATGTGCTTCATAAATGTCTAATGACTTTATTGATAGTTTATTGGCGTTATCAAGTCTGTGTTGGTGCACGTGGTTTTATGAGATATGATAACAGTGTGCAAACAACCCCATTGACCTGGATCAGATTCTAATATGTATGTTGCCAAATCCTTAGAAAGAGGTTAACGAGTCTGAGCAGTGAGAAATGCACATGGATCTCTCAAAGGTGCAGTATCAAACATATGCAGTCAAACATGCAGGATTTAACTTAAACTATCAACAGAAGGTGAAGAACAGTTTTGACATAATCCCTGTTCAGACCACTAGATGCACGGCTAACTGAGCTAACAGCTAATGGCAGCAACAATTCACGACTGCTCTGGTGAAATGCTGCCCCTGTTTGTTTTTTCATTAAGAACTGGGTGGATGGCCAATTTGTACATATTGCACCTTTACGTGGAAAAAAAAATAACAGCCATATATTATTGTAATTGGTTCTTTATTTGTACACATGGTTTGTTAAAGTGGTCTAAACATTAGCGTTGCAGCTGTATACCAGTTTCAAGGTAGACCATGGCATGACAATTGAGTTATCATACTGTGTACCTGCTAATCCCCTATATGGAATCCTACTGCCTAAGCTAATTAAAAATATATTTATTTCATATAAATATCAAGTTTCTTGTCTGTCCAGGCATCATATTTTGTAAAACCATAATAAAGCATTTGTTAAACCTATAAAACCCTTCTGTTTTCATTCCATTCCTTTGTAATTGACATTCAAACAAAGCCCAAAGCCTGTGGGTGATGTTAAAGATTATGAAGGGGCCAGTGTGAAGGGTTATCTCTGTGCGCAGCCGGCTAACATCACAGGGAGGTTCTCACAGATCGTATCTCCATGGGAGACAATGAACTCTTCCAGAGCTCTCCATTAACGACCAACATGGCTGGACTTTCTCTGATGTGATCGCAAGTGGTTGTTGCTTTTAGAGGCCCACCCTCCTAGAGACCTGATCGCCCCATTCAAATTTCTATGAAAACAATCTGCCAGACTAAACCACAGCCGATGTACGACAGAGCTGTGAGTCAATTGATGCACAGCTGGGCCTTTTTTAACGGGCAGGAAACGTTTGGTACGTCAAGTTTGTCAGGACAAAATTGAAAATGATGAATTTAAATGGACTTTGGTACCATACTTTGGTGTCAGTGTTAATACTGACTTTCCAGCGGTTTACATCACAAATTATTTTTGAATAGCCTATGCAATGTGTACCAATTTAGTAAAAATTCACACAAATCATTGGAGAAAATGTCTTAACATGTGAAAACATAGAAAAAAAGATAATGTGTTGTAACCAGCAGCCACTCCACAGTTTGGATATTTATGGACTAGCAACAGCTGGCTTAATAAAGGCGCTAGTGACTTAAAATAGCTCACCACATTCCAACTCTGATCAAAACTAGGTTTTCCTGAATGTTGACTTTCCCATGGCAAGCAATACCAAGCCAGCTGAATATTAATGAAGACCATTTTGGAGTGTCATGCAGACATGTTTTTCTTCTTTGGAAGAGGCTAAACACCTCCAGCCCTCTTCAGTCTTTGCGTCAAGTTAACATGACCCAAGCTAACCAGTCTTAGTCCTTGTAAGTCAACATCTTGGCCGCCAAATTGTTATAAGTAACGGATCATTATTGGGATTAGTAACTGTAATCCAACATGCAAATTGGAATCCCTTACACTACTCTTCACAGAAAAGTAATTAACTAAATAACGCGTTTCTGCCCAACATTGGTTATAGATGTTGAATGGCACAACACTTCCTGATAAAGCCAATGTGTGGTACTTGCTCCATATAAAGCAACAGGTCTACAGTACAGTGTTCGGCTTATCTATTTACCTCTGGTCACCTAAGGACATTATAATTTTGTTATAGACGTGCTTATTTTAGTTATGCTGCCTCTGTTATTAACTGTTGTAGTGGACCAGAGGATCAGTAAAAAACATGGATCATGGCAAGAGACGCATTTTCATCCTGTCTGAAATGCAGAAAGTGGCAGTTTGTTGTTGAGATAGTGAAGAGTCGTTTATTTTTGGGTGAACTACGATTGTGTCTCCCATGGTACACGTCACCAACACTAATATGGTTGGTACTTAAAGGTCCCATATTATGGTGATTTCTGCTTCTTGACATGGTTCCTTGATGTCTAAATGGAATGTTAGTAACATGCTTTGGTCGAAAAAAGCTGAAGCATAGAGCACAGCAGGGTTCTTGAAACACCAGTTTCACAGCCCTGCTCCAGGTGGCCTGTTTCAGTGCCTTTCCCTTTAAATGCTAATGAGCTACTGCGCGCCGCCCACGGTACCGCCCACCTCCTCCTGCCTGCGGAAGACGTGAGGACGGCATCATGTGACCATGGCAACGGCGGAGTTTCTGGGAGTAATGGCTGCCGGACAACAGACTGTGGTCCGACCCAGAACAAGAGGCTCCAGAAGAAAGTAAGCAGCCAAGAATGAACATTGATGTTACTCAGTGGTCAGTAGTTAAGTTTGTTACCTCGACATTACTTTTATGTTACTGCAGATAACGAAAGTTTTACGGGCTTACTGGCCGTCTGCCCGCGTTGTTACAGCTAACAGTCCTCTTCTCCTCGAGTGTTTACATCATAAAGCTTAGCCAAACCTCGACTGGTGTTTACTGCTGTTAAGTTGTAGTAACGCGGATGCAATTTAGCAAAAGCAGTTGCAAGAGAAAAGTGTAACCCCATATTATTATTTACCTTTATGTAGCCAGGTAAGTTGATTGAGAACCTGCTCTTATTTGCAGTGACGACCTGTAATTAGCTACTGCCAGCAATTTTCAACTGTAGTTTTCAGTAAGCCACAGTTGCCTCCAATCACCTTTCTACCAGCAGAATTGTTTTTTAACCATTTAAAACGGTTTATAAGCTTTATATATATTATCAAAGAAACAATGTGACATGATTAGTGATCATAGTTTCCAATGAATAATAAAAAATCGGCATAAAAACAGGTGTTCCTGTGGCTATTGTAAACAAATGCCTATAGAACCTGAGAATATCTGCTGTATGGAAATACCACAATTAAGTGTAAACACTGGGCAAACAAGGTTGTCATTTTGCTCTCTTTTCTCTAATCTATTGTCACTCACTTACCTTTCATAATTTCTAGGTTACACGAAGACTGCGGCAGCTTCCTGATACACCATCATGCATGGTGGACCACCCTGGCCTGTAACCTGTCTGCCTGAATGTATCTGCACTGCAACATGCACTGAACATTTATCGGGCAGACTATGAATCTTTACGACTGAGGGGAATAGTGCAGTCAGCTTTTAGTCACATAAATACTATTCATTTATCGTAAAAGTGTTATGATTAAAAGTACATAACTGCTTCTTCTATCTTACATTGTTTATAGTTTATTATCTTTTGCTTATTACCATGAAAATTACATATCAAACAATGAAAACACAGAACAGTTAGGAAAGATGTTTTAATTGTAAGAAACATTTGTAAACATGTGTTGACATGAATGAAATAATAAGAAGAAAATACATATCTGAAGTGAAACAGTTTGACTTTATATATTAACTTCAATATCAATATGAAAATAATAACAAAGAAAGTATCTAGTTGCCATGGGTGTAAACATTCAGTGCTGACTTTATATTGAATTGTGTTTAGCCAATATAGCCTACATAAGCTTTGTAAGCTGGTGCTGGTGCTCTCTGGGGCGGAGAGTGAGAGTTGTGCTGCCTGTCTGTGTGGTCCGAGAGGTCTTCAGGGATTATGAGTTTCAGCACCTCCTTCACATATGGGGCAGGGTCCTGGAAAACCTTCTGGAAGATCAGGTCCAACAGAGCATCACCGCAGTCTGCAGTGCAATAAACAAATGCATGTTTACAGGAAAACTGCAGTAGAACCAAAAAGCCTTGTGCTGCAGTGTTGTAAAGTGTCTCTTATTTCTCCTAATTACTTCTCATTCATACATTCTCATTATTTATTTTGAAAACCATCTTAAAAGAATTCAGATTTTAAGTGTTTGTTTTCAACCTTTTGTGTGATGTCTGTGTGTCCATGTTTATTTTAATTTGAGAGGTTCAAATAAAAGATTGTAAAACTTACAGAATGTCGTGTCTGTCTTCACTGGTTTGGCTCTGCACTCTCCCTTCCAGGACTTTGGAAAGCTCAGTTTGAAAAGAGGATCCCCTGATGATGTGGTGGCTTGTCCTCTATCAGCATTCTTATTGTGATGCAGTGCAGCCAGTCAGAGTCTTGAACAGTAAAAAGACAAACATGAAAACAATTGCAAGAAATGGGCAAATGTTCTCAACAAGTAATCACAGTTTAATTTACCTGCACAGCATTCCCAGATATGGATAGGAGTAACACATGACAGCACTGTTACAGTATAATTCAAGCACTAAAGACTGCAACGCCTTACATTACTCTAATCCGACCACTTTATTTCAGTAACGAGTAATCTAGCGTTAATATTTCCAAACCAGTAATCACATTGAAGTTATTTATTGAAGTCACTGTGCGTTACAATTATTGTCATTTTCATTCGTAAAAATATATATTTTTGCTTTCTTCTTGTCTCTGGGAGTGATGTCACGTACGTCTCAAGTCACGTTTTAGCCATGAGGATAACTCACGTGTACACCACGCAGCAACACAAAAATGGAGGGAGGAGAGAGATGCGTGTTTCCTAGCTGGAAATATACTCATTATGCTGAGTTATTTAAAACAAAAAAGCACAAATGCTTGGTCAAGGGCCCAGCCCGACCCGGCTCGGGCAGAGAATCTAAGCTCTATGTAGCAGTCAACAGTACCCTCGTATTGCCCCGGCCTATGCCAACATATTCCAGCTTAGAAAACATTTTCAAATGCATTATTTCACAAAATCCTGAAAGCTTAGACCCGGCGGAGGGTGTGTGTATGTACTGCTTGACTGACCGCGCCTCTGGGTTTGCATGTGGAGACCGTGTTGATCGCGAACTAGGGGCTCGCGGTTAGCATTAGCTTGAAAGCTCACGGTTAGCGTTAGCTGGTACTATGTGACACTGCTTGGTTAGTTCGTGTAAAATTGCTAAATAAACACAGCTAAATACTTGTACATGCAGACATTTCCCTGGGACACGCATTACATAGTGTGCAAGATCAGAAACGTACTACACACAATGATTCTGCTTTAGCACTAACGTTAACTTGTGTGGTCAGGGAAGCTAACGTTAGCGGTTAGCCGCTAACCTTAGCTTGTTCTCAATGGCAAAACACACAGTACATCAGGCACGGGTTCAGCCTAATCTACAGAAACACACAGCACATTATTTGTGTACTTACATGTCCTTGGTCTGCATGTATTCCTTTGAGTAAAAGTCTGCCGACCACTCATGCCTTGTACTGGCCCAAGTTGGTGAAACAGTCAGTGTCAAAGTGGCTCGCACACACCAACAGTTTTTTGCCAACTTCAAAAATAAATCATAAAAATAAATTCAATCCATGCCGCTCTTTCGTCCTCTGCAGCTGTGAGACGATGGAGTGTGTTGTGCTGGTCCTTGCAGCCAACAACAGAGCATTTTTCCTTGAGTTTGGCCATGGTGATTTCAGTAGCGTAATGGCGGATCTCCGAGACCGGAGCTGTACCTGGTGGGTGGAGACACCGTGCGGTGAAGGGAGGGGCAGTGGGGTAGCCATATGCAAATGTGCGGCCGTCGACGTCGACAGCCGCAGCAAATTTGACTCGTGTATCTGGAAACTGCAGGCAAGACCCCTTTAGAAACCTGTATCTCACTCAAAAAAGCATGGATAGTCTTTTTTCAAAGTTTCCTGGCGTGTGGCAGCACCATAGACCCACAATAACACCCCAAATCCCAGAAAAAGTCAGTTTTTCATAATATGGGACCTTTAAGCAAAGGAAAAGGGGATTAGGGAGACGGTAAGGGTAAGGGTTATTTCGTAATTCCATAGTGTTATACGTCAACGGTCTTTTCAATGGATGAAAACCATCTTAAGTATGATTCATGGCTCAAACGGGATCCAAAAATTAAGTGTTTCTCGCCATTCACTACTTTAAGTAAAGAGGCCAACTTTTTCTAAAACAGGGTCCCACGGTAGTCCACCAGCGGGGGAGGGACCTCGCTGCTCTATATCACCTCTCAACTCAGCACTTTCCTCAGGGACTTGATGGTAATCTAGGTGGTTTGATAGCTTCAGACAGAAAAGAGGGGAACCTTGCATGAAATATCGGTTGAAGGGGAGGCCTTGTGGCTGCATATCATACCCAGTAAAGCAAAAACGAAGAAACTGTAATGTCCTAAAAAGAGAGGGAGGGGAAGAACCAAACTTTTTCTTACAGCAGTTACCATAGATGGAAACGTGGACTTGGTGAACTTGGCCAATGGTCACAATAGCAGTAGTGTCCGGTAGAGGTGAACAGTGCTACCTGACACCTGCGCTCATTTGTTTGCTGTTGTTGGGTATGAGCTCAAACTGAACGGTTTGATCGTGGCACCTTTAATGTCGAGTTCAAGCGGGTTGGGTGTCTCAGATCCTCATTTGAAGTTGGATCTCACCACGATTTCAATGTCGGGTCACGTCAGTTTATGGAGCTGATTCAACCACTGTAACGTACTCCAGCTGTGTTTCCCCTCTTTCAGCTCAATTCTCGACTGGTGTGCTTTCATGAAAACCCTCAACGGCATGCCATCCTGCTTTTAAAAGTGGGTTATATCGATAAAAAAAAAAAAAAAAGACAAGAGGAGAACTGAAAACCACATACAGGTGGTAGGAAATAATGGATGGGCAAAATAAAAGAAAAAGAGGCACGTGGCTAACGAGAGCAGGATGTTTTCTGACGGGCGGACAGAGAGAGAGAGAGAAAGACAGAAAGTGAGGATGGATAAAGATAGAGCGTTTCCTCTGTCCCCGATGTGGCCAGACGAATAGAAAAGAGCGAGAGAGATGAGAGGATGGACAACCTGCCAGCTGAATGTCATCTGGAAAGCGTTTTTTAGTCTCTCCTCGACAGATGTGGTGTAGCGTCTGATTCTGGTTTTGGGGAAAGGAGGGGAGGACATGACGTGAAAAACAGAAAAGAAGAGATAAAAGGGGGGAGAAAGAGGAGAGAACAGGCCCGTATCACATCTCACTGTATAGGTCTCGACATTATCCTCCCTGGATGAGAATGAAAGGCATTCCTGAGACCACCATGGCCTCTTTTTAAACGAGTGTAGCTTTGGTGGCGTTCCAAAGCAGGGACCTCCTGCTAATCCTTCGTTTATTGACAACAGGTGCTGGGATGGGAGAGGCTTACGGCTGCTATGGCTGTTTGTATGTATGTGAACTTGTTCCAGGCACATGGAGACAGGACATGACATACTGTAAATCTCACGTTATTCATCTTGTTTCTTCGGTGGCGATAGCGTAACAGCGGCTAGAAGAGCTGCAACCGGCAATTACTGTCACCACCAGTTAATCCAGTGATTCTATTGAATGAATCAATTAATCATTAAGCTTCTAAAAAGTAGAATATTTTGGAAAAAAATATGTTTTCAGATTGTGTGTTTTGTGAGCACAACAATTCCAAACGCAAAGATTTTCAGTTTATAATGGCAAGGTTCTATTCAAGTGGAGCAAAGTAGGTATAATGCATGTTTCCCTATACTGCTGGCAAATATTAGGGAATACATATTGAGAGAAACTGCTGTGTAGTTAAGTTTCCAGTAAATTGGATAGAAACCTGTTTTTAACCGTCTTCCCTGGAAGCTTCTGTGGACGTCCAAGGGGCCTTGTGGATCTTTTGTGTTGCGCAGGAAGCCGGTCGCGAGTTTAGTTTAGTTTTACTTCTCAAAGCAAAAAAAAAAAATCATTTAAAATCCTAATTGTTTTTTTTTATATAACCAGATGTTATGTTTCCACAGGTAGGATAGAGATTTATTTGTATTTTCTACATCACCTGTGGTCCCTGTTTCCTTTTTAATTGCTAAGCTAAACTAAGCAGCTGGTTGAAGGGCGTATCTAACTCTGAGTAAGAAAGCTATTCAGCCTCCAAAATGTTGAACTATTTCGTTAAAGGTGCAGAATGAAAGAATTAGCCACATTTGTAGTCCAAACAGATAAGGGGGCAGTAACCACTAACTACTGCTATTTGTAGCTCTCAATAGCCAGTAAACCCAGCTAGCCATGCAGTTAGCAGTCATATTAGCTAATTCTCTTGGGAACTAGGAGTTCAAAGCAGTGGGGGGGAGTGTTGGTGTTGTTTAAAGTTAAGACTAAGGGCTAGCCGGTTAGCACGCTAACTTTTCTCTGCAACGCAATACAGAGACATCTTTAACATAATGTCAGAACTGCTTTCGATTTGTTTTCTTGATATTTTTAGTAAAATGTTTTAATGTTTTAAACTAAAATTCTAGTTATTTTACATATTAATGATCCTTGCCTTGTGATAGTCTGTCTGTGGTCTTGATTGGCTTTTATTTCGCATTCTTTTTTTAACAATTCATTTAAACAAACTATTTGTCCATAATTTATAGTTTATGTGAAACTTCTTTCCTCTGTGTCCTCTGTCTCTATATCCTATGATAAATGCAGTGTGTCGCATGCTTATGAGTCCTGAAAAGCAGTTCACCTTCCACCTGTTCCTAATCACATTAACCGCACCGTCTTGCATCTCCGCTCCGTTGGCCAAACTGCGTGACCAATCAGTACCTCGCGAGTGATATCACCATGGCCATTATCATCATCACTGAAGGCAGGGAGACATTCTTTTGGCGCTCATGACGGGTCCAGCGGTCTGGGCCAGCGAGCGCCACGCACGGCATATTTTTCGACAGCTTTCCCAGAAGACCAAACCAGAACCACATGATGGAGTTTTTCTGAGAAACTACCCAGTGGAAGCACCTACATTTTTCGCTGTCATCTGCACCGCGAGTCAAGCTCAAACACGCCTGTAAATGTCATATGGGTGTAACGTACCATTTATTGACATAGAATGTAATTAGGTAAATGTCAGCTCGACTCACCCATGAGAGCGACTGGGTGGTTTTAACTGATGAATGCTCGTTGTGCGTCCTCATGTCTCATGCATGAGCCTTTCTAATTCGTTCAAATATACTAACGTTGAATGGCATGTTATGCTTATCCTGAATCCTTAAAAGGTCTGCTTCCCCAGGTGGGATGATTTACCTGATGTATTCCAGTCAGGGTATGTTTCCTTAAACTTAAAAGTTGAAGAGAAACATAGCAAATTCGCTCAGTGACTTCTGTAGCGCCGGAGCGAAGGGAGTCGTTCTTCATGAGGCGTGACGTCCAGCAGTGTTTTCGCTAACAAATTGAGGGTTTTCTTACTCTGAAAGCTGGAAGATTTCGAGCTTCCTCGGCCGGGCTTGTGGACCCGACGCAGATCAAACACAATGTGGGCGTATTGATATTGGCCCCGCTGAGTGTGTGAAAGAGGAAGCTGCTCCTGTCACCGGGGGAGAAGAGCAATGTGTACAGTATGCACGTTTCCATAAGTGTGTGTGCGTGTGTGTGACCGCAGAAGATCTCCCTGGCTGCATCTAAAAAGGATCCTTCAGCGAGGGGACCCTCCCTTCCAAGCTTTCCGCTTCCTCGCCCCACACCCTCCAGACCTCCACCCAGGCCTCACTGGCTCTGTCGCCCAGGAATGGGGCAGCCAATCCAGGGCAGAGCTCGCTGATTGTTCCCCCCGTGTTACTCCGTCACGGCTCTTCCTTCAAAAGGGTCAAGGCAAAGCATTGCGTTGCACGAATCGATGGTGTGTGTTTTGAGCCTGGGTGTGTCGGTGCCCACAGACAGGAAGAGGACAAGGTAATGACCGCCATCTACGTCACGATGGGTGCACGTTCATTAACCCTTGGCCCTTCCTATTGTTCAGCTTCACACATTGCTCTGCCCCGGTGTGTTTTCTTAAGAAATTGGACATGGATATGACCTCATAGGGTGTTTTTGTGTGTGTGTGTGTGTGTGTGTTCATGATTGCTGACTCATTTAATACATCTTCAACTTTGAGAATCTTGCTGTGTTGAGACAAATCTCATTTTCCTTCCCTTATTTGAAAGATTTTTTCCTTAGATTTGCATTCAGCACTAACCTAATGTTACTTGTTTGGACAAAAATAAGATCTGCGACATTTTTGCAGCTGGTGTCGTTGACCGATGCACGTCTCAGAGTTGTCGGAGCAGCGACGTGAGCGTAATTTTTTTTTTAAAAACCCAAAGGCGAACGGAGGCGCTGTGAGACATTCAGCCCTGTTTCCTTTCACCACTCGTGTGTGTTTGTGTGTGCATGTGCATGTGTGTTTCAGGCTGTGGGAACTGTAGCTGTTTCACATTCCACCCCTCACGCCCATGGCAACCAAGGACAAACTTTAATTCTGTTTTTATGAACGCCACACACACGGGGCACGTCATGTACAGTCCAAAATTTTAATTAAAAAGCCTGTTAAATACATTTTTATGAAGTTTCTACAGGCGTGCACATTATTCCATATCTTTCCAAAAGTGTTCAAACCCACAGGTTTACTCAAGGTTGTTGGTGCATTTCATTTGATGGCCTGTTGCTATGACTTCAGGTGAAAGACAGAGAGGCTGATCACTGTCAGGTTGATAAATGAGAGTGACGATAAATCCGCTTTTTAATCACAATAGTCACAGAGTCAAACCTTTGGCACGCCTGTGGATCGACAGGTGTATAGCAGAAGACCATTTTAATAACATTTAGGTACGAAGACCTTCATCGGGTTGTCGTGCGATAACACAGTTTTGGTGCTAAAATGTTATTAGAATTAATTCTCGGTTCCCCTTTGGTCTTCTCCTACGTACCTGTTGATCCACAGGTATTGTGGAAGTGAGGCGAACAGTGTGAGGGAGTTTTTGTAGCAATCACAATAGTTAAGAATCATCTCCGAGCTCTCCTCCCGTCTGTACACAGCTCAGAAACAGAGCAGAATCCAGTGTGACTTCAGGTGTTTATTCCTCCAGAAAGGTTCGGCTCTGCCCCCGACTTTCTTCAGCAGAAAAATGACATAATGTGCATTTAAATCTAATGTGTCTTTTGAATTTTTACAAAAGAGTCATACTATTTGTTTGTGTTTTATCTGAAAAGAGTAAGAAATGCTATATGTAATAATAGACAGAGGAATTTTATATGTTGCACTCTATGCATTCTTTAGTATTCGAGTAGCGCATTACTGTATATCAATTATTTCATATGTGTAAGTGCAAGACAGGAGCCCTGCTATCAGCCCTCCGACCCAACAGTCTGCTGAGTTCTACACACATAGACAGGCAGGGGTCAAGGGTCAAGGGCATGCACATCATCACACACCCGCACTTTTCATCCACATTAACAGTACCGGGCGGAAAGAAAAACTGCAAATCCCAGACCCCAGACTTTAAACACAACTTGCCCATTGACCATCTTGTCAAGACTGATGAGCGATCTCTTGGTGAGTGAGCGTGTTTGGGTGAGCGTGCGTCTGCAGTGTTCATCAAGGGGGCTGACTGTTCACATGGCTCGTCAGGTGGTGTACGTGGCCGGCTACCTGCGGCGCGGCTGCAGACTGTTTTCAAGCGCAGGTCTGGCGAGGTAGATACACACCCATATTGGGGGGGGGGGGGGGGCATAAACCCAGACACATCGCACGGAACTTAAATACACATGCATGCACACCAGAATCATTTGAGGAATCTCTTTAATTTGCACACACACAGAATTCAACTTAGGTAACCTGCAGAAACACCACAAGACAGTTACATCATACAGGAATGGCACAGTACATTAGGTGCATGTTAAGCCAATCAAGACCTCACATATAGTTCAGACAAACACACACACACACAGACACACACACACACACACACAATGTTAAACACCAACATCGATGCCTAAAAATGATGTGATGACATTAGCAGGTCTGTTTAGAAGTAAACCTAATGTCACCTGAACGTGTGTTATTATAATAATATAACACGCTTGCTTCTGCATACACAAGGCTCGAGGATACATTGGCATGTATAGCATAACACACCCTTATCTCCGACTAAACTGTTGGCGGTTGAGTTGCACTGTGAGTAATGTTGGCACCAGGTTTTGGCAAGGATGCAAAGGATAGAAAAGATGTAGAGTTTGGGATGTTTTTATTGTTACATTCAGGCAATTTATATGGGATAAATATTGAAAAATGTCTTCTTTTTTTGATTATGTTTGACTTATTTTGAAAACTGACTGGATGCTCCATGTCATGCCTGTGGCCCTCTCCCTGCCTGGCTCGACCTGCTCGGCGGAGACACCAAAACAGCGTTAGTCAGCTCTGGTGGCTGTATTGCGTCTGCCATTAAGTGTTTACATGCTTTAATGTTCAAGAAACACATTAATTATCTCATACTGTCCATTTCTACAACGCCTTTATTCCCCCTCTTTCTCCATTTCAGTGCCTGTCCCTTTAAGGCCCTCCCGAAAAGCCCATTGTGCTCTGATTGGTCAGCGCTAACAGGCCTGAGCAAACACCCCTCATCGTGTTTCTTCATCAGCTCTGCTGGTGATTTTGCAACCACGGCAGTGCTGGGGGGGCCTGGCTGAGGGCAGTGACTGTATAGCTGTGACATCACAACCGTGTAGAAGTCCCGACAGCTAGTTTGAAGGCCCAGTTTCTGAATACAGGCTGTGTCCATTTCTCGGTGGAGTGTTTTGAAACTTTCACAGTATTTATACAGCGCCTAGACCTGCTTCATAATCAAAACATTAAATCCCACTTTCTACAATATGTGACCTTTAAAACTCTGAGGGTGGCAATTTGGATAGGAAGACGGATGGGAGGGCTGCGCACCTGGCAACCAAGATAATAGCGAGCATGTTTCCATTTGCAGCATAAAGCCATGCTCACAGTATAACAAGCGTGCCTGCATGAACGCATGCACACAGACACACACACACACACACACCTTCGCACAATTGCACCTGAATCATTCCGCTGGTGCTGCTGCCACTTCAGTCCAAAAGAAGCCGAGCCCACGGCCAAAGAACACAGCAGCAGACTGTGTAGAGAAAAGCAGTTTGTGTGTGTGTGATGGGCTGTGTGTATACCTGATTGCAGGAGCATGAATAAGCATTTCGTGCATGTGCTCCGTGCCTTTGAATTCGAGATCACACACACACACACGCTGGCGGTGCATAGCAGTGCAGCGGGTCAGGAGTGTGTGTGTGGGCCCCGGCCCTGGACGGCTGAATAATAATGTCAACGGGTTGATGTGGTGAGGCCTGTCATGAGAGCGCTGTAGGTTCGCGCTGTCAGCTGTGCTTCATCAGGGAAAGCCTCACCGCCAAACCTCCCGTCTTCCTCCCAGCCTGCCGCTCTCCTCCTCCACCACTCTGTTTTCCAACTCTTTCCCCCTGTGATCCTCCATCTGCTTTCCCCTCGCCCCTCCACACTATCACCTTTGTACTTCCCACCCCTTTTTTTTATCAGTTCTTTGCTGGGTCGCTGGTCAGATTTCTCGCGCTCACTCCTCTCAGACATTTTCACTTTTGTCTTTCAGCAAATTGTAATCAGAAGTCACAGAGCATCATAAACCGGCTACCCTCCTCAACTCTTCATGCCCTATCCTCTTTCTGTTTAGCACATCTTCAACCATTTGCACCTTTTGACCTCGAAACATCGCTGGCAACTTAGCATATCAACATTTGATCTGGTTTATTGGACACATCCACTCTCCATATGTACATGTGCGTTTTTCTGGGACCACAGCAGAGGAAGGGGAAGTCCTTGTTCGCATTTCCCAGAGGATGTTGTAGACTGTTTTTCTCACGGTGGTCTGGGCTGAGCCATTAGCTGGCACGGCGTGGCATGGGTTGGCACAGGAAATGGCTGCCTGAACCCCACAAGGGATCCCGTCCAGTTCCACTTCCTGTTTAACATCCTCCCTGAGGAAAGGAGCTCTAAGACATAAGAGACAATCCCACAGTGGGAGAAACAGAGTACAAACGGATTCATTACACATTTTATTAAGCTTCAACCACAGAGTAAAACACAAAGTCTACGTTTGTTTAAGTCTAGGTTCACCCAAATTCCAAAAAATATTCCTGTGTTCTTCCATTGGAACCTCACAATGCAAGTAGTTTCGGTTGTGTTTGCCCGGATCATTGGGACTTCTTTTACCGACTTAAACCGAATAAAGCCTCAAATCAATAATATTCAATCAATATTTGCTCTCTGTGTTGAGACTGTGGTCCTCAGAAAACAACAGCATCATCTTTCAGCAAAGTTCTCGAAACATGTCTACATTTAAGTGACTAAGACCTCTAGTGGTCATAGGACGTACTACGAAGCACTTAGTACCTTGTATTTAATGAGGTTATTGGGTAACTACTCAGTATGATGTCTCATTTTACTTGAGGGTACACTAAAAGGGTAACTAATGATTAAGTACTTGTTAAGTAATTATCCTCAAGTGAGGATGGAGAAATTACATTTCAACCAATGAAATTAACAGTAGGAGAGCCTAAACACCAGTGGAGCCAGTTTTCCATCAAGAAAAACCTTCAATGCCGTTCTTTGCGCTTCTTTAGATGAAATCTCCTCTCCAGTTCTGGTATAACTTCTGGTTACTGATGCTACAGCAGCTCACTTACCTCTTGAGGTGCTGCCAGTGTTCCAAAAGAAGTGTTTCGTAAACTCCAACGACTTCAGATTGCCACTGCCAGGGTCGTGATGAAAAGAGAAAGAAATGTGACCATATTACAACTCTCCCACAATCCTCACACTGCCTACTGGTAACTCAGAGAATTGTCTTCAAATTCCTGTAACTTGTCTGCAAGTCAGTCCATGGCTCTGGACCAAAGGACATCTCTGACATGCTCTTGCCTTTTGAAACATCCAGAAAGATATCCGGGAGAGTCGAAACAAAACATGGCAGATCATCATTTTGTTATCTTGCAACCCAGGCCCTGGAACAATCTCCCTGTTGACATTAGACAAGCCATGACTCTGACTTCTTTTAAATCACAGCTAAAACCTCCCTGTTTTGCACTGCCTGCAGTGACCTGTAAGGACTAAAAATCTTCTAAACTTGGCTTTTTAAAAAATCTCTTTTTGCTTTATTTAGTTCTACATTCATGAAGCGTAAATGTTTTTGTTGTGCTGTCTTTTTATCCTGTAAAGCATTTGAATTGCTTAAATGCATACAAATAAATTGCTTTACCTTGAACATCGCTGGTTGTCACACCTAAACCTTGCCCCTAGCTGCTGTCTCTAGCTACCATCAATTCCTAAAAGGACGCTAGATGGTTTGATGCCTGTGCGTTCAGCTATAGCGCTTATAGCCTGCCAGGATGGATTTGCAAGTCAGCATTCCAGACTTTTTAATTTGTACACCTATGACTGCACTCCCTGACATTAAGAGACCTCTACTGAGAAGGAAATTAACAATCTTGCAGTGGTGCACAGAGAACGATCTGTTGCTCAAAGTCAGCAAAACCAAGGATTGTTGCTTTTAGGAAGAAATAACCAAAGACACACACCCCTGTCTGTTCCTGTTGGTTCTTTGGAATTACAGTTACTGAGAACCTGTCTACGTCATCATCATCCTGGTTAAAAAAATACATTGAAGCACAGAAAAGGCTCCTCCGGAAACTTTGGAGCAAGATCATGGCCAACTTCTACAGAAGAGAATTAGAAAGCATCCTGACTGGAAACATCACAAACTGGCATGGTTCACTGCCAAGAATATCACTGGTACCCATCTAAGGAACATCAGTGACATCACAGGAGTGAGATGTCTGCACAGAGCCCAAAGGATACTGAAAGACGTCACACCCACCTCAGCCACAGTATGGCAAAAGATACAGAAGTATCCGCTGCCATACCACCAGACTACAGAGCAGCTTCTTTTCCCAGGCTGTGAGACTCTTCAGTTCATCACCAGCACTCCATTTTTTTAGATGTAGTACAACTCAAACGACTCTTGTGATTTTAAAAAATGAATGTTCGAGTGTCCACATAGTCACCGGTCGGGCACTTCTAAAATAGATTAAAGTGTTTTTCACTGAGAGTTTTAATTTGACCCATATGGCACAAAATCTCAACCACACCTATCAAACCTTTTTTGGAAGTCTTTAATTGAAAACTATATTTAAAAAACAGACTGAAGTCAGACAGAAATGCCATTTGCATAGTATAAATAACTGTTATGAATGGCGGAATGACAAGCTTTGTTTTTATGTCATTGTTGTTATCTAAAGAAGCCAGTTGGACCCCTTCCCACAGGTATATTTATGGTGTCGTATTTTTTTTCAAGGGCTCATATTCCATTAGGCCAAATTCTTCTCCATCAGATAACATTGCTGCACAAATCCCCACGGCTGATAACCAGAGACATCCCTGGATTTTTTACTTGGGGGGGGTGGGATTGTGTTTGTTTCTGCCAGAGTTAAGCCACATTTTTTGTTGGGCATGCTCCGCTATCTCCTGCCGCTGTCTGGGTTCTCTGTCTCCTCAGCTCATGTTTTTTGGGCGCGGGCCAGGCAAGATGCAGGGCAGAGTTTGCCTCTGTGGTTTTCGGTCATGCATTCTCTCACACGGCATTCCAGACGGATCTCCTTACATCCACACATTTTGGCGTTTTTTTTTTTTTCCCCTCTCTCTCCATCCTTTTCTCCTGGCTTTTTTTGCTCTAAGGGAAACATACCACAAAGTCAGCGGTTGCCACAAATGGACTAAGTAATTTGTCTGTTTGTTTGACTGCATTAGGAAAGTCTTGCCTAAACTGTACTTATCGAAGTAGCTATGTGCTCATTATTCATGTTGATTGGCGGGAACACATGGAGATCCGCTATTTCAGAGTCTGAAAACTCCCAATCACAACAGGATCGCTGTAATATGAAGCTTCGTTTGGCGTAAAACTCCTTGCATATGGGCCGCCACTGAACACAAGGCCACAGATTCACGAGGAAAGCCGTTTTAGGTTTTTATGATGTGCTAATGTCGAGGAATGCTTTTTCGGCCGGCTATTAAGAGCTCAGATAGGAAAGAGGCCCTTAAGTTCAGGAAAAAGAAGAAAAAAACGGGATTCTCTAATAGAAAAACGTGAGCGGCGGCATGTCGTGCAAGGTCAAGTTTAAACTATGAGCCGAGAGTATCAGCAGAGAAAAATGTCCTCTCACCTTGTATGGGGTCAAGTTCAGTCTCTTGATGTACTGCTTTATTTTGAGGACATTCCTTGAGGTAAAGGCAATCCGCTCTGTTTTTTATCAAGGAAAACTAAGACAAAGCAGCTGCACGGGGACAATTCTCAGTGTTGTCTGATAGATTTATGGTCCTAGGAATGCAAAAGAAGACACACTTATTTGGTTAGCAACCTGCCAACCTGCACATTGAACTTTGCATTCCTTAAAGTTCCAGCTCTGGCCTTGAAGAGTGCCATCACTTTTGTGAGAGCCCGAGGACGGCGGGTTCCTATTGTGTCTGGGGGCAATTCATCACAAGGGGAAGGTAATGAAAAGCCTGGAGGGGACGTGAGAGGTGACTGTAAATCTAGCCAAGCCGCAATGAGCTGCAGGCCGGAGCACTAAGTCAGTGCCGATGTGCCTGTCTGTCAAAGTGTGTGTGTGTATGTGTGTGTGACAGCTCCTCGCTTATTCTTTCCACTCCAGCAACATAAAAACAAGCAAATTACCTAATACATATTTTTTGACAGTTGTTTTTTGTTTTCACTTTTTTCCTCTGGGTTCCCCTGGTGTACCTTAAGCATCTGTATATGTTCATTATGATGTTATATAATGATTAGTTTGGTTGAGTTTTTGTCGGACCCAAGCGCAGAGAACGGAGACAGTCCGAAAAGGGTTTATTTACAACCAACAAGCTCGGAGGCAGAGGAGCGAGGAGGGCGGGTATGCAGACAGGGTGGAGTGGCCCAGTGGAGGCAAGGCGAGGTTCCAAAACCGCAGGTGAAACTGCGGGCTGATGAAACATGTACAGGTTAAACAACTGGAAATACAAGAACGAAACATGCTGCCGCGGCACACACATTGTGGGTGTTGCATACACTTCATACCTTTCCAGTTTGTAGGAACAGAAATGTTCTTATTTCTTCACAGAGGCGGCGGTCTTGACTGATCGCGCCAAAAGAGCGAATCAATGCGCCATCTTGCTGCAACTTAAATGCACAGTACGTCATTTCTTCCACCTGGGTCTTCATTTTCATGGCGTTACAGCAGCGTGGGATCGCGGGAGCTGTTGTGTTCATTGATAAACAACCACCGCTGTCATCTATCTGTAAACTACAGGTGGCAGCATAACCACTGAAAAATGTGAAGGGGTGTTTTAAATGAATTACAATTAATTAAAAAGTTTAAAGTTAGCTTTGATAGCTTGCTGCGAACCAAACTGTGTATTTGTCTAGTGTAAATGAAACTGTAGCCCTACCACGTGTCTTATATTATTTATTGACTTGATAACCATGATAATCATTCCAGCCGGCACAATCATTAAACTTCAAAAGACAATAAAAGAACCGTGCTTGATCTCGTTTTGCCGTCTTAATTAAGTTTAAATAATCTTATCAAATAAACTGCGCTGACTGTTTAACCCTAAACTAACATGTGACCAGCTAGCTGGTTAGCATGCTAACATCACTAGACATCTCTGCTACACAATACACAGCAAGGTCAACACTGACGTTTCCTCACACTGTTGATAATGTTGTTTTGTCATTTTTGGAATGTTTAAACTAAAACTCTGAACATGTGTTATACATAATTACCCCTTTAAAGTTGTATTTACTTTGCGTTAAGACTTCCCTCGCCCACTCTCTGATATATCGTCTGATGTCTCCCCCACGATATTTAAAGACAGACAACCAAATGAAACACACTGTTAACTTGAGTGCAATTATGGACGTGAAGTGTGTGTGTGTCTCAGCGCATGTGTGTGTTGTTATGATGTCTTTTCACTGCCATGATAACATATTATTTTGGCTACATCGCGCCACATTTTTCAACAAATTTCCATGCTTTTCTTGTCCTTGTCATCGGTTTTCCAACCGCTTATCAATTTCATCCTCCACACTGAATGATTACTCTGTCGTTCTGAGGTTTGGTTTCCTGTGTTGCGCGTTCGCTGCCCAGATGTTCCCGTTGTCCTCCTCAGATATGATGATGATGATTAAGTGTTTTCAGCCTGACCCAGACTACGGAGAGTACGTTGTTTTCTATATATTGCTCCCTTGCTGTCTGATGAGGATCTGTGGAGTAGAGTTTTGCAGGAGGTTACCATATTATGACATAGCTCCATTTGAAATGAAACACTTGGGCTTTTCATGAATCACCGCTCTGGCTTGGACAAGGGCAAAAGGACAGAAACTACACAGAGGCTTTTAGAAATGAGGTCCCAGCAGAGGATAGTAAGATTATAAGCCTAGATTTGGACCAGAGAGGCGGACCCTCCCTCCAGTCGTCAGATATGGTTCTATGAATACATGGTGGGCCACAAATCCGATTTGTCTCCTTTTGCGCTACACAGTCAGTAAAGTTTTCAAGGGTTTCAAAAAGTCTCACGTACACTCTAAAAACTCAGATTTGCCATATAGCCAAAATAGCCACTACCCACCCCCGTCTTCTCGGTTCTCTTTACAATCTTCACATATTTTTGCTTAAGAATGCTAAGAGACTGGAGTCGTGTCTTGACAGCCCGATTGTGGTCGTTGATCACAGACCTTTTGTATACTGCTCAGGAATCTGACTGTGTCATTAAAAGACAAGGGCTCTGCTCCCCCTCCCACCGCCTGCTCTGTTAGATAAGTGGTTGTGGGAAGACCAAATCTCAGCACTTGTTTTCGTGAACAAGAGCTTGTAAATATTTCCCCGTAAAAAAAGGACTTCGGTTTACAGGTGTGTACTCGTGTGAGTTCTGTTCTGACACAAGCTAGATGGGCAGCTGGTAGATGCTCTCCTGTTTGTCACGATGACAAATCACAGGCCAGATTATATGACACAGAGATTTGACGAAGATAGACATTAAGGTGCAATGTGTAAGAAATGGAATTGAAAGAATTCAAAGATTAACTAGAACTATTAACAGAATGTGAACGTTTATGACGCCTATGTTCTGTGTTGCAGATATATCTACTGAAGTTAGCAAGCTAATCAGCTAGCCCTGCCCTGTAAACACCAACGCTTCCCAGGTTTTCCAATCTCCCACTCCGGCCCACTAGCTGCATGGCTAACTGAGCTAAGCTGAGCTAGCAACAGTAAGCAGGCACTCTAGTGATATGCTCCACCATATTTTTATTGGACATGGATTTGAGGTGGACATTTATTACATATTGCACCTTAAAAGTCTTTAAAATTCCAGTCCTGGATGTATAAAGTAAATGCACTGTTTGACAAATACAAAGTGTTAGCATGCTAATCAGTCTGTTCTGACTTTATACTTACATATCTCTAGTGCTCACTAACGCTCACTAATCGCCCTTGTGTAGTCCCTCTCTTTGTCAGTTCGTCTGTTTTGTTTTTCCTGAGTCTGTTCCTGTGTCTCCCTGTCCCATCTTCCCACTGTGCGTTTCTGGCTTTTGATTCCTCGTGTCATTCCCAGTTTGTGCTTTGCTTTTGATTTGTACTTTATTTTCTTGGTTCCCACTCGGTTTTGCTTTTGTTTCCTGGATTTTGTCTGGTTTTGTTATTTGCCTTTGCCTGCCTTATGCTGTTGCCCGAATTTGGATTTCATAGACTTTGGTTTTCAAGCTTTATTTAATAAAGATCGCTTTTTGTTCCTCGCCCGCCTGCTTGTGTGTCTCACGCTCGGGTTCCCAGTCTCCAGTTGCGGAACTTCTCAACTCCAAAACCGTTTAAGCAAATTTGGGGATTTTCCATCAGTTTTGTAAAGCTACCAATGTTTGAAGTCTACACAGTAATTTCTCGCAAATAGCATATGGAAATGGTGACCATTGTGACCATTTCAGTGCTTTGCATTGTGGGACATTGCATGAGGAAGACTGGTCCAAACGTATAACTCAGAATTTTCCACAATCAGTACAACATTTGGGTATTTTTAGCCTATTGCAGCGTTCGCTCTTGCTTGCATAGTGAATGCTATATGCTACATTTGGCCAAATAGGATTTTGAATGCAACCAATGACTTTATAGCACTGGGACGTCTCATAAGCATTTTTACACATGTGCGTGTGTTTGTATGCTTTTATCTCTGCGTGTTTCGGACAAAGGTGTTGCTCAATAAAGCACGCGCAATCCCTCAGGTTCATATCTACTTTGTCAGATTAAGCAGTCAAATGGGGAATGTGATGTCATGACAGACTGAAGTAAACCCTTTGAGCAAATATTCGTGGAATACATTCCTCCCATTGTCAGAAAGAACAAAAAGGGTGTGGATACACAATAAAACTGACTCTGTGTCAACACTTTAATAATACAGTAATTACAGCTGACATCTCAGCACAGTGGTTCGCGAAGGGAATTGCCAATGTCCTTCAATGCTGAATTTATTTGATGTGTCTCTTAATTTGGTGCCAGTGAACAGAGGGATTATGGATCAGTTCCATCCATCCATCATAAATGACATCATCAACATTCCCAAATTAAAGAAATTATGTATCTCATCCTTGATTACATTGACAAAATTACACTGTTGATAATTTGTTTCCTATGTCTAAGTGTCAAATGAGTTATTGGATACACCGCTGTGCAGATGTTGGAGGTTATTTATTATGCCAAAGGGACAGAACTGAGTAGAAACAGGATGACAAACATTATGTGCTGCTCATTATTCGGAGGCCCACATGTTTGCTATTGCTTTTTTTTTTTTTTTTTTTTCGAAAGCCTTGACAGTAAATTTCATCTGAAAACTGTAAGTAGCAGAATCAAGCTAAACTGGAAAAATTATTCATAATTTTAGGCCCCGAGATCTGGCTTGGCAGTTGCTCAATGTGTTGTGGCAAGGGGCTCGGCATAGCTTTATTTGGGTCTGATGTGATTTTAAACAGGCTGTGGAATACATACTTGACAGTATTGAAGGCTATTGAATGAAGCAAACAATTTAACCGCAGACTAAGTGCCATGTTTCCCCATGTTCTTGCCATCTCTTTGCCTTATTTATTGACCAACCCAGTTTCTCTGGATGTTTTCCCTCCTCTCTGCCTCTGTGACCACGGCGCTGTGCCAAATGGGTTTCTGCAGTCTGTCCATTTCCATTCCAGCTCTGTGACCCCAAACAACCAGACAGACAGAAAAAGGTGACTGATGCAGTCCAATCTGGGTTCTTTCACTTCTGAAGTGGAGCCAGAAGCTTAAACATTAAAGGGCAGCTTCACCAACTTTACACATTACATCTGCAAACAGTCGTATAGACAGTCTAGAGCCGCCATCTGTCAGATAGCAAACAGGTTTTTTTCCCAGCCGACGCCATTTTGCAAGACACCGTCACCGTTTGAAAAACTAAAGCTCTTTGGACAAGTTTAGGAAATACTTTCCTCAAGGACACGTGTCTATTGCACAAAATTTCTAACCCCTGGTTCAGTGCTTGGGAAAATCCCAAATAATTTAATGTTGATAAAACATAGCCAGATATAGAAGATACCGGCTCTGAGCAGAGGTCACATTATGTCGTCCTTCAGGAATGAGACAAAGGAAGAGCACACATAAGGAGATGGCAGTCTGTGAGGTTGATATCCACCCGAAGCATTTCAGAAGCAGAGCATCTTCAGGCAGTCTGTCCTTTGGCAACCATCTTTCAGTATTGTCAATGGTTTTCAGGGTTTTTGGTGGGCAGTGTCGGTCAGCTTTTGGTAAAATACATAAATATCACAGCAACTTTTCAGTCCTTTGCCACGAAATTTTCACAGACGTTCAGGGTCCCCAGAGGATGAACTCTAGTTGCATCATAATTGGTTGTTTTGAGTGGAAACCCCAACAACTGGGTGAGTTGTGATAACCTTGGTGATCCCCTTATCATCTACCACTGCCATCAGGTCAAAACTTCAGTTTTCCCTTTGGTACTTATATTTATACTTTATATATAATACTTTGGTTTGTGGCCCAATTACTGGCAACATTTTCCCATCATCCTCAGCAGTACTTTGTGTTTCGTGCTAATTAGCACATTTACATGTGGAAATAAGGTGGTGCCTGGCCAGTCTTACCAAGACATGTCAACGTCGCCACTATGAGCATGTTAGCATGCTGATCTTAGCAACTTGCTCAAAGTACGAAATTATTTACACCTTTAACGCACGGCTGAGCTTGTGCTAACACCTTTAGCTTAGCAGCTACAATGAAGAGTTGGCTTTAAAGAGGTTGTAGATAACATATTTTTATCTTAAGGCTTCGGGCGACTTGGAATATACCATGGAGCTATATGAATATATATATATATATATATATATATATATATATATATATATGTATGTATATATATATTTATATATATATATATATTTATATATTATATATATATATATATTTTTTTTTTTTTTTTTTTTCAGTTGTTTAGGAGAATCCTTCAACGGCACGGAGGTGAGTAGATAATGACATAACTTCTTTATGTGTGGGTGAATTGTTCCTTTAAAACACAATAGCGTATAATATATTTTATTTTACCATATTTTATTTTATTGTCACCATATATTTAATGTCACGTGGACATTCTCGTGACCCTTACCGACAGCTGGGAGAAATCGTCAAAACAGAATTCGAAAGTGGAGCTCCAGAGGGATTAAGATACGGAAAAAACAGGCCACCCGACCAGGCAGATGCAGAGGGAGTGACGGAGACAGAGCACGGTGGAAAGCTGGTTATTAGAGCATGTTGGTCTTGTTTTGATGGGGCCCTGCGCTCCTAATGACAGACCGCTCTGGTCCTCTATCAGTCGGCATCTCTCGCTCTCTCGCTTTCCCAGAAAACCACTGAGGTGAAACAGATAGAGGCTTAATTGGGGTTTTACAATCACAATGCACACACACTGAGTTCCACAACACACTGCAGCCTGAGTGGGCAAAAGTTTTCTTAGGCAGCACTGGCAAAAGACTAGTTTCATGGATCAAGCTGATTTATATGGTTTAAGGACTGCTTGTACTTCCATTAAATCACCACTCTGAAATAGTAATATCAGGGGTAAGTAACTGGGAACGTACCATTTTCTACCTGGACTCCAATATTCACTCCGGAGCACTAGACACACAGAGATGTTGTAAACCTGTGTTGACATGAACATGGCCAGCCTGTATGCGTTGAGATTATAAAGCTGCAGGGGGGTCATCAACGTGTCGCAATAGTCTGCGATGACAGGCCAATAAATGACAGAGGACCAACAGGTTAACTTACATGTGACAAAGACAGACTGTGGAATGTTGTACATGGCTGCTCCGCACTTCTTTTCACTCTTTTACATCGCCAAACCTGTCTCTCCCCTTCCTCTGAAACTGAACTATGCACCATTATTCCCTGAAATTTTGCTGGACAGTCCTCGCCATGACTCCAAGGGGATCGTCTCGAGGTCCCGACGGCACCCTCCCGTAATGACAGGGTTTCCTCTTTAAACGCAGGCAGCAGCGAATTAAGGGTGCTGGTTTTAGTCTCGGCCCGACCCGCTGACCTGTATGAGGGGTGCTTCCATGCACAGCTTCTTGGCGGAGTAGAATTTAGCTGACAAGGCAAAAGACAGTAAGAGCCACATTTACAGTTATTCAATATTAACATGCTAACAGGCCAAATAGGAAGTGAATACATTAGTATGCTAAAGCTAAGCATAGTTGTGAGTACAGCCCAATGACTATTGTGTTGTAGAAGTTCTATTATCTAAGTGCCTTCAATCTGCATTGTTTCTGAAAGTCAGCAGAGAGTGACTCCACTGGTTGCAAAAAAGAAGTCTAATTGTATGTAAGGTTATGAGAAAACAACCCCACTTCTCGCCTGATTCATTACCTTAGTAAACAGTTTCCTAATGAGTTTGTGGTCTCAATCGCCGGTCTAAGTCCTCCTTAATACATCACGTTGTTCATTTTGACAAGAATAAAATAGGTGTTCCATTTCCATAACTACTGCTAGTTACCCCTAACATACAAGTTTAAACTATTAGTATGTGCACTACAGAGTAAAACCTGTTTCCTCACTTCAATAACCAGCTCAAGCAACCCGCGGAGGATAATGCACTGACTCACTCTCATTATGTGCACACCGCTGTTGCCAAGTGATCAAGAAGTGTGCACACACACAAGTGTAACAATTACAGTCACTGTGTATACTCTACGCCTGGTGTTGATGTGTGTCGAGGTATTAATCCAGACCTTTTAATATTTGCCAAGAGCGGGACTGAGTAATGTTTCTGAAGTGAGCCGCCATTTCAGAGACAGCACATGTTGAGTTAAAGAATTTAAAATCAGAAGCACAAAGTCATTGTCCCGAATCTTTACATTGTCATTTTTCACCTTAAAAGGATTTTTTTTTTTTTTGTCTGTCATATCTGCTAACATCTGGGCTGCTGTTTTCAGGCAGGTGAGGCAGGCCAAACAATGCACAGTCATGGTGAACAGTCATAGATGAGAAAGCGGAAACATGGTTACGGGAAGCGATCACCACTAGCCGGTCGGTGATTCACTCTTGTTGCACTTGAATACCATACGATATGTGGCGTGTGTTCTTCTTGGGTTTTTTTTTTTTTTAAGAAAGTAAAATACTGTGCAGATAATGGGTAAATATCAGAATTTAAGAGCCACTTTGCAATTATTTAGCTATAAAATGCCATACTATAAGGTATTCAGTGTAAATTTATAGTGGACCTCTTTCACCCAACACCACATGAGGCATCTAATGTGATTTCATACCCATGCACGCACACGTTCGTACTTCCACATCTTAGGCATTTAATCACTTAGAATAGGAGAAGCCGGTTAAAGCCCCTTAAGAGCTCAGGAAGGGAGGTCACACCCAAAAACAGACACAAAAAGGAGAAGAGAAGACAAAATCACTCCGGATTTCTCACATGTACCAGTAAACCGTGTGCCAGCCCTTTCTCACTTACTGTACGTCACTTTAAATAGGATGTTTTCCAAAACCGAGTGCTATTTGTGCCTGAATCCATCCAAACCACAACCATTTCACACCGTTAATGACAGTCCAAAAGTAATAACATATGACCAGTTTGTCAAGGACGTTGCCTATTATGTGTTATTGCTAAATTCTATTAGCTTAAAGTTACAGTGTGCAATATGTTGTGTATTAAGTACGAGTGCTTTTTTTTTCAGGTCTCATTTATTATAACTTTTTATGTTTACTCCCTACATCTGAACACAAATACCTGTGTCTTCTACTCTTTACATTTCCAAACAGGATCTTAAAATTTCAATGCATTTGAGAGGAATTATTGATCGTCTATATTTTGTGTCATTGCGCATATCAAAGTGTGCATAAACCTTGTCGACCTCCTGACGACCTCATATTTGCGGCGTCGTTGGGTTTTAAAAAGCATCACCGAACACTTGTTGAACAAGGGGTGACACCAGCCACAATGACAAACAGCCTCAAGGCACTGTCAGCGCCTGTCAGCTCCTCCTCCTTCATCCATTACACCTGCGATGTCGTTAGTGTCCTCAGCGTACTTTAACTCAGCCCCTCTTCATGAGAGGACACGAACTGAAGCTGCTGGGAGCCTGCAAGACTGAGAGGGGAGGGAGCGTCTGCCCTTTCACATACACTTTTTGTTAACTGTTATTGTCTGGCTTTGAACCATAACCAAATGAAAACAAATCCACCTCACCTTAATGTTTGAGGCTCAGCTCCTCTCTGCCTGGCCTACCTGTGTGTGTGTTTATTGCCGCCACTGCACTGACTGATTTCTGTGATCCAACCCCTGAGAAGACTGCAGACAGAACAAGTTTTCACTGGTAAGTACAAGATATTTACATACATTTAAGATATATAAATGAAATAACAGTATAATATACCACATAAAATATATAATGGTAAGAGGCATGATTGATAGTCCGGATGCAAGTTTGAAAGTTCTTGTATATTTTCCTGAGCTTATATGCTAGGAACGTTTGTTTTCCATCACTTCCACGCTCCAGTGTTCTCCTGTGTATCACTACTCTGTTGAATAACATTCATCTTCTCCGATGGCCACAAGCCCACAGCCGCATGACACAGCAAAATATCAATTACCATAAGTCACATAATCTACAAGACTGTGACACAGATACCTTTAAAAATACACATGTGGGAATGAGAACAGCATGCTGGTCTGAGACAGTTATCAGTCCAGGGCTTATGTTAGAAGTAATTTATGAGATGTTGTCATCCCAGCTTTGTTTTGAATCATTGATCATGTGCTGTAAACACGATGATAACAAATGCAAATGCTAAAGAACCCACACGACCACATGAGCTCAAATACATGACACAGACAAAAACTTCGTTTGAAGCGTACTGACCACTTCAGAGATGTGGACAGGGTGAAAGGCAGTGAATTTTGATATGTTTTTGAAACTCAAAACAGTTTTAACTTAACATGACCACTGTGAAACCTATACTAGTATATGGTTGGGTCTTCTGTGGATGTAGCTGTTAGACCTGCTAGACCTGCTGAGGATGTAACTGTTACTGTAAAGCTTAGGACGGATGGAGTTGAAGTCATTCACAGTTTGCCCCGAGCTGAACTGCACTGCCCGCATAATGGCTGGGAGCTAAACTGCATGGCTTCACCAAGGAGACTTTAAAGACACATTACGTCATTTTTTTAAACCTAAAAATAACAGCGTTAAACTCATTTGGATGCTACAGTCTGTTGGAATAGGGTGAATGGTGTGTTCAGGTTACCAGTATTACTTTCATGTATGATTTTTTTTTTCTTTTCTGAGGACTGTCGTGAAATGAATTTAATTTCTTTGGCAGATCTTGTGAAAAAAATGTACTCTCCTTCACACCCAGTACCCATAAACCACACAAACTGTTGTCATCTAAGGGTTGACAGTTGTAATGATAATATAATGAAAAGTTGCCTCAATTTAAATGAAGCCAGATATATTATTTAGCAATGTTAGGCAGGTTTGTTTTCGTGTGTGTTCTCCTGTATCTTACTGCTCCATTGTATGGGTGGTTTTTGAATGCCCCACAGCCGCAAACCAACGGCCGCATGACACAGCAAGGACTTATGTCAGAAGTTATTTATGAGATGTTACCACCTGGCTTTGTTTTGAGTCATCAACCATGTGCTGTGAGAACCATGTTGATGAATGCAAGGGTAAAATCAGAAAGTGCTTAGCTCGACCAAAACCACACAGTCGCGATAGACACTCCTGGAGCACACATTCAAATACATGACACAGACAAAAACTTCATTTGAAGCATACTGACCCTTTAAGAGACGGGAACAAGGTGGAAGACAGCGACTATCTAGACACTTATGTCAATACATCCAAATCGGTTTTCCCTAAAAATGACTACACGACTCTGAAACCAAGTATATATTGACTAACTGTAAAGCTTTGGATAGACAAATATGAAGTCATTCAGCCCCTCAGCCCGCCCCTCGCTGGGAGCTGAACTGTATTTCTTTTATATTGGCTGGGAGCTGAACTGCTTTGCTTTCATATTGGCTAGGAGCTAAATTTGTATTGCCTTTATACTGGCTGGGAGCTGAACTGCATTGCTTCATCAAAGAGAGTTTAAAAGGAACATTATGTAATTTTTTCCCCCCCTCTATTGTGTCTTGGAATAGGGTGAACGGTGTGCTTAGGTTTCTAGCACTCCTTTTTTTTTTCTGGGAACTGCCATGAATTCGATTACATTTTTAGTGGGCAGATTTTGTGAAAATAAAAAAAAAATAATTAAAAACTACTTCACACCAAATATCCCAAAATCACACAAATTGTTGTAATTTAAGGGTCAATGGTATTAACCAGGAAGTCACCATGGCTCTCATAATGAGTAACAAGTTCAACCTGACTGTTCTTTTGAGCTTGGCTCACCCTAACCCTCCAACACCTGTGTTTTCCCGTCTCACTGCTCTATAGTATGAATGACTTGTGTGTGCTTTGTAGCCACAAACCCACACCTGTATGACTCAGCAACAGTTCAGTTTATCAGCAGTCAGATTATCAATAGTGGGATTGCAGATGTATGTAAAGCATGACAATAAATAGCAAGCCTTTGCCGGTCCTCTGTCAGCACATGGCTTATGTCGGATCTTATTTATTATCTGTTTCCACCTGGCTTTGTTGTGCCGGAGTAAGAACCCTTAAACCAATGTGCTGTGGGCACCAAGCCAATGTAAATACCTGGTGCGAACGCTGCATGTAGTGTTGTGCAGTTTTGACGACTTGGTTGCAACACTATGTATAAGGACGAAAACACATGTAAGTCACTTCTTCACTTGTACTTCACCTCTTTGTACTACTACAGTATGATGTCACTTGTGTTACAGCAAGTGTGTTTTATTTATGGGCCCTATTTAGCTTCATGGACTTTGTAGCGCCTGCCAATACGACCACGGATCTGTGATCCAACCACAGCTACTTGGATTGGACAAATGCACTCCTCTATCATCACTGTGTAGGTTTGACTGGTTGCTGGCAGGAGAATTGTACAAAATAACTGTAAGCAGTCATATGGCCCCAGTTTCCCCCTCCCTACCAACAACACTGAACAGTCGCTAAGATCCTCATAGACCAACTGTATGCAAATGGGACAGGGAGGAACTTGATGCTTGATGTTCATGAACCATGGCTGTGTACAAGTGAGCTAAAATAGCGTTGTCATCCTTCCGCTGTGGGATTGCTAGTAGTAGTGTGGGAGAACTTAATTTGCGATGTGTGTCAAAAAAGCTATCTACTGAGGCTAGCCACTTGCCATTCAGTTTCCTGGCCTACACTCATTCATATCCCAAAAATAAGATGAAAAATGTACATAATGATCACGTTTCTGCAAGTGTTTGTGGTATCTGGGGCAGAACTAAACTTGGAGATTGTGCAAGTGTGTGTCGTTTCATGCATTTTGCTGTTTGAATTTGGCAGCTATGCTCTTGTTTTTGACTATCCCATGCACATAAAGTTGGTGTAAATCAGGAAATAAAGATATCATTATGAGTTTTTGCCCATTGCGCTCAGGCAGGGGAATTTTGAGGTCATAAGAGGGCACTCATTTTGCCAGGTGCGTGAATATTCCCTCAGAAAAGCAAATGTCAAGTGTTCAATGTTCAATGTGAGGTTTCCCCAAAAATAAATCTGTTGCATTTCAGAACAAGGCTCTACAAACTCCATACTCTGCTGTTGGTGATTTGTATGGAACTGTAAAATGTGAATAGTTGTTCAAACACCCACATTCCCTAATAGAGAACATCGAATTTCGACTTTGTCTGAACACATTGAATGCGCCACGCTACCTTTCTCTGCCATTTTTCCTGTAACCTCGCCGGTCAGAGAATCAAGGGGCCCCCTCTACAAATCCCCAGTGGAGCAGAGTGGCCCTCAGAGCCCCTTGACCGAGGTGCTTAACCTCTATTAAGTCCCTCGCCATCCAAGCGTATGTAACGGCTGTCAGTGGAATGCAGTACCTTTGCCAGCGAGAGCAAAGAGCCCAGTAATGAAATAATCAAATCAGGTTATAATGGAAGCGATGGCCTGTAATGATATAATTACCTCGCAGGTACCCCGCAATGCTGTCATGCGCGCATGAACCGAGATATGTGGGGCTGAAGTCGCTGAAAATTAATCAAACAGTTATTTTGACGGCTTAGCAGCTTCCATCCAGTTAATTCATCAACCTGCCCACAAAGTTAGATTCCCGCAGAGTTTTTCTTCTTTAGTTTTCTCCCGTTGGGGAATGAAAAACAGGAGTCTTTGTGTTTGCTGTCAGTGGTAGCGGGACGGGGGGCTTATTATTTGATGTTTTGAGATAATCCAGCGCTGCATTCCTCCCTGGGGCAACCTCAGCTCGGAGTGTGAAGGTCTGGGAGCCTCGCCCACACTTTCACTCTTATCCTTCTTTTGGTAAAATCAATCGAACTAGCCCCATGAGTATGTACAGCACAGCTGATACGAGTTCAACTGTATCAAATATTGCACTCGCGTGTCCTGTATGATATATTGTAAATTAAAAAAAAAAACTCCACTGTTGCTGCTGCAGCGTCAAGGTCAGCTTCCTGGGCGACACAAAGAGGATGTGAAACGGGTTTGGTTTGTTTAGCGCGCCTAGACTTCCCGGTCATCCTGACTCGGCAGAAAGCTGGATAGGCGAGGGGAGAGGCAGGGCTGTACTCGCTTGTGTGTAAAATGATCCTGATGAGCAGTTGTAAATAATACATCACATCAAGGTGCTACACTGGAGACTCAGAGAGAATCCACATGAACAGAGGTAAGTTCAGCACACGGACAAGACTTTGCCCGAGCATCACACTCCCTGAATATCTTGTGAAATCATTGTTTCAGCATGATTGTACCTGTGTGATTTAGTACCTCAGTGTAACTGTCATGTGCAATCATAATAACTTTGTGCACTGTGGAGGCTCATCTCAGACTATACGGCCAATCAAGTGGCTATTCCAGGATGTGAGGTCTTTAAACTTTAAAGTAAAAGTTCATCATTAGAACAAACATGCTGGCATTCCATGAAATCATGCTCAGACTGTTTTTTAAATCACATTCTTGGTTGTATTTCGTTTGTTTTAGACGTTGGTTGCAGCATGATATGACGCTCTGTCCCGGTGGGGATGTGGATTTTCCAAGTATTTTAGATTTTCTGAGAGAGTCGGCTCAAAAAAGATAATATTACTGTCATAGCTGTACACTAAATGCAGCAGGAGCCAGCAGATCGTTATCTCAGTGGACTGTAAAAAGGAGGGAAATTGCTGGCTTGGCTCTGTCAAAAGGTTTGAAATTTTAAAAAATCACCTTTTTTTAGGTTTTTCTTTACAGCTTAACAAGTTTAATTCAACTTAAAAGTTGTTGTCAGGTTTTTTTTTTAGCTGGTCTTCACCTACTGCATTTAGACTCTGATGTCTGTATGAGAAAGCAGCAATAAGCTTAGCATGCCGACTGGAAAAAAGGGGGAAGCTGCTAGCTTAGCTTTGTCAAAAGGATACAAAAACACATTTCTTTTTCTTTTTTTTCTTTTTTTTGCAGTTTAACAAATTTAATTTAACTTAAGACTGTCATGTCTGCTCAAGCTGGCAGACTGTTAGCTTGGCTTCCTCTTGAAAAAGGAGAAACCGGTAAGGTGTTTGTTTTTGTTTTTTTAATAACCTTTATATGCTATCTTTTCATTTCAGTTTGTGTACAACCACAAATAATTGCTTCGGGCTAATCATTTGCATTAGGTGACAGATTACTTTGCTTATTTGCACTGTTTTGCTTGTAGTCTAGCGTGCATTTCCACAGGTGGACATTTACTGTACACATTGAATAACAGTGTTCTTTCCGTGAATTGACTGCAGCAGATTAGCACTGAGCTGCAATCACTTATTAGTCATTCTGAGCGGCATACAGAGCAAATACCTCTAATAATACGTGAAAGAATGTAAAATAGGCATTGTTCCATATCATGACTGCTCCGATTGTTGACTGGTGTAAGAGTGTAAAGACTCCTTAAGCCGCACATACACAAAGAAATATTCGTGAGTACGTTAAATTGTTTGTTGAAGCACTTAACCACAGGCCCAGACTGACCAACCTTGCTGATCAAACTTTTACTGCACAGAATAGCAAATAAGGTGTGGTAGTGTATGGGGATTTGGATATTTCAAGGTGAACCTCAAAAACAAAAAATCAAACAACAACAACAAAAGAAATGAACATTACCTTTAAGATTTCCAGAATGAAAGCAGCAATAACACATCATGGAGCAACCCAATGTGGTTTTAAGACTCATGCAGGGAATTGCCCCTCGAAACATTCCCATAAAATCTCCAGGAAAGATTATCAGCACCAAATATCTGGCCTACCACAAGCCTCGGGGGAGCCCTGTACAGTGTGGACATAAGGCCAGAGGTTACATTTAAATGACTCCTCTTTTACAAGGTATGCTTTTCACGCAGGTTGGAGAGGAAAGGGGTGAAGCCACAGGAATGTTTACCTATTTAGGACATGGGAAGTAGGGTATGGGACGGAGGTAAGGATTTAGAGGTCTGATGTCGACCACATCAGGACCTCCACTTGCAAAGGGTTCAAAGGAGGCACTTTAATTCCGTATAGTGTGTTTGATGTGTAGGTTGTAATCATCCTCCGAGTATTGAATTGCATTCACCCTGGGACGTACATAGACATTTTGAGGTGGCAGAGGCTCAAGAGAAAAAAGGGGCACTCACCCCACACACTAGTTCTCCATTTTCCACTCCGATATTGCCAAACAGCATTCACAATGGCATACTGTTCATTATGCCCAGTGAAGAAAACCACAAGTTTGTCCGCTACTATCAGACCAGCAAAAATTACAGCTATGGTCTCTGCTCTGTCACACCCGATTTATCACAGCCATGGGCCTTTCTCTGTCTCTGAAATAAAAGCATCATGCTTCAGGAGATGCTTCCGGGGGACCAGACCCGTTAGAAAAGGGGAGCACGAAGGCGACTGAAGATGTTTTCCAATTATCGCCGACCAGTCTGGTGTGGACAAATCCCAAAGATGTCTGAGTACTTCTGCAAGAGCCTGATGCCGGTCACTCTGGATAATACATGCGTAAAATGCGCACCAGGTTCTCAAACAAGATACAATGACGTATCAGTCCTGCTGTAGACAGATGACTGTAGAAATGTAATAAACCATCAGAGAAGGTTGCCATACAGGTAGCTGTGGATGGGATTGGCTCCAGCAAAAAACCCCGCAACCCCATAAAAGGGATAAAGCGGTTACAGACAATGGATGGATGGATGGATGGATGGATGCTGGCATAAGGCAACCAAGAAGGTGTTTATGAGGTTTTGGATGGTGTTGTGTGTGGGACTATGCCAGGGACATGAGATGATTTTGTGGTTGACTGGCACTGCTCTCAGAAAGACTGACTGATTGAGATATGCATGCCCAACACACCCAGCTGTGCTTAGTCTAGCTTAGCATTAAGGCCGGAAGCGGGGGAAGCTGGCCTGGCTTTCACAAAGCTCATGTACCTGACACCTCTAGAGCACAATGGATCTTGTTTATTAAGCTTGTTCTGAATCAGAAATGTAGTAAATTGTGATTTTAGGGGGAACTTTGCCGTATTGAGTATTCTTCGGCTAACAGGCAGATGCACTGACCGCAGAGTCATGTTGAGACACTGCCGGTCACATTTGTCAGGATGTGTTTGTTTGTTGCAGTCGTGCCTGCACAGAGGCCTATACCAAAACCTGTGCTCACCGATCTTATCTAGCTATCCATGTGACTGGACAGGTAAGCTGTTATTTGTCAAGAAATAGTTAAAGGAAATACCACCCTACACTTATACGTCATCAGCTTCTGGAAGTTTAAGGTTAGAGATAGATAGCTAGGATTGTATCTGTCAGTGAATTCTTCATAAGACCCACAAAACAGATTACATCTTTTTCTAAAGATTGTCATGGTAAAATCATACCCGTCACATGTAGCAAACCTGTTCAGCTGTCTTTACACCAATGCCACCCTCAGTGCTGTACATACCAATACCTCTTGTAACTTGCAGGTCATTATAGCACTAGACAGGTGAGTCTGTGACCAGTAATCATGTCTCTGAGCCAAAAGTGTCCCTGTATCAGGAGTGCATTTGTATAGTCACGTCACCTTAGACATATGGCTGGCAGCTACGCTGTCGGCTTACAGTAAATGAACAGGTGTCGGATATCTTTTCTGAACACCTGACATCATGAGACATCACTGTTGGACGCCGTAGTGAACCTGAGACCTTCCGCTTGTCAGACGATCTCCTTAACCAATCCCAAAACTTGCAGGCGTTGGTGTCGGTTGATAACTGTAATTTAAGGACTTCAATTCCCACAATTCCTTTAACTTGGCATGATTAAACACTTGGCTTACCAGCTCAGGTCGAACCACTTTAAAGGTGCAATGTGGAGGACATTTTATTTGAGGCTGCTAACTTTAGCTGCTGTTAGCTGGTTAGCTCAGTTAGCCATGCAGCTAACAAACTGAACTGTGACTTTGGAGAACTGGTGCAGTGATGGTGTTTATACCACTAGCACAGAAACTTCTGACCAGTTGGGGCTAGATGGTTAGCATGCTAACTTTAGTAAACATCTTAATTTTTTTACTAAAACTCTTACATATTGCTCCTTTTAAGAAAATAACAGTTTAGGCATTATAACATCTTTGTACTGTGTTGCAGAAATATCTACTGAAGATAGCACGCTAACCCACTAGCCTCTGCCTGTCCTGGTCCAATATTCCAGTGGTGTAAACACAAACACTTCCTGGTTGCTCTGAGCTCCCAGTCAGGACCACTTCATGCACTGCCAACTGAGATACCTAGCTAATGGGAGCTACAGTTAGCATTTAGTCTGGTCATTTGTATGTCTTGATTTTGACAGGCAGCCAATTCTTACATACTGCACCTTTAATTTCAATTTTAATTTTTCAGATCTAGCAGCTGAACTTGCTTGGACTCAAAAACTGTGTGTAATAGGAGCAAGTATGTAATTGAGGCCTAGAGTCGCACATTTTCATGTGTTTTGCAAACTACCTAGGTATAAGCACAAGTACCCTGAGCAGATATCGTAATCAAAGCTAAATGTCTACCACTGCTTTTTGTGCCGCAGAGATGCTTCCCATTAAAAACCTTGCAGCTTTACAACATGATGGACGCAGGCTGGAAGGGTTTCACAATGCCTACCACTGTATATCAGTGACCCACTAACCTTGTCTTGGATGCCAGACACCAATAAAAGCGGCCATAAAGCATGCAGAAACTGTGTACGGCTACGGCTGGTCTGAGTTACACGCCGTGGCACCACATTTACAGGGGCTGCAGGTTTGGCAGGACAGAACAATGGCGACTGTATTGAAGGACCCTTAATGCTGGGATTTTTATTTGGCCCCTGGGAGGCAAAGCAGAGTCTGAATTTAAAGAGACAATATGCAGGCTGTGCATGTGCAGGCCTACTTAAGTGGAATGTGCACGTGTATGTTGAGGAATTTGCGCATTGTATATGATTGCAAGGCTTTTTTACCACTTCCTGACTCTTGACCCTTGACTTTTGGATTTTTTTTCTTTAAGGAGGTGGGGGGAGTGAGGGTGGTGGTTCTCAACTAATGAGAGCGACTAAAGTAAATTTTGGCATAATTTAATGAGGGCCTTAATTGCGGACTTAAGCGGCACATAGAAATAGTGTAATTTTAACAACTCTGTAAATCTTTTCTTTAGCTTGATGAATGTCAGTGTCTTTTTGTGCATTTTGTGATTTTATTACATTCGTCAGATTTGCAGTAACTAAGGCAGCATTATGTGGTTGGTTTTTATTTGACCTTAAATTAACAGCTTCAACATCATATTCATGGTAGAGTGTCTTGAAACAGGCTGGAAAGCATCTGTCACAGCATTACATACAAATTCCTGTTTGACAGATTGTTTCAGACCTAGGACTGTGGTGTTTCACTCAGAAGCTGTGGGGGAGCCAAACCACACAAAATTCCAATTTCTACATAATGTTGCTTTAAATATTTAGTACATATTCTCATTTCAAATGTTTTATTTGTAAGTCAGTTCCCCTTTACTAGAATACAATAGCACTCAGTAAAGTACATACCCGAATGCTCTAAAATTGAAACCGACCATAACTTGCTTAATGAAAAACACTGCCCGTCTCGCAACGTTAAAGAAAGTTCGACAAAATTCTTAAATCCCTCCGTCTGGGCTGAGACCCATCCTCCATTCAAGTATTATGGGTATCTTTTATGAACGTTTTTTGTGTGTGCAAACTCGCTCATAAACCATTCAACCAACCAACAAACAATAGGACAGCGACGAAAACAGAACATCCTTGATCGAGGTTGTATATGTTCCGAGGGCTGTAGAGAATAGGCTTTTTCCAATCAGCACTGGTGTTTTGTTCTGCATCTATGTGTATGGATTTGTGTACACGGTTATGGGTGTGATCTGAGAGCATATAGATGCATGCTTTTGTGTTATCATTGCCTTTTGTAACATGATCTGAACACATTGTGTTTCATATTTGAATGGTATCCACTCATAAAAACCCTTATCGACATAACCATAAAGGGCTGCCGTCCACAGCGTTGAAAAACTAGATAAGACATCCTGTTCTCACTATCTGTGAACGATCATGACAACAACACTGGTGACACAAAAACTGTGTTTGATTCAAGCCACTCAGGTGAAGTCAGTTTTTAAAAAATCTATTTTTGTAAAAAAAAACATTTTTTCTTCTTTGTTTTGTTCCATTTGTATAATCTGCATGATCCAAAGCTGAAGAAAGATCTTCCCGCAGAGGAGTGTCATTGGCAGCAGTGCTCCCTCTCCCAGGTGTAATTACAGAGGAGCCGGAATTCACAGTAACCAGGAGAGACACAACTTGCTTACTGGAAATATGGTGAAACCAAACCAGGAGAATGTTTTTTGTAAAACCAGCTCTACCGGTCGGCAGTTCAAATCAGACCTGCCGAGACAACAGATAATGGCAACTGTAATTAGCAGAAGTGAAACTGGGATGGAACAAGGTGAAATCCTACCCTCTATGGAATTCAGAATCATTCTGCCGGTTTTGTGGTTGTGAAGAGAGCTTGGAGGAATCTGCATAAAGAAAAAATCTTAAGTTGGTTGTATTTATTTCCGATGAATTTATTGGTGTCGGAGAATTGGGGCTGTATTTATCATGATTGTACGGAAAGGTAAAGTGAGTTTATTTTAATTACAATAGCAATGAGCATTGATGGAACTGTGTCGGAATGCATGCTTGGTTAGGTTCTGTAGGGGCTCGGGTTTTAACAAAGTCTGAGGACTGTAATTAACGTCAGAATACCACTGCTATATCGTATACCCCTCATAACCTGAAACACAGGTATGTTTTGCGCGCATGTAACCACAAGTTCGAGTACAATGAATTCCACGTTAGCATGTGATTTATACACCTAGTAATATAACCTAATAGGATTATACAGTGGAATGCAAGTTTTTTTTTTTTTTCTGAATGAAGTCCTTGGGAGCGGAGTTTGAGCTAGAGCCTGGAACTTTTTAACAGAGGCTGTAAATGCTCAGCTGAATGAGCTCAGGCAATGACACAGGCAATTAAATTTGCTGTGAGCTGCTTGAGGTGGCCTAAATGGTTAAGACGCAGAGACCATTTACAGGACAGGGTCCCTCTATACGATATTCTCACGAGTTTGTCCATGTTAAAGGAGAAGTTCGCCCAAACTATCAGTATTCAGTCATAATGTACTCACCCCCATGCCCATGGAAAGTCAGGTGAGGTTGCGTCGTCCGCAAAAACATTTCTGAAGCTTCGCAGCAAATCAGCGTCAAAACAATTTCTCCTTAAGAACTGAAGTAGATAGGGACTTGTTTCAAAACATAAAAGAAAAACTGAAAAATGTACATAAATATAACTCTTTAAGCTCGCCCGGTGGAATCCAAGTCTCCAGAAGCCCCCAGATCCAAGTTGGTTTAAAAGGCTTTATTTACACTGTTTTTAAAGGTACACTATGTGGTTTCAAACATATTAATGAGGTAATAATATAAACTCAGAAATATAATTTCTTTCCATAACTGAATTATCAAGCTGTTCTTAGAGGAAAGTAAGGTCCCCGGAACACTGTTTGAAGCTAGAAAGGTGGCAGGGTCCGGTAAATATTAAAAAAAGTAAAACGGTATGAAACTGTGTTGCCCTTTGTGATTAAAATTTCCTCCCCAAATCTACATAATGCTCCTTTAATGCTGAAATTTGGACTGTAGCTACTAAGCTAAAAGCTCAGCACACCCTGAAGTGGTTGCAGGAGCACAACCATTTGTAGAGGGTGTAATTAACATCTTTTCAAATCAATTTGGGCTCTCTGGGCTTCAAGAGACTTGTATTACACATATAAGCTGTTTGGAATTTTAATATGTTTTAAAAGTAGTCCCCATCTACCTCAGTCTTTTTGGAGAATATTGCTATGGAGGATTGGTAGTTAACATATTTTCAAATCAATTTGGGTTCTCTGGGCTTCTAGAGATGTGTGAGAGCTTTTAATATAACTTCAGGTTTAGAGAATGCTGACACGTTCAGCGGACACCCTACTCTCCGTCGCCATTTGCTGAGTGGATAATGACTGAAATGTTCCCTTTTGGGTGAACTCATCCTTTAAATATAAACTCATGCGGGTGGGAGGGGATGGGGGGAGTGTCCTGTGCGTGATGGCGTCACGACTTAAAGCCGCAGGTTGAAATCTCTACATAACGGAAACACAATCACAATTTATGACTTGTTATATCCTCATTAGCCGTGTCAAAGTCCATAAAATCATGACGTTGAAGATTTTAAAGAAGAACTTAAGCCTCAAGTCTCAAGCTCACTACTAATATAAGCTGTAAGTGTCAGAGCTTTTGTTAAAATTAATAATAATTCGCCGTTTTGTAACTTTATCTCCGGGGTGCTTTCATAACCGGCGCGTTGCTGGGAAGTAAACACGCGCGGGGCTCTATCTCCCAACACAGTGTATCTGGAGTGAGGCTCGCGCTGCACCGCACACCGGCGAGCAGCTCCACACACAGCCCGGAACAAACCATTCGACCACCCTGACACGGGGGTGGCGGCGGTGTGGAGACCTACAGGAAACGCAGAGGTAGGCAACGTAGCGTCGAATTCTCCGCAATTTATCCTTTCACACGACATAACCGGAGAAGGTCAATGTACAGTTTTGGCCGTTTGTGCGTGAGGCATCAATTAATGGTACAGAACATCGCGAGTCTCGAACCACGCCTGCCTGCATTTCCTCACAGATAGCTTAGCGTTCTCACGGAACGGTTACGTGTGTAGCCTTCAACTTGGGGACAGCCATACCTTGAAATTAGCCCGTCTGTGTGTGTTTCTGCAATGTCATTATGCTCTTATTCAAGCTAGTTTTATTTGTCACCGGAGTATCAGTGTGGCTTGTGCTCGTCGCGGTGGTATCTCGCGTCTGCCGGTACAGCAAGGGAGACAATGTGGGAAAAAGGAGGAAGCGTGAGACTGAGGTCGTGGTCACAACTACAAGGCAAAGAAGTTCTCCTGCTGCTACATCTGCAGCAAGTGCAACAACCCTCCCCCCCCCAAACGGTGTTATAACTGAGGGATATGATCTTGAGGGAGTGGACATGTACAGGGTTTGTCTGACAGAAAGACAAATCACACCTATAATACACTATAAAATCATCTGATACCACCACATAACATGGCATTAAAAGTGTGAACAGATCATTTCTCAACAATGCACAAGGATACCCTTTTAAATTGGACACTGTTGACACTAGACTTCATAAAGTTCTGTGCACCGAGATGTAAGCCGAAACAAAAAATGCGTTGGGGTTTTTGTTTTGTTTTTTTACGAATTCTCCATTTGAAATAGCAGGAGAAATTGTTTCCGGCCCAGATGCGCATCCAAAATCGACATTTTAGGTCCTTGAGCGTGCTTGCAAGGCACAGATAAGGGACACACACCCACGTCCTTGAGACACACATCACAGATAAGTGAGGCGACCAAACCAACTGTCAGAAAGTACACCCGCTCTCTTTAGTCAATCCCGGCTGTAAAGATGTGAGTGAACCATTGTTTGCGCTTTCTTCTTTTTTCATAATATGTTAACTATCCGTCACTCCCTTGAGGGATTAAATTTGCTTTTTGGTCTCTGCCCGTCAACTTTTCTCTACACTTCCTTTGTTTCTCTTTCCTCAGGGGTGTGTGTGTGTCTCTGCCAGAACCGGTGATGGTAGACAAAATGCCTCCAGAGCAAGGAGACGCGCTGCTGAATAAGTTCAACCAGGGGAGCCTGCCCAACGGGAAAGAGGCCGCCAAAGAAGACGGCCTGCATGCCAGGGGCCAGTGGGCCAGCAAGGCTGAGTTCCTCCTGGCCGTGGCGGGGCAGATCATCGGCCTGGGAAACGTCTGGAGGTTCCCTTACCTCTGCTACAAGAATGGAGGAGGTAAAGCGTGGGGGAAGAGAGAAAGTTTCAGCTAGAAAGTGTGAAAAAATTTCTTTCTCTGTCCATCATCTTTTCCTTTCTTTCTTCCTCTTTTTCTCAAATGTCTCGGAGAACTGGGAATTTGATTGAAGTTTTATAGCCGTGTGAAGATTAAGTTTGGATTAAGTCTTGGTTGGAGAGTTTAGATTTCAATGAAAACAAAATGGGGTTAAAGTTATTTTAGTGTTGGATAATTGGCTGAATGTAATCCCTAAAGGTTTCCCACACTAATATCACCTTCATTTTTCCGGCGTCCAGGTGTGTTCTTTGTACCGTACCTGTTGTTCCTGGTGCTGTGCGGCATCCCCCTGTTCCTCATGGAGACCTCACTGGGACAGTTCACCAGCCTGGGAGGGGTCAGCGCCTGGAGGACTATCTGCCCATTATTTGGAGGTACGCTTATCTTATTAGGTCATCAGTAGATTATTTTTGGCTGCAGATTGCGCCGTTGTTGTTGTGTTGCATCACATATTGTTACGTGTTGCAATTGTCAATATCACAGATGTATTGGTATCTATGTGTATGTCTTTTTCATAGTATTATATAGAGGAAATGCTCAGGGTACTTTATTATTAATAGTTTAATCCTTTTTTATTGTAGTGCACTGATGAAATTTTAGACATTATGATTATTACATGTCTATGTCATATATTTCATTACTACATTTTGGTCGATGCAGAATGTGTGTACATTGGCTGATATATCGATATTTGTACACCGTTTAATCGGTTTTAGCTTCCGCCCCAAGAATTTAGTATCGCTGAGGAACTAATTATAATTCTCCAGAGCCAAAGATGATATATCTAAACATCTTGTTTAGTCTAAAACCCAGTGATATTCAGTTTTCTTTTCGTATTTGACAGAGAAAAGCAAAAAGCAATCTCGTGAACAACGCGAACACAAAAGGTTAAACATGTATAAAAATCGTTGCCATATAATTGTTGATTTATTGGCAAATCCCTTGAGCCACAATTTTGTTGTTCTTATTCGTTATTGCTTTATTCTTCACTTCAAATTAGCGTATTCTGGTGCACCAACTTATGTGGAATGGACTATTACAATATGTGAATGTAGAATATGTAAGGGGACAGGGATAATTTGTCCAAGTATCAGTTGTCATCCCTATAATGTCACAATAACGGTATTTGGTAAAAAATATTGTTATATAAACACAATGATAAGGTAAAAAGTTTGAACACACACAGAGACAACTGCAGTGTAATGGTGACCTTTAGTTTGAGGTAACATGCCTTGGGGCTTTAAACCGGCTTTTAAACCAGTTTTCTATTCCATCTTGTCCTCCCTCTTAGACTGCATTTCCTTTCCTCTAACTCTCACTTCCTCTCCCTTCTACGCTCTCCTTTCCTTCCCCTTGTCTTTTTTCCTGATCTTTCTCTCCATTCCTTTGTCGACATCAGTACAAAACATTGCAGACGCACATAATAATAGCAGTCTGACTGCAATCTGAAGTTCTGTCATGCCCTGCCAGCTGCGTGTCTGCGTGTGCGGACCATATTGAATTTCAGTCTGTGTATCAAAACAATTTAAAAGGTTCAGAAGGCAACGTGCTCGCTGCCTGCCAACAAAAGCACTCTTGTTTTCATGTTATCCTGCTATTCAAACAAAGGATTTTAGTTAGGTATTAACCAGCACACAATACTCTAAAATGAACTGAAGTTACCAATGTGAAGAAAGAAACGTTTTGGTGTTATATCAAAGACACCCATGTATTGTGTTGCACAGGTATCTACAGAAGTTAGCATGCTAACCTGCTAGCTCAAACCTGGCTATTTCATAGTACCACTCTCGAGGTCAGGAGGCTCAGACGTGACTGGATGTGATCTTTAGACACAAAGCTGTGGTGCTCTACTACTTTTGTCCACAGGGGCCGCCAGAATCAACACAAAATGCAAGCTCCCTGGAGCTGCTTTAATGTTTAAAAGCTGATGTTCAAAGTTTGTTCTCGACTTTACAATCACGGGTTCTGTAGACTGTCTCACCACGAGATCACTTAGCTGCTGTTGTGGAGCTTTTCGTTATGTTACATGATCTTCCACGACAACCGGGCCACCTCAATCTGCTTATGAAAGTCTGGTATGATCGAGAGAGAATCGCCAGAACCGCTACTGAAATTCATCTTGTGGGGAGATTGTTTTTGTCTTTGATATTTGGACCTTTAACAGCCCAGTTTTATTTTCACTCAGTGACACTTCAGTGTGGCCCACCATGCAGTTCAGCCATTCAGGAGGCTCAAAGAGGTTACAGGAAACAAACTGTTCCAGTTGAACTCATTTTTGTCCATTTCAAAGCTCTTGTAAAGCAGCCGTTGACATTCTCTTGTGCAGGTGCTCCTAACGCCAATAGCATGCTAGCTGGACCACCTGGTAAAACACATACGTGCGTGCTCCATACTGCTTTGTTTTTTTTCACCCTACTCATTGACAAATATTTATGAGTGTGTCAACATGTGCTGCTCTGCCCCTCGGTCCATATGGCCCGCAGATGCACACACACGTGCACATGCTCACAGTGTCACCAATACTTTTTTGACAGCTATTCGTGTGAAGGCCATGTGTTTTTAGCACTGGGACAAACTCTGCTGTAGCAGAGACTGGGCAGCACTGCCTCTGGCACACGTGTTGGTATATAGACATGCTGGTTTGCACATTTCAATGTGGCGTCATCAGATAATGGCTTGAATTTCATTAGAAGGTCCCACAAACAGCTATTTGTCTCCAGCCCCACACCCTCAAACCCACTCAGTGCATCATAAGACCATCATTCATTCTTAATAAAGATATTCTAGATGTGGGCTGCAAGTGGAGTGTCTCAATCAATGGATGCTTTCATTTGGAACTCAAGTGACTTGGAAGGGATAATACATTATTTGTGCATGAGTGCTTTGATGCATTTATTTGTGTCACTGCGACTTATCTGGTCATGTTATCAGCCAGCGATCACACCCTATATCTGTGTGTCGTGCATCTCCTTATGTCCGTGCAGGTCTCGGTTATGCCAGCCAGGTGATGATCCTTCATGCCTGTGTGTACTACATCGTCATCCTGGCCTGGGCTCTCTTCTACCTGTCCTACAGCTTCCAGGCGGAGCTGCCCTGGTCACACTGTAACAACACATGGAACACTGGTCTGTAGAGATGTTGTCCCATTGCAAATTAAGGCAGCTGTGTAAACCTAAAGGATTAACGAGAATGTGTTTGTGTGTTTGTGTGTTTGTGTGTGTGTGTGTGTGTGTGTGTGTGTGTGTGTGTGTGTGTGTGTGTGTGTGTTCATGTGCAGAGTCTTGTGTACTGTTCGACCGCAATCAGACAGGCAATGCGAGCAGCCTGCCGGAGAACGCCACCTCCCCTGTCATGGAGTTTTGGGAGTGAGTCTAGCATCCTTGGTTTCTCATCAATTTTTTTTTTGTTTCTATTGATCATGCATTAACAGCAATTTGTATGTCTGCGTGCGCGCTAGGCGGGAGGTTCTCCGTCTCTCCAGCAATTTAGACGAGCTGGGACCAATCAGCTATAAGCTGGCTCTGTGTCTGGCCGTCGTCTGGCTCGTCTGTTACTTCTGTGTCTGGAAGGGAGTGAAGTCCACTGGAAAGGTGAGCAGAAACCACAGCAACATCAACACAATGCGATTTTACACATTGAAGCGTATTCACAGGTCTTGCGCAGTACTTCTGCGTATGTGGGGAAGCTGCGTGTGATCTGATAAATTACCTCCACTTGAGGGCTAAATTGAATTGTGGGTAATGTAGGGACCAGGTTTTAAAAAGGAAAGAGAATGCTTGAAATAAAGAAGGTGGAATCTCTGGTTCAATTAAAACTGTCCTTAATTAGTCCAACAGTGTTATAGGAGTGCAATGTTAGACCAGTGGACTTCTTTTCAAAACTTTTTGCCCACACTACCCACAATGCAGTGCCACTGAGTGACATCAATGGAGGCAATTTATCAGATTACATGCAGCCTCCTCTTGAGCCACAAAAGGCTTCATACTTTTTTTTTCCTCACATATGCAGTTCTCCCCAACACTTGTAAATACGCTTTAATGTGTAAAATTGGTGGAGTTACCCTTTAAGTCAGTAGACTTGTTTCTGATATAAATATTTCACCAACATCGTAGTTGCAGCAAGGACATTTAGCAGTGGCTGACAGGGACAGGTGCATGCCTGCATATTGAGAACAACAGGAAGCCAGTTAATGTGGCTTTGCAGTGTTTATCATTCTGAGGTTACAACAGTGGCAGTGACACAAAGTTCATGAGTTTTGTCAAGATTTCCATCTAGAACCATAAATAGGTCTAATCTGAACACACAGAAATAGACATTTATGATAGTGTTATCTCTGTATGTATTAAAAGTCTGTAAAGCAATTTCAGAAATCATATAAAAGATGCCTGACAACATCACATTTTCAAAGTAATCCAGTGATGGCTAGAACAGAACAACTTGCTAATCGCCAAAGTAAACCCGACAAGTAAAACGACAGCGCTCATGCTCAAGCCCGCAGTGTAACTTACTGAATCCATAAGAACATCTCGCAAAGCATTATGGGAACTGTAGCTCCACAATTTAGAGCATGATTAGCCCCCAATTAGACAAGAGCTGTTGTTAGAGGGTTCAGTTATCAAAATAAGAATAAAAAATCTGTTTTAGAGGAATCCCCTTTCTTCAGACAGCAGAGATCACAAGGTCAGATAAACAGTGTCCATGAGACTGGCAGCGTCTCAGTGTCTTGCTCGAAGGCTTTTCGGCAGAAAAGAATCAGACGCTTGCTCGTTTGTGTCCACAGCACTGCTGGCATCTTGATAAAACAGTTCCTCGCTTTCAAAGCCGCTTTTTCCGGTTTTCCTACCTGAGCTTTCAAGTTAGGCTTGATTTGTTTGAAATGCAATTTTTACACTCAACACTCCATAGAGAAACTGTCCTCCCAATAGTTCCTGATCAGGAAGGACTGGTGCAGGGAGTTGAACAGGAAATGTTGTTTTACTGGTGGCCTCATTGTCCTCTGAGAACAAACAGTTTATTCAGTTGTGGAAAAATACATATTTATAAGTTTGTATTATTACTTTATTTTTATTGTAAATATTACAATTCTGAGTTTGAATTTCTTCTCCAAAAGTTCATAGAGCCCCTGAAGTACATTTATCGCCAGAAAATTCCCTTTCATGCTTTATTACCTTTTTCAATATAAGTAATATGTTTCTGCTGTGAAGTGAAGAGAATGTGCACACAGGGCCGTGACGGAAGTCATTTGATTGGATCATTACTGTTTAGAGATTTACGATTACATATTGAGAAATCCTTTAATTTGCTCGGGGCCACATCTACCAGCATAAACTTGTGCAACAGAAAGTCTTTTTTTGGAAATACCAAAACACTGACTGTTAGCAAAGTCGAAAACAGAACATAAATCTTCCTCTTTCATATGGCTAGTAAATGAAACAACGGACTGGGCACTGCAATAATTCTGTAGAGCTTGTTTGTTGTGACGCCGCCACCATCCGTCAACAAGTTTTAAGGCTCCAACTTTCCAGGGTTCCCTCTAGTTGTATTTTAGCTCTGTTTGAGGACATTACAGACGTGTTCCTCCTGTCTTACTGGTGTCCTGACCACATCCCCCCCCCACCCGCTGTGTACATTCTAGGTGGTGTACCTGACAGCCACCTTCCCATATGTCATGCTGTTTGTGCTGCTGGTGCGCGGTGCCACCCTGCCCGGGGCGACCCAGGGCATCATCTACTACCTCAAACCTAACCACACCCGTCTGGCGGACCCACAGGTACAGACATACACACACACAAACACACACATGCGTTTGAATGTGTTTAGACTATGCACCACTAAAAAAAAAACTCTCTTTTGGAGAAATTCTTCCAGTCATTCTTCCAGGTGGTATAGCAGCTCCTACAGTCAGGGGGCCTTACCTGTCAGGTGAGAAGGTGTATTGTTAGGTCTACAGTGCAGTAGGAAACAATTGTGGGCTCTTGTCTTTGGCATGTATAAGCCCGAAATAGTCAAAAGAAAGTGTCTGTTCTGTTTCTCATAACAAAAACAGATGCCCATAGATGCCCTTAGTTTAAATTAATGAGAGCTAATAAGAGACACATTATGTCCTCATGTAAGATACAATGGTAAGTTTTTGCTGAATATACTTTTTTTGTTTTTTGACTTTGGTACGTATCTTTAGGATTCTGTTTTTGCCTGAAATTTAACATTGAAAAACGAGATGAAGATGTTTGAATTAGAAATAGATATATAACTGGTGTTTTTAACAAGATACGGGAGCAATCACCAAAGCCGCAATCAAACACATATTATTGTCTTCAATTGTTGTGACACAGACTGCCGAGATGTTAACAGGTTGATTTAGCTATTCTGACTTTTATGATTTCTCAGTTTTTTATAAATCTGCACCCTGTTTTTGCAGACCAAGGACACCCTTAGTGCATCTTGTGTCCAAATATTAACAGAGTAGTGATTAAAAGTTAATTATGGACATACCCAAGTTAGTCGACTAATAGCCCAGACATTTGACTGGCAGGTTAAACTTTGAATAGTCGACTAGTCTAAAAGTAGAAAACACTCCGAAAACAGTCAGAATTGAGCATCATTATCTTTATCATTATCACAATAATGAAATGTTATTGTCTGATAAAATATTGCCTATATGTATTTCTTTACTTCCAATGATAAAATTTGACATTAGCTTTACTTTATTACAAGTAAACCGTCTGTCTCTGTCTTTCTCTGTCCCTCTCTCTCTCTGTGTAGGTATGGATGGATGCAGGCACCCAGATATTTTTCTCATATGGGATCTGTTTGGGAAGTCTGACAGCCCTCGGCAGTTACAACAAATACAACAATGACTGCTATAAGTGAGGCACTTCGTCACGCACACAAAAAAACACACAACAGCCGTTCCTTAGCCACTCAGCATCTCCACTCACACTCCACTCCAGACACACCGCGTTCACTGAAATGTACGACGCGAGCTCCCACCGGTCAGATGGCTTCTACGAGGAATGGCTGGAATGGTCAGAGAAAACACTCTGACACAGCCACACCTCAAAAGAAAAGCCCTCGCTGCCATGTTTCCCACACTCTGGTGCTCCCACACACACATAGAGAGAACGCCTTATTCTTAGTGTGTATTTACAGTAACGGACCGGAGCTCTACAACACAGGGCCGAAGACCAAGATCAAGACCTCACCTGTTTCTGTTACAAAGCCAGTTTACCTAACGCCACTCACTACTTTTTGGCTTTTGTGTCACGTTGTCTGAACTGTTAATCCAACTTCTACAAGCTACGTCTTGTTATAATGCTAAATTAATTATACTTTCTGTGTGTGTGTGTGTGTGTGTGTGTGTGTGTGTGTGTGTGTGTGTGGCCCTCCAGGGACTCTTTCGTCCTGTGCCTCCTGAACAGCTTCACCAGCTTCCTGGCAGGTTTCGCCATCTTCTCTGTGCTGGGCTTCATGGCTGAGGAGCAGGGCGTGGACATATCCACCGTGGCCCAGTCAGGTAAAAAAAAAAAACTAAAAAGCGCCGTTGGTGGTGGAGTAGGTGCAGTATGTCATGCTGACCGTACCTAAAAATTAATCTAGAAGTATGAGAACAGGCAAGATTAAAAATTGTAGGGCTTAGTTGAAGGTATTATCACATGCCATAAGCAGTCTTGGATAAAAGCTTCCCTGGGTGCACGGGTGGCACCAAGGCCGAGTTTTTGCTAGGTCTCACATTCCAGCCAAGCCTCATTGAATAGAAAAAAAAAAGGTGATACAGCAAAATGTAATCACACAAAATAACTTCATGCCAGTCAGGAGGTTTTTCTATGAGCTAATGAGAACACCCACTAACGCTAAAGTGGAATAAATCTGTGTACTTTTTTATTTTTTTAGTTAGATTTCTGTGAATTTTGACACACAAATGTATGCCATGGATGAACTGCAAACTGTCTTAACGGTGCAATGACGAAACGGAGGGAATCCAAAATGGAAGAAGCAATCGTATTGTATGACATCCAATTTTATAGAACTCTGCTCTGCTCAGTGAAGTGCCACTCTATTACAACGTCCTGCTTTGTGGCCAACACACTTCTACAATAAAAAAAAGAAATGATGCACAGATCCGAGTGCCACAGACAGGGTAGGGAAGTTGAAAAGTTCCGCAAGATGCAAATATACCACTGGTTTTGGTCTTTTTGATGGATTTGTTAACGGTTAGAAATTATAGAATAAAGCAGGGATGCCCCCAGAAAGGGACAGAGGGGTCCACTTAAAAACTTGGGGTGGCCTCCCAAAGGTGAGGCCAGGACGGTTCAAAGCAACAGACTGGCTTCTTCTTTTCATCTAATTATCACACATGCCCTTGGCCACACCGTTGACATAAATCCAGCCTTCTTCTTCTTATAATTGCAAATATTTATAATATTTATTTTCCTTTATTTAAGACAAAAAAAACACCTTGTGTGTGGCTGTTTTGTTTTCATACATACTTGTTTACACTTGGATAATCTACCAACTATCGATATTAAATCGGATAGGAAAAATCTGAATCCATTAAATCAAGACAATACTACTGTTTCACATTTAAATGTTTGACAAAGATGTATTTTCATCATGTTTTTCCTTCGGTGGCGTGTTTCCTCTCAGGGCCGGGCCTTGCCTTCATTGCCTACCCGAGAGCTGTAGCCATGATGCCTGTACCCCAGCTCTGGGCTGTCTGCTTCTTCCTCATGATCATTATGCTGGGACTGGACACACAGGTAGAGACACACACTCACACTCCGACTATGATGAATAGCTTTTGGTGGCATTGATGTAGTATCGTGTAAAACGTATCGACCCCGTGTCCCCTCCGTCACTCAGTTTGTGAGCCTGGAGGCCCTGATGACGTCGGTGTCTGACCTGTATCCTCATCTGATCCGACGAGGCCACCGCAGAGAGCTGCTGCTGCTGTTTGTCTGCATCGTCTGCTTCCTGCTCGGGCTGGTCATGGTCACGCCGGTAAGTGAATGGATGTGTGGACGTGGTGTAGGTGATCCTCCAACTTATTTGTTATGGAATAATGTCATTTTCCGTCTATCGTGTGCATGTTTGTCCCCACCCGATGTAGGGTGGCCTGTATGTGTTCCAGATCTACGACCACTTCTCCTGCAGTGGAGCCAGCCTGCTGCTGCTCGCCATCTGCCAGTCTGTGGCCATCGGCTGGATTTACGGTATAAATCCCAACTCCTCTCCTTCTATCTTCTAACCTCTTCTCTCCTTTACTTTATTTTACCTTTTTGCGACTCATAATTTTCTCTCCCTGCTCCTCTGCTTTCTTTCCTATCTATCTTTTTTCATTCTATTCGTCCTCCTCCCCTCTCTCTCTTTTACCTTACCTTTCATTTTCTTCTCTCCTTTTCCTTTCCTTTCTTCTTATCCTTTCTTCTCTTCTCTAATTTCCTTTCTCTCTGTGTCATTTCCTTTGCTTTCCTCCTCTCCTTTCCTCTTTTCCTTTCCTTATTTCCACTTCCTTGCCTCCCATCTACACTAATTTCCTCTCCCCTTTTCTCTCGTCATTCCTTGTTTTCCTTGTTTTTTTCCCTTTCTCTCCTCCTAATACCTCCCTCTTCTTACCTTACCTTTTATTTCCTCCTTTCCTACCCTTTATTCTCCCCTCCTTGCTTTTCATTTCTTTCTTTTCATTTCCTTTCCTTTCAACCTCTCCTCTTCACTAACCCCTTTCCTTCTTCTCTCCCTCCTCTGTACTTTCCTCTGCTTCCCTCGTCTCTTCTCTTTTCCTTTTTTCTTTCTTCTTCCTTTCTCCTGTCATCTCCTCTTCTGCAGCCTCACACAGTCTCTTTTTTGTTTTCATATTTTAATCCTGTATTCTGTTGCTTCTTACCTCATTTTGTCTGTAGAATTTAACCCACCACCCCATCCCATGTCTGAATTTAATGAAATTCAGTTGACTCTCATTAGTCCGACAAAAGGACTCCAGATTCTGTTAAATTTGAAAAGTCCTTAACAAATCTCAGGCTGATTGTATTCAGGACATAAAGAGAATATAAAGACAGACCAGAGTTTTTATTATCACTCCACTAATGAAAGTAGTCCCTAAAATCTGATAAACACACCCAGTCAAACGGTCCACTTCCTCCCCTCCTTCTGCATTCCACTTGGAGTCAGTAGACAGTATATTAACATGACTGCAGCTACCCACTGTTGTAAGGAGACTGGCTCCTAGCCAGGCCCCTGTCTGTCTCCTCCGGGCCCTAAATCAGCCCCTGGGCCCCGTCGCCTCTCAGTCTCAGCCTGGCGGCCCCAGGGAGCCCCTATCCCAGCCAGACCTGGGGCTCAAGAGCATTTTACAAAAACATTGTTTGTTTAAGTGTGAGATGGGTGGAATGTGCCATGTATGTACATCAGGACAGCACATTCAGTTCTCAATCATTTGGGCAACTAGCTTTGTGTCTGGTAGAGAATAAAGACCCAGAAAAGTTGTGAAATATATATATAAAAAAAAGTGCAGTGCTATCACAGGTGAAAACAAATATGTCAAGTAGATTAGCAGAGACTGTGAGTGAGTGTGTGTGTGTGGAGGGGTGAATATGAATACCAAGGAAGCCTGTTTTTACGACTCTCCCAGCAGTAGGCGAGTGGAGCAGCAGAGGGGTTTTAAGTGGACTGGGTAACACAGCGGTCAGGACTCCAGTGCACCTTTCCCCTCTCTTTATGACTGTGGGATTTCACGCTTTTCTAAGGACTCTAACATACACTGACACTCCTCTGCTCTGCCGTCGGTTATGTCCTCCTGAAGGAATTTCGCTCCACGGGTTCTGTTGTTTTAGAAAAGGGACACCCACTGTCAATCAGTGAATCATCAAAATGTTTAAACCTGCTCACAAGGAATACAAACAGAAAGGGTCAAAAAACTACACATATGAAGTACTTACAACCAAGTACATACTTTGAATTGATTTAAAGGTAAAAATCACTTACTTATAGTTCCACTTGCCATAAGTATGGAAGCTGTGAAAGGTCATGCTTGCAATTAGTTTTTCTTTTTATTGAGATCTCCAGTTAATGATCTTGTTATCTTGATCTCTGGAAAGACAAATGGAAATGACAAACACACTGCTCTGTGGGGTGGGTTTGAGAGTATTTAAAGCAGGCTGTAACATAAAGTATGTATGTGAATAAGCTTGAAACAGAGTCTGGCCTGTTCTCCACTTAAATTAGTCGCTACACTTGTCAGGATGCCATCTCTGCCTGCTGGCATGGCACTGCTGATCTCTGAAAAACCACTCCGATGATTAAAAGGAAAGGAGTCCTTGTTTTCTCGTGATTAACACACTTTTTTTCCTCGAGGAAACGAGATAATGAACTCGTGATCTTGAGATAATGGGGTAAAGCATGGTGGTTCTTGGCTTCTGTAGATAAGACAGTTTGTGTTTTTTCATTATCTAGGGAAGACAATTCATGTTTTCTCTCGAGAACAACTTCATTCATTCCTGATCTTGAGATAATAGGGGCAAGAAACTATTTGTGGGCATTTCTGGTTCTTGGCTTCCGTACATTTAACACCATGTCTGAAAGACAAATCCATCAGTCCCACCTATTGGGCATATTACTAATTTACTAAAAGTACTTAAGTTGGTGCTGCAAGTAGCAGGAGAGAGGCAGCTTTGTTAGAACGATTTTACTTATTTAATTGTATTGTTAAAGGTGCAATATTTCAAAACTGGGCCCTTGTCCGCTATCACGGGACTGCTGAGAGAAAGAGGTTCTCAGGCCCGAGGCTAGCTGGTTAGCATGCATGTCCAGTAGATATATTTGCAACACAATACACAGACATCTTTGTCATAATGTCAAAACTGTTATTTCTTCACACTCTGTTGATCATTTTAGCTAATATTCTATATAGTTGAAATTGTAATGTTCTTGTGTCCCTTGTTTTTGTATATTTTTGTGATACCTTTTATATTTGCCAACAAAATAACTGAGATATAGAGCCACCGACTGTCAATAAAATAGATGCCAATAGGGCATGCCATCAGACATCAGGCTGAAATTAAATCCTTGAGTTCAAAACAACATAATTGGATTTGAAAACCAAGCTAATTTTTTTGTATTATTTCACAATTTGTCTCGAGTAAATGCCCATTATATCTGTCGGAGCTTCTTCCTGTTTTGACTGAGATGTAGAACTACTCCAGTGTTAGTTTCTAACCACATCCAGTGATCTTAATCAGCGGGTTGAGTTTGTTTAGTCTCTGAATAAAATATTAAATGTAATTATTATGTTATATATATATATATATATATATTTTGATTGGTGTGTTTTAGTTCTTTGTGTTAAAAGCAGTTGGCAATGAAGTATGTTAGTTTGTGTGTCTTCACTTACTTTAGATAACTGATTCCTTCTTTCTAGCCATAACTACTACAAGTACTGCTACTACTACAATGCTTAAATCTCCTACAATTACTGCTACTTGTCACAAACACCACTCCTAGCGCTTGCTCTACAAAGTAGAATCAATTCAATGTCAGATAAATGTTTTCTTTTTCAAGACCTTTCTCTGGTACCTTACTCTCTTGTGGTGGGCACTGGCAAAATAAATGTATTCTAACCAGAGTCAGCCAGCGCCACCAAAAACAACAAAACAAGTCATAAAGGAAAGCATGATGTCAAACCGAGCCACAACCACTCATGGTGAAGTTGTTGTTGCCCACAGGAACCGACCGCTTCAGTGCCAACATCAGAGACATGACCGGCTACAGCCCACTGCCTGTCTTCAAGCTATGCTGGAAATACTTGACCCCAGCTGTGTGCACTGTGAGTGACCCCCTCCCCTGCTGACGTGCTGTCACACTGTTTGGTGCCTGCTTGCTGTGAAATAGTATACACATAAACGCATGTTTGTGATGGCGTACAAATTTCCACTCGTGCCTGTCAATCTCCGGTGACATGTGTGGTCTTTCTATGTGTCTACATACTTATGTTACATCAATCAATGACTGTTTGCACTTCAGATTTGTTGTTGTTATATTATCAGGGGAAAAGGGGTGAGTCTCCCTTCTATAGTGAGTTTTCTGCATCCTTTTGGATCTTTACACATTTTTTTTATAGGTCTCCTAATGAGCAGCCAGCAATGATAGTAACTGTAGTAACTCCCTTGAAGTCAGTGCTCAGTTGAAGTTTGTCATTAACGAAGCTATAGTTAGAGATATACACATACAAAAACAAAAACTTTTATCCCTGAGGTGTTCCTGGAAAGATCTGTCACTACGGTGACTCATGCTCTTGGAAAAAAATGGTTCAAACACCAAACCAGCACTGGCACCAGCCCAGAACCAGCTCTTGGTTCGATTTGGTCGAAGGTGCTGGCAGATGGATTTTGTTTCCTTTGGAGTGAGCCGGCTGTGTCTTTTTTCTTTCCTGTTTTGGGCTATGCTAAGCTAACTGGCTGCTGGCTCAAGCACATGTTTACCATAAAAAAACATCAAAGTGATTTCAATCTTCTCACTAACTCTCGAGAATAAAGTGAATAAGCTTATTTCAGAGTATGTTTAACTGTTCCTTTAGGTGCTGTCCTAGTGGTCTTCCATCCTAAGACATTTCATATTGATTCAGATTTCTACTTGCAAAGACTAACTGCTTCTTTTTGTCTCCTATAGGCTACCTTTCTGTTTTCCGTCTTGCAGTGGTCTCCACTGAGGCTGGGGAAAGGTCTGGTCGCTCCGACCTGGGCCACCACACTGGGCTGGGTCCTTACGCTTTCCTCCGTCTCCCTGATTCCCATCTGGGCCATCTACGCCATGGCCACCACCCCGGGAACCCTGCCACAGGTTATACCAGAACTCCCATTAATTAATTTAGTACTATGTGCTACTGATTATAAATGATTAATTCAGGGAAGTTTTTTTCTTAAAAAAAAACAAAAAAAAATATTTTTCTCAGTGCTGAAGATTAAAAAATAATCAACTAACTGTGATTTTATTTATTTTTTGCCCCCCAGCGCTTCAAACGGCTGTGCAGCCCTGCCAAAACCTCATCGCTGCCCTCCCGCCACTTCCCCACCAACAACTTGGCACTGCCCTACGGCCCTGCAATGCCCCTGACTGAGAAGCCAAAGCAGCCAATCAATGACATCATCCAGGATCATATGACCTGATAAGGGGTCAGTGACGATGTAACACTGGATGCTGGTCAGCCAGTCAGGTGTGGCGAAGGGGAGGGTCGAGGTTACAGTTAATGCCCCAGGTCCCAGTTGAAAGATAAGCTCACCCAAAAATGAAAACTCTCACTCCCATGCTGATGGAAAGTCGAGTGAAGTTTCGTAGTCCACAAAACATTTGTGGAGCTTCACAGCAAAATGGAGACTTGTTTTTTAGAGGTCATATTGTTCTTTTGGGGTCTTTGCTTTTACTTTATTGTGTTCTGAAGCATTTTTGTGCATGTAAACAGTCTTCAAAGTGAAAAAGCACAAATGCCACGCCAAAGGGAGTTCCTCTCTCCCACAGAAAACACTGCTCCTGTATTCGCCTGAAACGCCTGGTGAAATATATACACTCCAGTCAATCAGCAGACATACAGTTGCTCCTGCTGTAGTTGTGTTATTTTAGATCACAATACCTTGCTCAGCATGACCCACCCTTTACTGCCTCTGATTGGCCACATCCTGCCCGTGAAGTAGTGCACATTTGCGACTCTCACCAAAGATTGAACAGAGGCGAGATGTCTCACAATGGAGCATTTAAGACGCAGTGTGAAAAGGGATACTGCAGCTATGCACCATGTGAGAAAAAATAATGTGTTTTTTGAAAATGAATTCATGTAAACCTATTCTACTAGGAGCACCGAATATACTAGTATGGAAGAAAATGTGCATAATATGACTTCTTTAAGAAGTAATAAAACAACAGAAAAATAAAGTGATTTTAAACAATACATTTATATTATATATTAATATATAAATTAGCATGCACCCCATCTTTAAAACCATGTATCAAAACAAGTCCCCATCTACTTCATCTAAGAGAATGCTGCTTTGCTGTTTTGCAGTGAAGCTGCAAAGCTTTGCCTGACTTTCCATCAGCACAGGGCTGAATTTTAATATATGGGAGATCTGTTCCATTAAGGGGCTAAATCTTTGTTGGTCCACTATTGCAGATTAAATATGGTGTAATAGACTGCAGATGCATATTTTACCTCAATGATCCTTTGTGTAATGGAGCATTGAGGCAATTCTTACCAGGTACCTAAATTGGGAGACAGTTTACCTTACCCTTAAGACCTGTCCCACCTCCTGTTACCGGCTACCAGAGTTAGTTATTCTAGACAGCACACACTCCTCAATCTTTTGCTTAAAATCCAAAATGTTTCTGTTTACCAGTTGAATCACTGTACTCGCGGACCATTTAATCACGGCACTTCTAGCCATCTAGCTAAATAGTAACGCTAAGGTTTTCTTTTGTCTTATATTTTGCCAGCGTTAGGGTAACTTAGCCTACCACTCTACTCTCCATGAGAGATGACAGTATGCTTTAGTTTGTGTGCTTAGCTTTGGCTCTCCACTGAATATTTCTGGTATCATCTGGCTCTGTGAGTCGGACATGTTTTATAAAGTCATTTGTCTTTTGTATGTATGCTGCACCATCTGTGATTGGCATATCATGGAGTTCAAATGGTTCATAACATGCCTTACAGCGAGACCAAGTGGTGCTAATGCAAGAGTTGCATTAGACAAATACAACTTCTTACTGCCAATATATCAAGTGCTTAACTTGGTGTCATGGTTCTACGTTATCACTGAAAATATTGAAATGTGCAGTAGCTGTCTTCATCCATTCTACACATTTGTCTTGTTAAAAGAAAGTGGGCAGGAAAGTCGATCATACTTTTTATTTAGTCATGAGCTGCTGTCTCAAATGCATCAATTATAAGTGTAGTTTCTGCAAAATAGAAAGCATTATTAGAATATCTTTGTACTGTACCAAAAATAATTATAACTTATCAAGCTGGGAAACATGCAATCATATTATCTAAACCAGCAAACAATTTTAAAATATGGCTGCTGTCCTGTTGACAAAACAGTTTTTATTCTATGCTACAGATGTTTGACTAAACATTTCAAAGTAGATTTTAATGAGAAAATGCCTGCAAAATAACTGAATCACTCCAACGTGAATCAATCTTAGGCATGGCAACATGCAGTAAATGAAGAAAAGACCTCTGCAGAGTATGGATGTTTATATTTTTCAGAGGAGTGTAGTGAAGTATCATGTCAGATTTATAGGTATATGTTACCATGTTTGTCTTTTTCCTTCATCGACCTTCTGATGCAAAGAGAAAACAAGAGTGTCCTATGTTTAAATGAACAGTGCTGTGTTTCTATAAAAAAAAAAGACATATCTGCTTCTAGTTTATAATAATTTCCCAATACCTTGTACATAACAATGACTTCAGTTCATAATGTTCCTTTTCATATATCACTTTGATAGAGGCTGTAAAATTAAGAAGGCAGTGTTTCCCCCGGGAATTCTAACAGCGGCGGTGCTGAAGTGTGTGTATGTGTGTGTGTTTTACTTTGCACCAATGTGTTGCGCATCCATTCACACAAGAAGGCTGTCGAAGTACAATGTACACAGGGTACTAAATTCCTGCCTCCCCTCTGTCATCCATGCTTGACCAAACTTTCTTTTCCTTTACCAGCTCCACAAACTCTTCAAATTAGAAATATATATCTATATCTATATCTATATCTATATATATATATATATATATATATCACGTCCCTGCCCCCATCTCCGTCGCGGATGTCCATTCGGCTCCGTTATTACCTCCGATGCCGTCTCGCATCCCGAACGACATATTCAACATTTTTGGAAAGTAGGGTTTAGTGTATCTTTTAAGATAACTGATGCTTTGGATATATACTCTTTATCTCTTTGGCTATGCAGTAGCTAAGTTACACACTGTGCATAAAGACAAATAAGATACTAACAGATTAAATGGTGGCAATGGCCTGGTATGTTAGCTGTATAATCCGCGATCTTCCCTGACTCCTGCCTATTTAAAGGTGCAACATGTAAAAATTAGCTAATTCTCAAAATATAGGCGGGCAGCAAATCAACAGAATAACCTCCAACTGCTGTGGAATGTAGCTGGTGTTAGCTCGGTTAGCCGTGCAGCTGGTGTTCCTGAATGTGAGCTTGGTCCACAGGGAATTTTTGTTACTTAGGCTGCTAGCACATCACCTTCTGACCAGCACGGGTCATGGTTAGCTAGTTAGCACACTAACTTCATCATGACATCAAAACTGTCATTTCTTCACATTCTGTTGATGTGTCGATGTTTCCTACTAAAATTATTACATATTGCACCTTTTTAAGTAGAGATTATGAGTTTATTGTGTTTTATGGAATTTTTTATAGAAGCCGTGGCACGAATCACCATTTAGCCGTGGTGCTGCGCTGCTGTTAAATGCATCCAGGGGGAAACACTGTGCAAAAAAGGTGTTTTGAATAACTGACTTTGCGTCTTGCTTCTTTTTTTTTCATCACCGTGAGGTCTTTCCAGAGTCTCAGTGGAGTTATGAAATCACCGCAAACTTTTAAGTCTAGGACAGAATGTACTACTCACCGGGAAAACATCTTAATATCCAAAAGCTGAGGGACGGGGAATTTTTTTTCTTGGGTGTGATGTGTTTGATAATACAAACTTGAAGCTGCTGTGTTTCCTCAAACTGTCACTCTATTGAGATCCTCTTCACACGCTCCTCTGAGATTAATTTAACGAGAAACAAAGTGCTAAACCCATCTGGTGTCTCTTTTACAGAAAAGGCTTTCATTTACTTCCAGTTGATCCAGGTGTGTTGTTGTCTCTGTTTACAGGTGTAGCGATGCACCTCTTTATTTTAAAAATGGGCTTCTTTTGTATGCACTATTGTTATTTTCTTTTTTTAAATTGAAATATACATATACATTGTGGATAAAAAGAGTTTGTGTTGTCATTTCTTTCAAGTTGCGCGAGAAGCTGCGCGCGCCATTGTGTGTGTGTGTGCGTGCAGGTGTGTGTGTATAAGAACATAGTATACTTACGGTCCATGCTGGCTGTCACCCAGGAGACATGGCGCCTCTCCCTCAGCGCCATGGTAACAGATGCTAAGAACACACCTGGCGTGTGTGTGTGTGTGTGTGTGTGTGCGTGTGTGTGTGTGTATGTGTGTGTGTGTGTATATATATATATATATATATATATATATATATATATATATATACATATATATATATATATATATATACATATATATATATATATATATATATAATATATATATATATATATATATATATATATATATATATATATATATATATATATATATAAGAACGATGGAGAACAGAGGAGTTGGGAGAGTATAGACACACACACTCACACCATCAGCCATTCAACCATCACAGGAACAAGCACTGTGATTGCCTTCATCTGAAGCGTTTTCATCCTGATGGGAATTACCGGTTTAGCATCCATGAAGGGACAGAAGTGAAGGGACAGAGGGGAGAGATGGAGCAAAAGGAGGATGGAGTGTGTGTGTGTGTGTGTGCGTGTAGAGGAGGAGAGGGAGTCATGGAGACTAAAAACGGGAGGAAGAGTTGCAGCGCCGCGGGGGTGATGAATTCTGACACCGCCACTTAGATATAGCCTGGCGGTTATGTAAACGGCTCGGCTTGTCAATTAACCGTATTGGATTCCCTCCCCTCCCCGGTCGCCGTAGGAAGTGGGCCGGTCCCACACACACGTGGCTCGGCACGCGGGGATCGCACACACGCACACACACACAAATACACACAACTTGTTTTGGTGACGCTCAATACTGTATGGAACCCGCTTTGCACGTGTGATCCGGGTTACTGTGTAATTGTGTGTGTGTGTGTGGATAACGGGGGTGGTTTATGTCCATATGGTGGCTTTGGCATACATCTCGGTTTCAGATGATGGGGATTAAAAATGATCCAATGGGCTGAGTGTGTGAGATTCAAAGGGGGGGAGAGAGGAAGCGGGAGGGAGAGGAGGACATTATAGGGGTATGAGCCAACGCATGCGTGTGTGTGTCGTTCCAGTGTAGCATTGAAAGATTCTGTGGAAAGTTGCCTAATTTGTGCTCAGGCTGTGCCACTACTGTGCAGCTGCAACACATTCCACCACATGTATTAACCATCCTGTTTGTGTACGTACACTCATCACACAGGAGCCACGGTCGCGCAGTCACACTCGCGAGGGGTCCTTCTTAACATCACAGCGTCCTGATCAAACATCCTCTTTCACACGGGGCCCCGGTTTGTGCCAACTTCACAGGCGTTGGGATTTTTTTTTTTTTTTACTGCAGGTAATACACTTGACAGTTTGGTGTAAAGGAGAAGCAGGCGGCAGCGGGGGGTGGCGGCTGGAGACGAGACTCGAGAACAGAGAGAAAAGAGGCTGGTGGTGGAGGCGGGAGGTGCGTTGCATAACAGCGGGGTGATAGAGACGGGGAGTTGAGCTCGATACTGGATCCACTCTGCAGTGGTCACCATCGTGAAGTTGTGGAAGATAAGGGTACTATTTTAATGTTTGATATTGGGCAGCAGGGCCGTTGCGGAGATTTTGGTAATGGGGCCCTAGCCCTCATTTTTAAGCTGGTGGGGGTTGAAATATCGCCCTATTAAATGTGACCACCCCTCAAGACCCCCTCATGTGTCATCAGTGGTCAAGAACATTTATGAAAACAGACGCGTCCGGACATGTTCAATGCGATGTCTTCAGCTATTGTCATTTCTCTTGCATTACCGTGGCAATCACAATGACACAATGTAAACGCTGGTAACTTTTTCACAATTTCTATTGACTTCCATTAACTAAAAAAGAACGCTTGCATCACTACCTGGTAACAAGTGATGCACTCTAGGCTTACGTAGGCAACGTTAGCATCCATGTGCAGCAACTTCGCTGCTTGGCGCCAGTTAAATGTAAGGCTTCTTATGTCATCAAAGGGGGGGAATCAAAATGCAAAGTGTCGTGCACAAGGCAGCGATAACAACATAACGTTAGCTTGCTAGGAAGTTCCCTAGCGAGATATCAGCAAAGTTGTAGTGACTGTTGTATGCTTGTTATAATGGATTTTCTAGCCCTAACACTTCACCTTACACGTAAAATGACACACCTTACCCCTAGATGTGAATGCAACACGGAGAGTTAGCGCTAAGTGGTAGGGACAAGGGTAAAGGTGTGTATAGGGATTGAGGCCTGACCCCCGTTTTGACCTGATGCATGAGATTCTGTGGATTCTCCATAATATCATTGATGATCTGTTCAGCTATACTTTCCTGTAAATGGGATTTTCTTTACGTAAAAGTCCTGCGTCTGTTTTCCGTCGACGGAACCTGAACCGTCACCGTCTCTCCTTGAGGCTCATCTCTCTGCAGAGTTGTGTCCCCTTCCGTGTGGGATGTCTCGTGTGGATCGTACCACGGTGGGATTTGACAGGGGCGGCGAGGCTTACGGTGGCAGCACACCGTGTTCCGCTCTTGGCCGCATGCGCTCCCCGCCGTTCCCGCCCACGCGCTCTCACGCCCACTCCCTGGCTGCGTCCCCTCGCATGCAGCGGGCCACACTACCCACACCGCTCAGTCACGTAGAAGGGGCTTTGGATTAAGGGAGAGCCGCCGTGGGGCTGTCAACTTTGTTTTTTTTTTTTCGACAGGGAGCCGAAACGTAATATCTGTTCTCGAGTGCATCCACAAAGAGAGGCCTCCCTCTCGGCATGCAAGACACACACACCGAATAACACCCCCCTCAGTGGTGTGCAAAGGTAATAGCTGTTAGGTGACTCAGCAAATGAGCAGTGTCTCGGAACTTTTAGGACTTTTAAGAAAAGCCACTCTCCACTCGGCTGCCCCTCCGAGAGTGTGTGTGTGTGTGTGTGTGTGTGTGTGTGTGTGTGTTTGTGTGTGTGTGAGAAAGAGAGAGAGAGAGAGAGTGTGAGAGTGAGCTACGCATGGCTAAATCTGCTCTCAGCGCACAACTATGACATCCCATTGGCAGCGGCACACACAGCTCCCTAAAGCCACGATAAACAGCCGAGACAGCTCCAGTCACACACCTGCACACACACACACACACACACCATTAAACGTCTCACACAGGAACGGTGAACTCCCAGAACTCTTATTCAGGCACGGCCATAAATTATCTATTTCCCCCTCTAGTTTGCTGAAACTCCCGATTCCACGTTGGACTTTCAGCCTTCAATTATTAAAGGAGCCGAAGTGGCACAAGTGTTAAAAATAACAGGCGGGCGTTTAATGGAGACGCTTTGGAGCGTGGTGTTGGACCTGGTGCGTTGTTTTGTTGATACCATGAAGTGAGTCAGCTCATGAGTGTCTGATCTATTCCTTCAGACTTCTCTCTCTATGGATATGATTAAAGAAGCTCTGTGCCGGACTCTTCTTTTCCTGCGCCGAGCCACTGGGAAAACCCTCCAGTGACAGCATTGTTCAGGTTTTTTTCTCTCCTCTCCTCTCCTTCAGCACTTGACTTTACTCTGATTTGAGGAAGAGAGGGAGCGGGAGAGAGAGAGAGAGAGAGGAGGGGGGGAGTGAGAGAGGAGAGAGAGGGGGGGTGGAGGAGTGGTGATTGAGCGCAAAGGGGGCAGGACTTTTTCTCTCCGGGTCCTATTAAGAGCAAACTTTGTGTTTTTGTTCTCCAAGTTCAGCTCAGTGCTCTCCAGCCTGCACACAGTTCCTCTCTGCTGCTCTTTTTTCTTTTTCCATTTTTTTTTCTTCCTCTGCCCTCTCTCTCTCTCTGTGTCTCTCTCTCTCTCTCTCTCCTCCTCAATGGTTTTGTTTGCTCGCCTGTTGGTTACTCCTGTGTGTGTTTTCATGGGGGATTTGGACACCCGGAGGATGCGCTTTTTGGAGGAACGCACGCTCAAAGTTGTCTCTCCGGCCGGTCCCGGCTCGTTTTAGCGGATATCGTAGATGCTCTGCGGGTTGGAATGAACAATGGTGCGGCTCCTTGGTGCTCTGGCCGAGGGCATGCTCTGGTTTCGGCTACTGTTGCTGTGCGTCGTGGAGCTGGAGCTGGAAGCCGGGCTGTCTACTTTCCAGGGTTTCTATCTTCCACCTGCGAACGGGTCGCTCCTCGCACCTGCCCGGAGGACAGACGGGGTCGTGCGGACCATTGACCGGATTTACCACGGAGGAGGGAAGGTGGGCTACCTGGTGTACCTGGATGGGAGCCGCTTTCAGCTGGACATGGAGCGGGACGAGTCGGTGCTGTCGCATCATTTCAGCCCCCAGTATGTGCTCGCTATGATGGGGGACAGCCCCGCGCCTCTGCAGCGGGAGTGCGTGTACCGCGGGACAGTGGACTCCAACCCGGAGTCCCTGGCGGTCTTCAACCTCTGCGGAGGGGGTCTCGAGGGCTTCTTCGCCGTGAGCCATGTACGCTACACCATCACGCCGATCATCAGGGCGAAGGGACACGAGCACGACGTGCGCGCACTGCAGGACAAGGACGCGGAGAGCGCGCTCCACGTGTTCACGCGCGAGAGTTTCAGCTTCGAAGCCGAGCGCGAGGGTCGCGAGAGCTGCGGGACGCGCGACGGGCGCAGAGGGCGCAGGGACGCGGTGCGGAGACGCCGGCAGAGAGGTGGCGGGAAGGGAGAGCGGGACGGAGATGACCACGGCGCGCGCGGGCGGAGGCGGTGGAGCCAGCTCTCCACAGCGGCCGCTCCGGAGCGTGGCGCGCGGCGCAAGAGGTCGGTCTCTCGCGCCAGGCACGTGGAGCTGCTCCTGGTGGCCGACGACACCATGGCCAAGAAGTACGGCAAGGACTTGAACCACTACCTGCTCACGCTGGCCTCCATCGCCTCCAAGCTGTACGGGCACGCCAGCATCGAGAACCCCATCCGGCTGACGGTGGTGAAAGTGACAACGGTGACGGAGAAGGAGAAGGGGCTCGAGGTGTCCAAGAACGCCGCGGCGACGCTCAAGAGCTTCTGCAAGTGGCAGAACCAGCAGAACCCGCTGGACGACGACCACCAGCACCACCACGACGCCGCCATCCTCTTCACCAGGCAGGTAAACAGACTTCCCTTCCTCCTCCACCTGTCCGCGCCGCGCGTGACGCCACGGTTTGTTTTTATTTTGGTGGCGCACGCGGTGGCAGCTGGCTGACTGCGGCTCAGCTGCAGATTAGGCTGGCTTAACGCAAATAGCTTATAAACATTATAAACGGCAAAACACACTGTAGTGAAAAAAAAAAAAGACTGGCACACATCAACTTATCTAGTCTGGCTGCTCTTCACCCCCCCCCCATGAATTGTTAACACGAAAGTCGTGCTCCACCTGCTCCACACATGTCCCCAGCTTACATCCACCCGTCCTGTGTATGTTTTTCTCTCCCCTCCTTCTCGTTCTTCTTGAATCCTGCGCGCGTAAAGCAGCGCAGGATTCCAAAGAAAATGTATTTCCTGCGCCTGGTGTTTTTTTCTAGGCGGGCTCCTCTGTCTCCAGCCTCCCCCTCCCAGTCCCCTGACAGCCCCGAAGCCTCCAAGTGTGTGTGTGTGTGTGTGTGTGTGTGTGTGTGTGTGTGTGTGTGTGTGATCTGAGGCGCGTGCACGCACATTCTTCCCATGGCAGGAGGTTTGAAATCAGCCGCTGGGTGCACTGCAGAAATATCCCTGAAACTCCCCCCTGAAACTGCACTTAATTAGGCAGTCATCCCAGCCTCCCCTCTCCCTCCCTCCCTCTCTCCCTCATCACTTCAGTCTGCACATTTTTTCCCAGTTACTTCTCCAGCGTCTGTCAGCCGGGGCTGGGGAGCTGTCAGAAAAACAAACACATCCGTCCTGTGAGAAGCCGTACGTTTACCGAGACCACACTCATTTACCCCTCCTCCTCCTCCTCCTCCTGCTGCTTCTCGCCATCCCTTTCTTTCCCCGGTGGAAAGCCTGCAGCACATCTCTGTGCGTTTTTCACCTCTCCTCGGGTGTGGCTTCATGGTGGTTTTGCTCCAGTTGACGTGTCAGATAGCTCGCCTTGGACTGCGGTGTGTTAAGCTCATGCAGGGTCTCATACTGGCCTTCGGGGCGGAAAAGTAAAGCAAGCGCCAGGGGTATTACCTCGGATCTCCTTGGCGCTTTGGCAGCGAGGCCGGTGGCGTCATGCACTGGCAAGGCAGCTGGTAGTTCATACCTGAGGTCAGCGAGCTGGCGAAGTCACCCCGGTTCTCGTGTGCCAACCTTACTAACCCTGTTGCCGCTACACCTGCAAGAGCAAGAAGGGAAGGAGCCAGGGCAGAGGACGGTGCCATCCTCTGGTGGTTGGGTTTTGGCAGGGGTTGGCGGGGTCAGGCGGGCATGGAAGCAGTTATCCAGATACTTTCTGAGGCAGCCTCAGGACAGGAAGGTAAAAAGTCAATATTGGCAGGAAACTAATGAAACATGACAGGTGGTATAGTGTTGATGTTACTCTGTTCTTCCTCGGCTATGATCCTATTAAAATACTCAGTCCAACCCACTTTTTTCCTCTTACCTGTATCGTTGTTTATCCATGTTGCTTGTTTTGATCTGAGTTGCCAGCTTTTGCACTAACAGACTCTTGCTGGCGTGAGATGTCAATATTGATGGCGTCCTCCTCGGCTACACGGGAACGTTAGCTAGCTTTTTTAGCAAGCCTCTCGTCATTGAATGACCGCATGCTTCCTGATGCCCAGTGATGTACGGAACGCTAGCGCGGAAAGCATTCGTCGACATTTTCTTTCATTTTATAGCCCAAACTACTGATTGGTTAGATATTTATCGACAAGTTAACCGACTATGAAAATAAGCATCGGTTGCAGCCCTGAAGTACACCCGCAAACCGTTTTACAGGCAGAAGGAAGCGTGCATAAACTAGCTAAGCTTACTTGGCTAGCTAACATTACAGCTCAGCCAAGGAAGATGCTGTAACTACCAAATCTGGTTAGCAATAGTGTAGCTCAACCACCATCTTGGACAGCTAGTGTATTATATTTGCTAATGGTTATTTTAGGCAGTGGTAGCATAGCATCATGTTTATATCGCTGTTATTTTGTACTGTTGAAGTATTTAGACAAGTTCTCTTATATTTTCCATGTCTATAAAGCCCCTTTATAATGAATTGAATACAAAAGCAACATAGCAGATACCTATGCATGCGCTACTCAGATCGAGCAGCCACTTGTATCGGGTTTTGACAGATGTCGTTAATGTTAGCAAACTAAGCCGGCTAACGTTACAGCTCAGCCGAGGAGGACGCCATTAACGTTTACACCTCGAGTCGTCACAAAGAATATGTATTTTTGCATTTGGGGTGAACTGTCCCCTTAAACCTCTGAAACTGTATGTAGGCACACGAATGCGCAGTTTAACCTACAGTATAAATAAATGGAAGAAAGAGAACATCGGCCTTTTGATGAAGAATTAACTGTAAATTTAAAAAAAACAACACATGGTCAGTGGAGTGACTCAAAACAAAGAAAACACAAGTTCTGCAAACAATGTTTTATAACCCTACATTGGCCTAGCCAGCACTGAATGTTTGTCTCACCTGTCGCAGACACTTGCATTATTCATTCACCTGTCTCCTGACCTTCATTCACGCACGACTCATCTGCACTTGTTGACCGTGGAGGTCGCACTGTAGATGTTACCTTTCAGCAGCAGAAGCAGGTGATCCCACTCTCATGTGCACAATCATCCACTCTAGCACTGGCACACAGTGCAGACCTCTGATTGACATTATGAGGTGTGTTTCTGATCCCTGTCTGTAGCATTTCTGCTGAATGTCTTCCCTAAAACGACATAATGCACCTTCAATGAGCCAAGAAAAGCAGACACTGCCTTACATTAACTTAGAGGAGTTTTAACTTCACCTTGTCAATCATCACTACATGCCAGAGAGGAGCGGCGCCATCCAACTGTGTGATTGAGTGGAAGTGAAATTTAAAGAGTCACATTCTTGAGTCATTTTTCTCGAGGAATGTGTGTGTGTTTGTGTGTGTGTGTGTGTGTGTGTGTATGTGTGTGTGTGTGTGTGTGTGTGTGTGTGTGTGTGTGTGTGAGCGTGCGTGACGGTGCTGCAAAGGAAACAAATGTGGAATGTGAAGACGGTGACATCCTTTATGAGAACCACGCTTTCCTTTTTGCCATCAATAACTTTTTAAAAGACTGGCCGCGAGAAAAAGATTCAGTGTCAAGACCTGCACGGAATTCATCAGGGTTTGTTTTTTTTCAGCCATTAGAGTTTCCAACTGAACAGAACGCCACTCAGGAAATAACTCGATTTTGCTCAGGTGCGTCATACCAAAAAGCAGTTGGATGCGCGAGGCGTGGTAATGTGTCAGTGAAATTCTCTTGCCTTCCTCAGGAAAATAACTTTGGTTGTAACCTCGATGGAATCCTAACGGGGGAAGACAAACACTGACGTGCTGTAGATACAGGTCAGGTGTGTTATGGGAAACCATCTGCCTCCATTGTGCTGAAAGTCAGAGGTGTCGAGTAACCATATAGTAGTTTATTATGTCTGAAAAGAAATAACCTTTTTCCTCTGTGAAGTGGTCCGCTGAGCTCGAACTGAAGCCCACTGAGGACTTTGTGACTGTGAAGTCAGACCAGCCCATTGTTCCCCAGATGGTAGTTGGGAGGAGGAGTAGACGGGGGGGGACCTCGTCTCTTTGTGGTCAGGTCCAATTACTCTAACACCCCGTACCCGCGGTGAGCTGACCCGTGTGGCGGTGTCACCCTGTTCCACACATACCAGCACCGGAACAAAACAACGGGCACATTGAAGGGACTCGGGACCGCTCTGAGCGTGCATTCGTGTATATGGGAACATTAAGTGTTATGCATGGCTGTGTTCAGTTGTTGTGAGCTCGGACAGTAGACAAAGCCCTACTGTAAGGTGGCCAGAGAGAGCTGCAGGGCTTCGGAGGATACTGACGTCCGTGTCCATTGATATTTTTTTGTTTTTTCTTTTGCTTCTTGCAGCTTGAGTTTAAATATTTGGATAGACATAACTAGCAGGTACTTGTGACGCCAGAGATTTTGAAGCGCTCACCTTTTCAACCTGGTTTGAGGTCAGGACGCTGTCAGATTAGCAATAATACATGTGAAATATGGCGCATTTTTCCTTTACATGTTTGGCCTTGAGCTGACCGCCTTTGCTAGTGTGAATACAAAATTAGAGCGTTCATTAGTGCAGGGGTTTCAGAAGGAACTTGAAGTGAACTTATAAAGTATTTTTCGGATATAATCATCAAACACCAAAAATGTCTTGGGTCCAAATCTACTTAAGCTTCTCGCTTGCTGGCGTTATTAACACGCTGAACACGTGGTCGAGCTTGTGCGCCAATCAAGATGGCGTACACCCTAAGATTTATAGCTTAGCTGCTGAAGTAAAGATTACGGTAAATGACATCTATTCCAATCAAATTTGTATCTCTGGGCTTCTGGAGACTTAGATAACGCCCGAAGATCTGTACAGAGACATTTTATGTTCTTTTGGGTTGAGTCCCCATCTAATTCAGCTGTTTAGGAGAATGCTGCATCGCCGTTTTGCTGTTAAGCTCCAGAAATGTTATGTGGACTGCAAAACTTCCCTCACCTTTCCCCGTCTTGAGTACATAATGACTAAATTTTTTATTTTTTTAGGTGAAGTTCCTTTTACAGGGAGACCTAATATGCCAAATGGAAACCCAATGTATTTCAAAATGACATCTGGATAATAAGATTTTCCAGAGTTGTTATTGTGTACCACAACTACGTAATACACGAGCCCAAAGGAAAACAAATGGCACAATAAGATAATTCTGTGTTATCACCGTTTGATCCCACTGAGAGCTGAATATAGACTGCAGTAACACATAGATGGCCCTTATGTAATAATGATTGATGTAAGATACACACTGATGTAGGCATGACATGTACGTATATACACAATCAATTTCCTCCACACGTGTCAAACACATAGTTATATCATTCAGAGTTCTACAGTGAATGTGTGAATGTGCACATGTGTACAGTTTGGACTCCTGTGCACTCGTCTTCCTCCTCTCCTCCATGTGTTTGTGTGGGTCTCTGCATTAAAGTGTACATTTCCCAGGCCTCGCCCCCATCACAGCTAGTCCCTCTATTTGTTGTAACTGTTCTTGATATTTCACACGTGCTATACGTCCACTGGCATATGTTGACAACCTGCAGACAGCTCCTCGGATCCCAAGGCCCCGACCCCCGGTCTGTCGACAGACGCGACTGACCAGGGAGTTCCGCCTGCCCGACAGTAACAACACACCAGCCTGACCCTCCTTACGCTGAGATGCATCAGTGACTGTAAACTGCACTCCTGTTTGCTATAATGACCTCAGGTTTCCTTTAAGCGGTAATAGTTTCCTTGCAAAGGAAAATTACACCATTTACTCAGCTCAACTAGTCATATCTTTAATGACTTAGTAAGTGGATTCAGTTCTGCTTTTAAAAACTCGATCCTCGCTCAAACAGAAAGCAGCCTCGCTGCATTTCCATTGGCAAAAGTTGTGGATGGTACCAATAGAACATCTCCATTCCATTTCATTATTTCACATCTGTTGAGGGTCCACGTAAGCTGAGACGATACTAAAAGTTCAAGTGAAAACACTGCAGGTCAGTGGAGCAACCGTAGTCGCAGTCATCTGTGCTTCCAAAGCTCCTGGGGGTTTTTTCAGCAGTCTTGTTGTGTCAGTCTGGAAGTAATGTGTAGTATAGGTAACAGTGTGTCAGTGGATACATACTGGATACAAACTCAACACCAAAAAAAGTCTCATGTTGTTTCCCAAAAGCTGGAAAAGTGGCAAGCTTACCTTCAGGAGTGCTGCCTGAGGTGGAAATGCAAAATAGATCTCGGGTTTCAGTATGGGTTTCAAAGACACACAGCTTTAGAGCATTTTATGAACATCATGGATTTGGAGTGGCAGAACTGTGAAATACAATAATGTTGCAACCTCCTGTCCTAAAGTTAGATATGGTGTTCCTCAGGGATCAGCATTAGGACCACTGTGACGAATTACAGCTTTTGAAATCAGAGAGCCCCGAAGGCTGAGTTGCAGCTTGTTGGTGTGTCATTGCTAGTTCAAGACTGACGCAGTTGTTGTTTTCACACTTAGCACCCACATTGTGTTAATAACAAACGTACCTGCACGCACCTGTGCGCCCCTGAGCGTCTTAGTCTAAAAATGGGTGTGGTCGGGTGCTTTGATGGCACTGTGGTAGTAGTTTTCCTGCTATTTAAGGGGCTCTTTGTTAAGATAGTAAGATGCGCCTACACATGCAGGTTTACCAAACGTGCACACTCTGAGTGAATGATTAAAGAGGCTGCTTTCAGTTATATTAAACATTTCCGTGCATGCAGGAATGTCACAGAAACAAATCGTGGCTCCTTTAAGCGTCAAAACTAAAGGCTTTAGTTGTGAACTTGACAGGACAGAGGAAACTCTCTAAATTTTACTGTCCAAATCTTCACTGTGTGTGTGAGATTCCGATGTGTAGAAGACCACAAAGCATTTATTGAAATTAGATCCTGGCTGAGCCTGTCAGGGGATCTAAATAATCGTAGCGGTTCACCAACGGTCCATATTTGCATTGCGTGGCAATATTTCCCACTGAAATATATCAGAATACAAGAGTAGTATACAAGTATGCATGGAATGAAATGTACAGACGAGCTGTGAATCGCTGGAGACCAATCATATGAGTAAAGACGGCGAGCTGATTTTGTTGACTTTGATTAGCAGGTTTGTTGAATCAGCCTGAAGTGTGTTTTCATCACACAGACTGAGCTAAACTCTCTCTGCGAGAGAGAGTGTGTGTGTGTGTGTGTGTGTGTGTGTGTGTGTGTGTGTGTGTGTGGTTGTGTGTGTCTGGGTCTGGCTGGCTGTTTGTTTAACACACGCCTTGGCTTAGATTGTAAGTGATCTTGTAACACACACACACACACACACATACACACACACACAGCTCTGATAGTCCCCTGACCTTCGCCGCCAGCTTGCCACCTGTTCTCATGTTATTTCTGCCAATATTTCTGTAACTCATTGTTCTCTCAGTTCTTCTCTTTAATTTCCTGCAACCCTCCATCCCCACCCACCATTCCTGAGCATATCCCTCCCTCCCTCTCTCCCTCCCTCCCTCGTATGTGCTCGAGAGGCATTAAGACTTGCTGGAGGGAAGAAGTGAATATCACACAGTTATGATTTGAGTTCTGTGGTAATTTCATTTATTTTTTCATGTCGCTGTTTAATTTCAAACGGGATATTTCCACTTTCTACTTCCCCGCCCACGTGTCTCCTCTTACAGTGGGCTGTAGTAATGAAAGCCGCGTGGATGAGCGAGATCGAAACCCAAACAGTTCTTGTACCAGAGCGTGGGATGGGGAGGGGGTGAATGAATAAATAAATGAAAAATAGAGGGAGGCGTAAAGGACATTGGGTTGAAAGAGTGTGGGAAACGGGGGGGAAAGAGAAACAGGCGAGATACGGAGCCTCTATACGTTCTCGTCGTGAAAACAAACAGGCTTCCCCCTCTGTTGTGTGTGGAAAAAGTTCAGAGGAGCTTCAGCACAGTTTGGCCCGCATCAGCTGCCATCCATCCATCCATGCAGCGGGCGCGCTTGACTCGCTCTTTGTTTGCTTCATGTGCATCCAGCAGTCACTTGGCAGAAAAAAAAGCGGGCGCTCTCTTCCTGCTCTCCGAATGTGTGTGTGCCTGAAATGTGTGTGTCTATGGTATTTACATGCGCGAGCACCATTTGTTTACAGGTACGAGTGTGCTTGCATGTATGTGTGTGTGTGTGTGTGTGTGTGTGTGTGTGTGTGTGTTTGAGGTGGTCCCACCCAGTCAGTCATGTGTGTGAGCGCAGAACACAAGGCAGTTTGTTCCGAAGCGATCTGCCCCGAACGGGTAAACACCCTCCCCGGAGAGCCACTCACACACGACCCAGCAGGCCTGTCAGCACCACTTAACATGACGATCCATCCTCTCCGCAGGGTGTGTGTGTGGTTTTTTTTTCTTCCCTTATTATTGGATGTTCTCATATGCACATACATGGATGTTTGTCTCCATACGTCTGTGCGCGTCCGCATGTACATTCAAAGCCTGCTCCGGGCGTGCACACAGACGGGGCCCGTGTGCAGGCGCGTGAGCCCGCCGTGATTAAGTGATCGATCGCTGCGCTTTCAGCCGGGCCGAGCAGCGCGCCCCGAGGCCTCATCTGCATGGACATGTGTGGGAATCAAAACAAAGATCAATACTATGTGCTGTGGCACCCCACGAGGCAGACAGAGATGGTGGAGGCACAGGAAGGAAGCGGGCTTTAAAGGCGTTCTAAAGGGACGCTCCACTGACATGGCTTGAATATCTCAGCTTGGGCTTCTGTGTTACGAGCCGGGAGCTTGTGGAGTTTGACAGGCAGGGAGGACTCTGAAGCAGTGCATTGTGGGAGGTGTACCTGCTGTTTTTGGAGCCTGACTGTCCTCTTTAGATCTGTCCCTCACAAGCCCTCTAGTTTTATGGCATCGCAAGACTTAATTGCAGGAGAAATGTATTGAAGTTGAATACCCTGAATACGCCTCTGATTGGTCAGCTCACACACGCCTGAGCCAGCACCGCTCACTGTGTCTTCCTCACAATTTCAGCCTCAAGTTAACTTCACTTCTACCGTGAATATAGGCATAAATTATCAGATAGTTAGCTATCAGATAGTGTTGTGGGCGGGACATTGAGACAGTATTGCAGGCTACTTCCAGTACTGTCATATCTGTACATGATTCTGTCCATGTGTTGCTGTTACACCCAAACTTCCCCTCTTGCTTGGCAGACTCGGGATGTTTGAGGGGCAGGGGCAACAAAATATAAAGGGCACTTTATTATGTTTTACCTTCAACTGGGGCATCAAAGAGGCATTTATTCCAACGCCGCCGCACCACTGCCTCTGGGGATTGATAAAGCATTTACTTGTGATAAAATCATGTTTTGGATTATTTCACCATGTGAGAGAGGCTATCTGGATAAAAGACAGATTGTGTTTTTTCTCCACTGACTTTCTATGAAGTGCTTATTTAAACTTACAGCATTTCCTTTGTCCAGGACCTCTGCGGCCACCACTCCTGCGACACCCTGGGCATGGCGGACGTCGGCACCATCTGCTCTCCAGAGAGAAGCTGCGCCGTCATCGAGGACGACGGCCTTCACGCCGCCTTCACCGTCGCTCACGAGATAGGTAGGCACAACACAATAAGCGCACAAAGATATAAACGCGCCGGGGCTTGCATGTGCCGTCTGTCAGCACATCTCTCTTGTTGATTAATATCACGGGAGTAATGTTTGATGTCGTACACCTGATACGCCTCAGCACTCTGTGTGTTTTCTTTTTCCCAATCGTGCTGCGTGTGCAAACACGACACATCAGGACTCATCACTGATCGTTCATCACCCTTCTGTGCCACAGGTCACTTGCTCGGCTTGTCCCACGACGACTCCAAGTTCTGCGAGGAGCGCTTCGGCGTGAACAGCGACAAGCGGCTCATGTCGTCCATCCTCACCTCCATCGACGCCTCCAAACCCTGGAGCCGCTGCACCTCGGCCACCATCACAGACTTCTTCGACGATGGAAATGGTGAGTTTAGGAGAAAAAGTAGGAAAAATAAAAGCATGTGAAAAAGAGGGGTTATTAGTTCTTTTACTAGTGAGAACTTTTCCCAGCCGGTATGAGTTTTATTTTTTTCGGTGTACAAATTGCATCCATGTGAATTTGCTTTACTCCCACAGTACCTGTCACTGAGAGCTGTTTACTAAGAAACAAAGCTTTAATCTCTGCTACTAAAGAGTTATTTACAATCCTATTAACTTTGTGAAAAAAAAATGTAGTTACAGTGCAGCCAAAGACAGATCACTGGCAGGAAATCAAGTTGAGTCATTCTTTGCTTTCCCGTTTCATCAAGTAGTTTCATTCATCGCGGCCATAAAGCATCGCCTGTTGACGTTTTGCTAAGAAACGGGTTTTGGCATTACTCATGTGGCAACAGCATTGTTTCAAACTTAACAGTGCAGCTGCTGCAGCTCCAACACTTCTGGTGACCTTATAAACTAAAATAGATTTTCATACGCCAGTCACCAGCTAAGAGTATTGAGGTAGCAGAGCCCTTGTTTAAAATCCCTCGCTTCTTTTTTCCTGCCACAGCCGAGTGTCTCCTAGATTCTCCTCGTCAGCCCCTGTTGGGCCCCGAGGAGCTCCCAGGGCAGAGCTACGACGCCGTCCGCCAGTGTCGGCTGGCCTTCGGCCCCGAGTACACGGTCTGCCCCGGCATGGACGTGTGCTCTCGCCTGTGGTGCGCCGTGATTCGCCAGGGCCAGATGGTGTGCCTGACCAAGAAGCTGCCGGCCGTGGAGGGAACGCCCTGCGGGAAGGGCCGCATCTGCCTGCAGGGGAAGTGCGTGGACAAGACCCGCAAGAGACACTACTCGGTAAGACAGATGGACGGTATGAGAATATAAGGTAGCAACCCAATGGCCAGAGAAATGTTGGCTTCTAAAGGTTAACTTATCTTTTTTATATTACACCAGGCTTATGGTCTGGTTAGGTTTAGGCACAAAAAGTACTTGGTTAGGGTTAGGACTCATGGTGACAATTTGGCTTTAAAAAAAGCTAAAACATCGGGGTTGACATATTTGCAAGAAGCACAGGTATTCCTACTTAGAAAAAAATTGGGTTGCACTCTTCCCCAAAATTGGCAACAAAATGCGCGTAAGACCAAATGCACCCAGAGTGAAAAGTTAGTCTGGAGCCCTGTGAAAGTCCGCTCATAAAGATTTGAACATAATATGACACGTCTTGCAGAAACGTCAATATGATATGTGCCTGCTGTATAACCCCGTACCAATGCGACATGGCCAGGAGTGAGAATCGGAAGAAGACAGACAGTAGACGGTGAGACAAAAAGAGAGACAAAATCTAAAATAGATTCCTTTTTATAGTTCAAAAACTGATATTTTAAGCACGCATTGTCCAAATTTGTCTGCGGGAGACAAAGAACACAGGGCACCCAGTGAAAGAAGAAGTAGAAAGAGAGAGAGACACTTGAAGAGGAAAAATAAGTCATGGATTCTTTATGTGACTTCACTGTGTGGTCTGTGTTATTTATGCCACTGCTGAACTGTGCTATTTATGCTCTTGGCCTCACTTAAACAGATCTAAATTGAATTTGGCCGTAATGAGTTAAAGGACCAGATCTGCTTTTGGCAGGCTGTCATTACTGCTGGTGTGTGTGTGTGTGTGTGTGTGTCTGTTGTGGAGGGAAAGAGAGTGAAAGTCAAAAAGAATGAGAGAGAGAGAGAGAAGGAAAAAGTTTTTTCTTTGAGATTATTTGTCACATGACGTTTGATGGGTCTGACTCGATCCTTGGCAGACGACTGCGAGCGTGGATCCGGCCCAAGTCCTGACACGCTTCATTTCACTGCCTTGTATGAACGACCAGTTTACTGCTCGGAGCGACATTAGGCCCGTCCATTTTAGACTTCAGAACTCTTTAAACCTCCATATATTTCATGTAGTCTGATTGCGGATTAAGTAGCCTTTACTGTGGAAAAGAAAGAAAAAAAAGGCCTCAGCAGTGGAACTAAATGGAAAAGCCTTTTTCCCAAAAGCTTTGCAGAACTAAATGCTACTGATCCAGTGGTTTTTTATCACTGATGACTCATGAAGCACTGGTTGGAAAAAAAGAAATCACGAAAATAAGTTTATCACCTGAAGTATTCCATTCACGCTGTTCCTCATGGGAAGCATGTGAGCCGTTAAGCCACCGATCCAGTCACGCAGGATAGCCTCGTTCCTTTTTCTGTCTTCCGCGCCACAATTATTGCCACATTTTCTATATCACAAATCTCTCTCCAAAGGGCTTTCCCTGTGACACGTGGCTTGGCCGGCAACCGCTCTGACTCCCAGCGTGATAAGCACTAATTGTCCTCTCTCATCTCCTCCATTCTCCTTCTTTCCTTTCTCTTCATCCCTCTCTACTCTCTGATCTCTCCTCCGCTGTCATCTCCCTCCCCCCCCCGAACTCCTCATCTCATCTTTCATCTCCCCTCTCCTCTTCGCTCCTCCCTCTCCTCGCTCTCCCAGGCGTCCAACCACGGCAGCTGGAGTTCCTGGGGTCCTTGGGGTGCGTGCTCCAGAACGTGCGGAGGCGGGGTGCAGTTCGCCCAGCGCCTGTGCAACAATCCGCCGCCGCGGAACAACGGACGCTACTGCACGGGCAAGAGAGCCATCTATCGGTCCTGCAGCGTCACACAGTGTCCTCCGTCAAGTGAGTGTGACAGCTTGGTGATAGCGCTACTGTTTATTCAACAAACGGAACACACAGTTTCATTTTTAACCTTTTGAATGGAACTTTTTCTGCAGTAAAGAGTTTCCGGCAGGAGCAGTGTGAGGTGCGCAACGGCCCCCAGACAGATCCTAAAGGGGTGAAGACCTTTGTTGAGTGGGTGCCAAAGTACGCAGGAGTCCTGCCGAAAGATGTGTGCAAGTTGACCTGCCGAGCGAAAGGCACCGGATATTATGTGGTGTTCTCTCAGAGGGTAAGTTAGTTAGTATTCTTTCAAGGGTACGGTGTATTTAATGGAGAGGAAAGGACGCAGTATTGATCTTGTAGCCGTTTGTGTGCAGGTGGTAGACGGGACCGAGTGTCGTCCATACAGCAGCTCGGTGTGCGTGAAAGGGAAATGTGTGCGGACCGGCTGCGACGGCATCATCGGCTCCAAGCTCCAGTTCGACAAGTGCGGCATATGTGGAGGCGACAGCACGGGATGTATACGCGTGGTGGGCAACTTCACCAAGAAGAGGTATGGAAAATGTGAACACCTGAACCGTGCACTGCATGTCTTTACATTACATGCACCTACAGGCTGGAGTCTCAGTCCGGTGAGGGCAGGTTAGCACATGCAGAATTTGGAGAAAAATGTTTTTCAGGAGCTATCTCATGGGTTTCACAGTGTGATGACATGATAATGCTGCATTCGCTTCATGTGGGCAGAATGGGAAGAACATGAAAAAGCTCCTGAGACGAAGACATGTTTATTGTTTGAAATTACTTGAATGCAGCCCACATGGCCTAAATCTTGTAGGTACGTCATTCAGTTAGCTCATAGCACCTCTGCTTCCTCACTTGAGTAACTTGAGGATTTTCCATGTATGATGTCAAATACATCAACCTCAGCATCTGAATTAGCTAAATTGGCTATATGTATTAGCTATATTAGATTCTATTTTGATCTAAAGCCAAGCGAGCAACAAAACTAGCAAGGCAGCTAACATAACTTACAAAAAAAAGTCCACCTCATTGTCTGAATTAGCTGAACTAGTTGTATGATTGTTAACATCAGCTCATATTTTGATCTAAAGCTAGTAAACCCAGGAACAAAATTAACAAACCGGGTAATAATGTAATGGTCCAACAGCAAGAAGTCAACACCACGACAACACTGTTGTACGTATATTCTGACCCCTCTTCTACTTTATTTCTTGACAAACAGTAAGGGCTACACCGATGTGGTGAAGATCCCGGCAGGCTCCACCCACATCAAGGTTCGTCAGCACAAGGCCAAGGACCAGACTCGCTACACCGCCTACCTGGCACTCAGACGCCCCAACAACGAGTACCTCCTAAATGGAAAGTTCATGATCTCCACCTCCGAGACAATCATCCCACTCAACGGTTCGGTGCTCAACTACAGTGGCTGGAGCCAAAGGGACGAGTGGCTTCACAGCATGGGTCCTGGGGCCCTTCAAGAAGCCTTGGTGATCCAGATTCTAGCGACAGATGCTAAAAAGCCCCTGGATGTTCGTTATAGCTTCTTTATGCCTCGCCGGACAGCCCCACAGCAGCCTTCAGTTCCACTCATCCCGAACCCAAAATCAATCCCTGTGCAGAGCACTACAACAGTCTCAACAACGACAAGAACCACCACCACCACCAGAAGCACCACTACAACTGCTCCCCCTGTCCTCCTCGCGAGGTTACCTACAGCCCCAGGTCCCTCCACACCAACACCAGGGCCCCAGTGGGTAACGGGGACCTGGATGACCTGCTCCAGGACTTGTGACACTGGCTGGCAGAGCCGGACAGTGCAGTGCAAGGACCGGGACGGGAAACTGTCCAAGGGCTGCCTGCTGGGTTCCCGGCCCTCTGCCTTCAAACACTGTCTGGTAAAAAAATGTTGAGGCGGCAGGAGAGCAAAAACTTTGTCCGACAAAAAACACTTTGTTGAAAGAACCTTAATCTGTACATTTGATAGAGGTCTCAAGAGCTGGAAGTAGGACTGTGGACCAATGAATTTAGGTCATAGAACCTTCAACAGGACTGTGAATGTTGGCGGAAAGCGCCTAGAGCAGATACACAGAGACTCAGAGACAGATTGGCATGGATGTGCCTGACTATATGCCAGAGGAATGTCCTGGAATCATAGTGGCTATGCAGAGCACAAGTAGGACGGAGGACAATTTCCGTATGATAATGACAAGCATGGCCCTGGCATAGCTAAGGACTTAATTGCATGTCATTTCCACATGGACAGTAACTGATTGTCTTTACTTCTGTCTCCAGATCCTGGAGGCTTAGTGTGTGTTGCCCTGTAATGGCATGCCTGTCGTGTTTTTTTTTTGTTGTTGTTTTTTTGTTTTCTATGCTATTCCATGTGTTCTAATCACTGTGGGGATTTGGAAGTGGCACCCCTTTTGTCTTTTGTTGTGTGTGTGTGTGTGTGTGTGTGTGTGTGTGTGTATGTGTGTGTGTGTGTCTGAGACAAAAACCCCAAACGTTGGGAAGCACTCGTAATTCACCATGTCGTAATTTCTGCCTGTATTGTAGCCCTGTCCCACCGTCATGCTACATTCCACAGTCCTGGATTTTGTAATCCCCAGTACTTGGACATATCTCTGACTGAATGGCTCGCTAGACGCATGATTTACTCCAAACGAGAAAAGGTCTTTCAAAACCCGACAAACCACGTGAAGTCGAAGGCTGCACAGGAATATTTTTCGTTGACCAAGTGCTGTCAGTGGAACTACTGTTTGCCAGAGGGTGCATTTGAGTGTGCATTATTACTGAAGAGAAGGGTGGTCTCCTTATCTTCCAGGTGCTAAGACGATTGCCAACCAAAAATTCTCCCTTCATGAGCCGCTAAGTGACCAAAATGTCCAAGTAGCAGGAGATGTGCGTATATAGTGTGTGTGATGGTCCTGGATCAGGGCTACCCATATGCCCTGACTATATGCGTTCGTGTCTTTAATTGACTGATCTATCCAGCTGACATACTGGTATTTCGGAACAACCCCAATGGGAGGTTGACTTTACGACCAAAACAGATTGATTGTACCCAATCTTTAACTGTTCAGATTTAACTGTTCTTCTTTCTCAAGCCTTTAAGCAGTTGGGAAGAAATGTCTTCCTCATGAAAATAGTATTGATTGTGTTTAAACTGATAATCAACTGTACAGTGTAAAAAAAAAATGGCTGCATGGTGCGATGGGAGTGTACGGTGGCCTTCAGAGGACAAACTTTTCAACAATTAAATTGACAAAGGGGCAAAGTAACCACGACACTCCTTAACTTTTATGGAGGTTAATGATGACTCACAGGTTCGGGGCAATGCTTGATTTTTATGCGTGTGTGTCTGTGTTAAGTGTGTGTGTGTGTGCTTGTTGTGTGCCAGCACATTCATGTATCCAGGCCTGTGTTGTCAGCACATGCAGTATGTACCTGGAACATGATGTTTTTCGTCCTCTCCTGCGTCTTGAAGCTTACTTCACTCTCAGTTCCATTTGTATCAATCATTAAGCTGGTGCTGGGAGGTTTATGGTCCTCATTTTTTTTTTGTGTGTGTGTGGGTCAATATCTGTTTGTTTGTCTGTTTATCTGTGTAGGAAGCGATGCTAATATGACAATGTGTGCCCTGGATACTCGCAAAACAAAAGCAAGAGAGATACTAATGCAGTCATTAATGTCCTTTTGCAATTCAACTCTCTCTTCATTCTCTTTTCTTTTTTTTCACTCATTCTGTACTTTACTACTTGACATCCCGGATTTAAAAACGATTGTTCTAACCTGTTTCCTGATGGGTGCAGTTTGCCACATTACATCAAATCAGACTGTGCCACTGAATGGATTAGTTTAAAGGGTCACTTCAATCAAAATACAACCCCCTTAGATAAGTGGTGAAATTTGCAACTCCAGGAAAAATACCTTCTTTGGTTAGGCAATTCACTGACCTCACTGTCTACAATCTCTTTTGAACTACTTCGTACTAAAAGAAAATGACACTGACTTTGGAAAGTGATGTTATGGTTGCCTTAAAGAAGTTGTTTAACATTTTTGGGAAACAGTTATTCGTTCTTTCACAGACAAAAAAGATGAGAGGATTGATACCACTCTCATGCCTGTCCTTCAATCCAGAGGCAGGCAATGGTTAGCGTAGCTTAGCATGAAGACGTAAAGCAATTGGAACCAGCTTGCGTGGCTGGGTCAAAAGACTGAAAATACACTTGCAATACCTCTTAACATGTTGTTAATTACCATCTTGTTTTTTTTTTTAAGCCAAAAGTCAAAGTGTAAAAATGACTATTTTCACCCGTTTACTCTCTTAATGCTAAGCTAACAGGCTACTTGTCCTAGCTTCATGTTGAACAGACATATTCGAGTGAGGTATCAGTCTTCTTGTCTAATTCTCAAGACAGTGAATAGTAATGTTTAATTATTATTAAGTACAGAATGATCTGCATTACTATAAACCAAAAGGTTTGAATGTGAAAATGTGCTTTTTTGTGTCATTTTGGTGAACTTACCCTGTAAGGTCTTCCACCAAAAGCATTAATTGGGTTATTTAATAAGCAAGGCATTTAAGAAGGTAGACAATGAACATAGGGCTCAAGGCAGAGCTTCTGTTTACAAAATGTTTATAACCTCAACACTCCTGAATGGTAATCATGCCCCAGCATTACGATGTGACCTTAATTACATATGGACCTAAAATACCTTCCTGCAATTGTGTTTAAATTTCTGGCACCCGATACATTTTCCTGTGTGGTAAACTTCACCCGTCAGGAGAGTGCAGGAGAGAACAAAGCATGAGAGAGGCTCTCACAACATACCACTCACAAAGCGTTCTCTTTTTTTCTTCCCTCACACATTCAGATTTATTTACATTATGTAGACATTTTTGTACAATGACTAGATCGATCATATATTTGTTAGTATTCAACTCATATTTACACCGAAATGTACACACACGAACACACGCCATCGAAAACAATCCATTTACGCAGTATTTCTGTATTTACAGAAAACCCTCTCACACACACACACACACTCCTTACACACACACACACACAAACACACAACCTACTCTGACTCTTCCAGTGGGGGAAACCCCTCTTGCTGAACGACAGAAACACAGCACTGAACTTGTAATTTATTGTTTGTACAACTGGTATGTGTGAATAAAAAAAACAATGAGATGAGTTTTATTTATTATAGTAATTTTGTATCAAATTACTATTTAACTTAGGAGTATGACTGTGCAGAATCATTCCTTTGTAAGAAGAATATAGTGTTTCTTTTCTAGTCATCCACATGAATATATGTACATAAAATCTATATATTTAAATACCTTTGTGTGTGTGTTGTTCATTTTGTTATGCTTTCAGTACGTTCGTATTTTACTTGCCTCGCGTGTGTTACAGTCGCCGTCGTCACATGCACACTCGACAAAGTTGAAGTTGTAGGAAGCAAGATCGGATTGACTGTATTCAGGCTATAATCATATGAATGGAGAGAAGACAGGAACAGGAAGATGTGAATGAAATGAGCATGTCGAAGATCAAAGATGGCTTCATGGTGCGAATACAGCTTCTATTAAGTCTTCCGGCCTCCTGTAGTGAGAAGCAGTAGTGAAAGGAGTACTCAAACCTACTAAATATACCCCATTACAAGTGAGCACAGCATGAAATGTATGCAGCTAGGGTCTTTCAGTCAGTGTGGGATCATGGGGGTTTCTGTCTTCATTGTTAAACAACCATTTAGCAGATGCTTTTTGTAATTCATGCCTACACTGATGGCGGTGGCTGCTAACCAGCACATCAGGAGCAGTTTGGGGCTCCAGTGTCTTGCCCAAGGACACTTCGGCATGCAGACCAGGGGAATCGAACTAGCAACCTTCCAATAACAAGATGCTGCCCATGCTTATTCTGTATCTTACGTTTTGAGATTATGCCCTTGTGTGTCTCTTCTTCAGTTCTCCTTTGTTTCTCCCTCTCTGTGTTTCCCCTCGTTACCTCACCTGTCCTCTCCCCTCCCCCTCACTCTCCTCACCTGTTCCTGATCCCCTCGTTTGTTTCCTCTATCCTGTCTCCCGTGTGTCTGCATTTTGGTCCTCCTCTAGTTTTCCCCTCTCAGTGTATTATCTACCCCTGAGCTACAGCTGCCTGTTGCTGATGAAAATATCAATAAAGTTGTAGTAGTTTTTAGATATTGTATTGATTGTTATGATTGATGATGTACTGGGATGTAAGATGTCAGGTAACTGTAATGCAAGCAGTACGATGTTTCCCTACTAAAAATTAGTAGAAGTGCTTAAAGGGTCAATATAATTTCAGTTTACAACATTCATAATATTTTTACTGAAGTCATCAACATAGTGTACATAAAAAGCAATTTATGCATTGCGTGTTAGAGATAACTACTGAAGTTAGCATGCTAACCAGCTAGCCCTGGCCTGTCCAGGTTCAAAGCTCTCGCGTTAGCAGCGTGAACAACAACAGTCCCCTGGTCAGTACCAACCGCTAGCTGCTCGGTTAACTCAGCTAACCAGCTAACAGCAGCTATAGTTAGCGACATCTGGCAGTTACTTTGGTAATTCCCCGCCCCCCCATTTGTTTGGGGTATGAAATTGTGACAGGTGGCAAATTCTTACAAGTACAATATACTTTAGTACATGTACATAAATACATTCCACCACCGGCAATGTACATAAAAAGATGTTTATAGCAGCAGAAGCACGACTTTTACACCACATCAGAAACACTGACATTCTTTTTTGATATCACATTGATTGTTCCTTTAATATTTATAATATTGCAGTAACTGTCATAGTTTGATTTTAGGGGTCAGGGAGGAAAACAGGGGTTTTTTACCCAGAAACCTCAGTTAAAAATTGCCTGAAGGTTATTGAAGTTTGTTACTTTCTTTACACTGATAGTAGAGTGAGCTTAACTCCACACATGCAACTCGTACAGTCAGTTACCATTTTGATCTTTTAAACATAACAGTTTACACAAATGCACTCCCCTTTACAAAATAGTTGGTATATTCTGCTCATCCGGAGCTAAAATGATATCAAAAATATACTTTCCAATGTCACTTGTTCATCATCTCTCTAACCTGCAGTGCTGATCCAGGATCTGCGCTCTCAAGCAGAGGCACCACTCGCCAAACAGCACATTAGTGAACCAGGGCCGCCCCCTTGTGGAGCCTTGTGCCTCTGCAAGCTCCCAAAAGGTGATGCTGAGGCGCCACCTGTCGGATAAACTTGTGATTGGTCCATGAAGTCATGGAAAAACCTCCACAGCAGTGTCCCTAAACTCATGCCTACCATCTACTGGAAAATTACAAAATCACACCTATTCACTTTTTCTGACCTGTTGCTTTTAAGGTGGACTTCCATAATCGGTCCCTTCAGAGGCTGACCAGGGAGGATCGCTCCACTGAGAGGAAAGTTACACCACAGTGGAAATCACCATCACTGTTAGATTATTATTATGTTCTTATACTTGGGTCATAATTCTATCATTATTTGTTTAGTTTCGGGTGTAGGTGATACTCTACCCTTCAAAATATTCAAATAAATATCAAAAGATTTATTAACTTCCCTAAGTAACCGTTCCAGAACCGTCTGGATTACAGAGAAAGGGTTATTTTTATTTGCTGTGACCGGAGTTTAATTGATTTCTGATGTCTCTGGCTGCACACTTGATAATAGCATTCCAGTCTTGCCAGTTATTTTTAATGAAACTCCAGCGTAAACTCTTCCTGTCTTCTGGAGAGGGGGATCAGCCCGGGCGGGCGGGGGGAGACGCCGGAGGACAGGGGCTCTGCCCGCCTTGATTTGCGCGCAGGGGCGAGCGCGACGGAGCACCCGCTCCACCTTAAGACCTCGGCGGCCCCTCTCTGCTCCCTCTCCCCGGGGAGCGGAGCTGCGGAACCCGGCCACGGCGCACCACAGCCGGCTTGGCACGGGGGAAGGTGAGTACGGCTCCCGGAGCCTCGGCCAGCGCGATATGGTTACCATTCCCGACCCGCTGCCATCTCCCGTCTCCAGTTGCACTGACACTACAACACTGCTCCACATCAGCCCCTGCTGCCTGTCAGCCTGATTTATGTTGGAGCAGGAATGAGCTTAATAAGCGCTTTGCCTCTCATTAATAAAGTTAGAAAGTAGAACAACTGTGAAATAAATACATACGCTCACGGCACATGTAAGAAATCTTTGAGATTATATGAAAAATATGAATATACTCAGTTATCGTGTGTGTGTGTGTGTGTGTGTGTGTGTGTGTGTGTGTGTGTGTGTGTGTGTGTGTGTGTGTGTGTGGCTCACATCTTGTGACACACAAACAGAGTTTGAAGAAGACCTCGTTTTCTCTGCCCAAGGCTTTCTTTCCTCCACAATGATTGATTATTATCGAGACGCTCCAGATCACTGGTGCGTTTTCGTTGCGCACGGGATTTGGCCCGGCTCACATCAAAGGGCCCTCAGGAAAGGGGTGGTCCCGAGGCAGGGGGATATAAAGGAGGCACCGGCTGTGTTCAGACTGCAAGGCAAGAGCAGAGAACAGACTAAACGGGCCAGCAGAGGACAAACCTGCCCCCTGAACTCAAAGACAGAGCTAGAAACTGAGACATCTGCTGAGCTTTGGAGAGAAGGAGACCTGTTGGAATTTACTGCCGAGAACCAGCTTTTATTTCCATTTCATGAAATGACATTTTTGCAGCAAGTCAGACCTGCACATAACTTTGAATGAGTTTTGCACTGGATTTGATCCTTTTTTAGATTTTTTTATGCGCGTGCGTAATTTTGGGGACAGTTGTGTGGAAGTTAAAAGACTTGGGGTTTGTAGCTTATAGTGGAAAACCTTTTAAAGGATTTACTTGCTTCCTCGTAGAGACTTTATTATCAATTTATATTTCCTTGTCGGATTTCAGTTATATGATGATGTTTTTACAAGTTTCCATCGGTGTGATCGCCGCTCTGTGCGTCGGCATGGCGCACAGCGCCTGGGAGGAGAGCACCGTGGTGCCGGTCAGACTAGACCCGTCGGCCCGGTCAGAGAGCGAAACCGAACCGTGGCGGACTCTGTCCCCTGAGGAGAAGGAGAAGGAGGCGGAGATGAGGGTGTACCGGTTGGACGTATTTGGCAAAGAGCTGGTCTTGCAACTAGAGCCTGACCAGACTTTCTTGGCACCAGGTTTTGTCTTCCACATTGTGGGGAGTCCTGAATCCGAACCGACGCAGGAGCCCAAGACCGGAGCCGAACCGGGGTGTTTCTTCTCGGGCAAGGTGAACGGAGAGGAGCACTCCGCCGCTGCGCTCAATCTGTGCCAAGGACTCAGGGGCGGATTCTACTATCTGGGTGAAGAGTATTTTATTCAGCCCCTTAACTCCAGTGACTTCCTCGGCACCGAGGAGGATGTCCACTCAATCCGCCGGAGAGGTCGGGCAGCTGTGGCAGAGGAGGGCAGCTCCAAGTGCGGGGTTAACGAGGACGAGGAGAGGGTGCCAACGAATCTGGAGAAAGAGGCCGGGCAGGGAGCCGCTGACGCAGACCAGACAGGTAAGGCTGGAGAAACACATATGCGCATTTCTCACACTAGCACTAGCAACAAACAAAAAGAAAGAAAGAAAGAAAGAAAGAAAGAAAGAAAGAAAGAAAGAAAGAAAGAAAGAAAGAAAGTAAGAAAAAGAAAAAAGGCAGACACTTTTCAGAAAATTTTAAATTGACAAAAGAAACAGAAAAAGTTATTTATTTGTTATAAAATGACATGAAATGTACTAACTACAAACAAGAGGATTACTTCTAAATAAATCACGGGCTATAGTGAATATGCGGATCAAACTCCTGTCAGCTGGAGTTGTGCGTGCGCCAGAGCGCACAGCGTGCGCAATGAACTCCCTTTCTTGACAGCGCCTCTTTGCGCTCCCAGAGATGAGGAAGGGAGGGGAGGAGAGCAGAGAGAGAGGGGGAAACTTCTTCAGGGGGAAAGAGGAGGAGGAGGAGGAGGAGTGACGGAGGAAGGGGAGGGGAGCAGCGGGGTTGGGACCAGCCAGAGCCCGGCAGCGCTGAGACGTGTAAACTCGCCTCCTGGTACAACGCGCACCGGCAGACATTTTTCCCCAGAAAGGATTTTCTCCCGTCGCCCTCTATAACTCGCATAATTTTCCACCAGAAAAGGTCATTGCAGGAATGTGGACCCTGAGGAGGAGGAGCCGCCGGTGGTGTGAGGCTGAGTCACAGCCAGGCTCCTCCAGGCACATCCGGAGCTCAAAAACTAGCCTTTGTATCTGCTATTTACAGCACTGGCAGAGCTTCCCAGTAGACAGAATGATCAAAAAATATGAACCATTTCTATTAAATGCTCCAAAAGTTGAACTGCAATAGAACCAGAACTGAAACCTGATATCAGCTACATGATCCATGAACCTAGTTTGGTCTGACCTCCTCTCTCTTCTCTCCCTTCAGCCCACCACAGGACCAGGCGTTTCGTTTCCACCCCTCGCTACCTGGAGATCATGCTGGTAGCCGACCAGTCCATGGCTGAGTTCCATGGTGCCGGGCTCAAACCCTACCTCTTGACCATCATGGCAGTGGCTTCCCGCCTCTACCGCCACCCCAGCATCCACAACTCCATCAGCCTGGCAGTGGTGAAGCTGCTGGTGGTGTACGAGGAGGAGCGAGGCCCTCAGGTGTCATCTAACGCCGCCATGACCCTCCGCAACTTCTGCCAGTGGCAGCGGCAGCACAACCCACCGAGCGACCGCCACCCTGAGCATTACGACACCGCTGTGCTGTTCACCAGGACGGTAAGTTGGAGTGGAAAAAGAGGAAGTTTTTTGGGGATGGAAAAAGAGGAAGAGAAGCAGCATTCAAGAGTAGTCAAATATTAACTTTATTCTCTCGCTTCCTGTTTAGGACCTGTGTGGTGCCCACTCATGTGACACTCTGGGCATGGCTGATGTTGGCACAGTGTGCGACCCTGACAGAAGCTGCTCTATTATCGAGGATGATGGGCTGCAAGCAGCATTTACTGTGGCACACGAACTTGGTAAGTAGAAAAAGATCCATGTTCTTGTGCGTAATAAACCTTTGAAAGGCATTTTATATGTCACTTGGATTTGAGGTGCTCAAAAAAACTCTTATTTCATCTTTGTCCTGCAGGCCACGTCTTCAACATGCCTCATGATGATGCCCAGCTGTGCTCCGGCGTCAACGGTGCCCACTGGGGCTCCCACATGATGGCCTCCACCCTGTCCAACCTGGACCAGCAGCAGCCGTGGTCCCCGTGCTCCGCCCTCATGGTCACCACCTTCCTGGACAACGGCCACGGTCAGTGCCTGCTGGATAAACCGGTCAAACCTCAGCAACTGCCCCAGCCGCTGCCCGGGACTGTCTATGACGCTGACCATCAGTGTCGGCTGACCTTTGGCGAGGACTCTCAGCACTGCCCGGATCTGAGCACCACATGTGCAGCTCTGTGGTGCACTGTGACTACATCCAACGGTCTGCTGGTGTGCCAGACAAAGAATTTTCCCTGGGCTGATGGAACACCATGCGGACACGACAGCTACTGCCTGGCTGGACAGTGTCTCACCAAGAGCCAAGCAGCCAAACACCAGGTGGGAACGAGACCCAACCCAAGTACACCTCAAAACACGCATAATCATAAAGTAGTTAAAATATTGCAGCAAAAATGTCTTGTGCCTGTTCGATTTAGCGCGCATATTTAACTCCAACCCAGTTCATAATTATAATTGTCATGTCTCTTGTGCTTTCAGACTCCTGTAAATGGTGGCTGGGGAGTGTGGGGTCCCTGGGGTGACTGCTCTAGGACCTGTGGTGGAGGAGTGCAGTATTCATTTCGTTCCTGTGACAACCCTTTGCCTAAAAACGGGGGCAAGTACTGCGAGGGCAAGAGGATCCAGTATCGCTCCTGTAACACTGAGACCTGCCCGGATACTAATGGTAAGAGATATTTGTTTAGAAAAAATGTAACTTACATATAGTTTGAGAAACGTTCTGAACACTTTCTTGGAAGTCTGTTCTTTAGCTTGAGTCTAGAAGTCAGGTTTTGATGTACCTTGCACATTAGTGTGAAAGTTAGAGGTGTCGGTCAGGCTGACCGAGCAGTAAATCTGACCTCTCTGCCTCTCTTTCTCAGGCCTGTCATTCCGTGAGGAACAGTGCCTGGCCCACAACGATATGTCAGCCCAAGTGTCGCTGGGTTCAGGCGAGGGTGTCGAGTGGGTGCCCAAGTATGCTGGAGTTTCACCCAAAGACCGCTGCAAGCTGGTGTGCCGGGCCAAGGGGACTGGATACTTCTTTGTCCTCAAATCAAAGGTGAGAGTTGCCAGATGCTAGATTTTATTAATAAACTCTTCTTATTGCTTTGTTTTGGAATGGTGTTAAATCACTCTGGAGTCTTATCTCATACAGTCCTCTTACATGTGTAGACCTGCAAGTTAAAGGTTCAGTTATTGTAATTTCTTTCAGTCCCTAGGCTATAGTCTTGCAGGGAGAAAGACTTTTACATCTTTACACTTTGACTCAGACTCTTATGTAACAGCTTTACTCAACATAAATCTAAAATCCCATTTGTGTCTCTCTGCTGCCCCCAGGTGGCTGACGGCACACCCTGCAGCCCAGACTCCACCACAGTGTGTGTTCAAGGCCAGTGTGTCAAGGCTGGATGTGATCGTATCATCGGCTCTAGCCGGCGCTTTGATAAATGTGGCGTGTGTGGCGGCGATGGCTCTACCTGCAAGAAAGTGTCTGGCTCTCTGGAGCGTGCCAGGTAAACATCTAACAGCCTTTTTGTTAACATCTTCTTGAACCTTATTGCATGTATGTCAAAATAATTGCAATGGCCGAGTCTGACCTCCACCTGTTTCTGTTTTAGGCCTGGGTACCAGGATGTTGTAACTATTCCTGCTGGTGCCACCCATGTGGACGTCAAGCAACGTGCCCCAGGCAATGGTCGTCATGATAACAGCTACTTGGCAGTGCGTCGCCAGGATGGAAGCTATCTGTTAAACGGTGAATACAAACTGATGACCATGGAAACCGACATCGCCTTGCGAGGGGCACTATTGCGATACAGCGGTTCCTCTGCCACCCTGGAGCGCATCCGGAGCTTTTCCCCACTCCCTGAGCCCCTCACCATCCAGGTGCTTTCTGTGGGGGAAGCCCCAAGGCCCCGGGTAAAGTACAGCTACTTTGCACCCAGGCCCAACAATGCTGCTTCAGGATCCAACAGTAACGGAGGTCGCCGCCAGTCTATCAATGCCATCCGAGAGGTGGGTGGAGCTGAGTGGACCCTGAGGGAGTGGGGGCCATGCTCCCAGACCTGTGGAGGGGGTACACAGCAGAGAGAAGTGGTCTGTCTAGATCCCCAGGGCCGTCCCTCCAGAGATTGCCCAGAGGAGCTGCGCCCCTTGGCCTCCAGGTCCTGCGCCACTCAGCCTTGTCCCTCCTGGCTTCTCGGAGAATGGTCCTTATGCTCCAAAACCTGCGGCCGAGGCTTCCGCAAACGCCAACTGCGCTGCATCGGCCATGATGGGCGCACGCTAACCCATGACAGCTGTGACCCCAAAGACCGGCCGCGACCCCTGCTGGAACTCTGCAATCAGGCTGCCTGTTAAGGACTGCTTCCACAATCTAACCTCCTTTGATACAGCCAGCTTTCAGAAAGACTTCAGATAATGACTCTGATCTTCATTGCCTCTTTTTCTCCCATGGACAAGCGGAGGCGGATGAATGTTTACATCCAGAGTAAGATCGCTGCGAAAAAGGTTGTCTGACAGTCCCATATGTCAATGGGTCCATAGCGACTGTGACTGTAAAGGCCAATTTTTACCCATTCCCTCCATCCATTTTGAGGCCAGATGCTGGACCACAGTGTCACTGCCACCAAGTTGCAGCAATCAAGACTGATAGCAGCTTGCTGCCTGTCTGGCACATTTTGCCTCCCAACAGGGGAAGAAAGCATGGACATTCCTGATTTCCGAGAGGAGCGTGCTGCTTACCGTGCCAATGTCATGCTTTTGTGTGCGTGAGTGTGAGACTGTGCGTGTCAAATTTTTTTAATGCATGTATATGATGTTTGTCCAAGCTGGGCTGGACCAACACTTAAGGGTTGGGGTGGGGGAGGTTATCGCAGAGTATATAAAGAAACAAATGAAAGAGAATAGCTCATATTCTACTTGCTCACCCCATCAGGTATGGAAAATAACATAGCTTATAGTCAGAGTGTTTATGTTAAAACTTGCCAGACTACGTTTATTTATCACAAACCTGTAGCACTTCATCTTTGTTTTCGCCAGCGGCACATTGTAACACCCAGATGTCTCTAAATGCCTCAGTACACCGTACTTTATCCTTTAGCCATATCTTGCCCTCATCTACACAACCTTCAATGAGGGAACTCTTCAAAGACCAAAGAGGAGTGTGAGAGTGTGCGAGTGCATGTGCGAGTGTGTGTGTGTGTGCGTGTGTGGAGACCTAAAGAGGGACTTGTCTCCTGCTACTACTTCATAAGTAAGTCTCTCCTGCCTTCTGCGAAGGCACCTTGTTTTTTTCTATCAAGTCTTTTCCTTTTGTACAGAATATCCAAACATTATTTATTTTTGTACAGCCTGTTAAATATAATCATGTGGCTTTTTTTTAAATATTATTTTTTATTTGTTATTGAGATCACAGAAGGGAGTAGAATATAAAGAGTATTTATACAGTGTTATATTGATATATATATATATATGGTCCTAGGTTCATGAATAAAGTATCACATTGACTTGTGCAGCTAATGTCTCCAGAGTGGTTTGTTTGTTTGATGGTGGAATGTGCAGTGATTTGCACACACACACACACACACACACACACACACACACACACATTTTACATCCTTTGTGTGAATCCACCAATTGCATTAACAGCGTCTCACGCCCGACATATTTTTTGACCCTCTGAGGGAAATAATGGACGCAGCCTACGCCAAACAAATTTCACCATCTGTCTTTGGTAAGAAATCCAGTCATAACCCACGGAAATTCTGTTTGTGAACATGTCCAGGGCTGCCAAATATCAGTATCACTAATCTACATTCACATCTTGAGCCAACCTTGTCAACAGGAACTGAATCTTGATTGGTTTATCAGAAAAAGCTTATCTCCGATTAACACTTTTCTTCTGCCTTTATCCAGAAAATCAATCAACGCCAGGAGTGTATGATATATTATAGAACAGGTCATGAGAAACATTAAACAATCCATACACCACATAGGAGTGTTTGTGCATGATATCGTCTCTTGGCAACGACTCTCTGACAGCACGATGTCACAATGAGGATGATGATTTCCAGTGCACAATGTACTCCTCAGGCAGCACCTGTAGTATGGCCTTCACAGTAAAGCAGTGAATGGCTTCAGCTACATCTGCACTTTTAATGAGACACTGTGGTGAACAAAGTTAAGAGGCCCACTCATACATGCCCACACTTTCGTCTTTTTTTTTTTTTTTTTTTTTTTTTTTTAATTATTTTTTTGGCCTTTATGGCTTTATTTGACAGTACAGATGAAGAGGGTGACAGGAAACAGGGCGAGAGAGACGGGGAGTGACACGCAGCAAAGGGACCCGGGCCGGGATTCGAACCCGGGTCCGCTGCAGCGAGGACAGAGCCTCTAAACATGGGGCGCCCGCTCCACCGACCGAGCCAAGCGGCGCCCCCACACTTTATACTTGTGAAGACCCTCATGAAGAAAATGCATTCACTAGCCCCTACCCTTAACTCTTAACCATCATACTAAAATGCCCACCAACCCATACCATACAACTAATGAATAACATAACATTAACCATTGATTTGAGCACAGATATTTTCCTAAAAAAAAAAAGTGTGAAGTAAAGTGCCTGTTACTGTCTGTTGTAAATCCTCTGGCTGCCATTTAATTTTCTTTAAAAAAGGAAAAAAAAAAGAAATGGTGAAGACAGGCCGAAATGTCCTCACAATGTAGACATGTCCTCACAAAGTTGGTATAAAAGTGGTCCTCTCAAAGACAAGGCCACATACACACGAGGACAAAAATTATATGGGATCTTTGTAGTTTTTAAAATTTCAGTGAGTTTAGGAGACACCGTTTGAAAGCTTAGCACACGTTTGGAGTGATGTCGTGCACTTACCCAAAATGTAAACACAGGTTTTAATGTGTGTGTGTGTGTGTGTGTGTCTGTGTGCTTAATTCAGGTTTCATCCACTAGATGGGAGTATTTCAGTACGTCATACAGTTTGGATGCCCAATCCCTCCACAACCTCTCAACATTTCCCCTGTAGCGTCTCAGGGTTATGGGGTAGTCTGTTAGGCAGGTTTGTAAACCAGCCCTGAGTCTAAAATGCATTTTTTGCTAGTATGTCGTGCAGCTTACTTTATAGCAATGTTCGCATGGACTGTGAATCTAATGAGCTACTTGTTACCGTCGGGTGCTTCAATATTTGACATGACATCACATAGAAATATAACATTTTGACACCAGTTAGACTGTGATTTTTACCTAAACGCATCCCTGCTTCTCTTTGATACTTTGGTAACTTCATTTTAAATTCCCTGCAGTTGGACATCTCCCCTGAACTCTCCGGACCCCAGCTGAGACTGGAAAAATGTCTCAGCACCGCCACTAAAAAAGCTGAAGCCTGCGCGGCACTTCCTGTCGGGCCCCGAGGAAGATGATCTCCCGCCTTGTTGGCTCCCACTGCAGCACAAAGGAAATCATTATCCCGTAATTATAGATGGTTACGAAGAAGATTGGCCATCTCTGTAATCTGCATAATAGCATAATGTGTCGGCAGACTCTGTAAATCAAAACAACTGCTGTAGGCGCGAATGTAGGCTGTACCGCGTTTTTTTGTTTTGTTTTGTTTTTAACATTCGACAAAGAAAAACGCACAATAGGTGAGGAAAATGTCATCATTAATATGCACGCCTAATTGCATGCAGACCTTTTTTACCTGCTTGTGTGTCCACGTCTTAGCGTCACACGATTGCAGCTCAAAAGGAACATCTGGAAGGCATTATGAATCATCACTGCTCAATGTGGGTGGCATTTCCTGAGACGGAATTATCTTCCTCCTTTTGCCACCCTTGGTTTCCCATAAAAAGTTTGTTTGAATTGTGGCAAATTTGATCCAGTTTCTTCAAACTCCACAAGAAGCAGCGTTCGTGTTTGAAAAGGTCTAAATACCATTGTGACCAAAAGCCTCATTTGTGCAATAAAAGTCCAGGCAAATAATTGATCATGGAAGCCCACCTCTGCGATTGTGATGAAAAAAAAACAAAGATCCTGTGAAGCATTACATTTCCAAAATGATTACTTAGTATCTCTAAATTATTACTCAGTATCTCTTAATAATCACTTGGCATCTAAAATAATAAGTTGGTGTCTAAACATAATAACATAGTGTCTCAAAATATGGCACAGTATCCCAAAATAATGATGCAGTATCTAATAAAATATTTAGACAATTTTAATGATTAAGTATTTAAAAACATTTAGTTGGTATCTATAAATAATGACTTAGTTTCTTAACATGATAAATAAGTATCTCAACATAATTATGAAGTATTTCAGAGAAAGAGTATGAGTCCCTGACGAATTTTCCAACAGAGACAATAAAGTATATCGTTTCGTATATAATGACATAATCTCAAAATAATTCATCTGTATCTCTTAATAATTATCTAGCATTTCAAAATATTCTGTTTGTATCTAAAAGTGGAGACTTAGTATGTCAAAATAATGACTTAGCATAGTGAAGTATTGACTTAAATATAATTACTTCTTATCCTAAAATAATGAGTTTGTGTCTCAAATCTCAAATATAATCAAGGCAGTTGCAGTAGCCTATCACTCTTTGCCCAGTTTGAAACCCGGCCAAGGTTGTGAGAGCATCAGTTTCAAAGCTTTATTTATTCATTTACTTTAGATTTTGTCTTCTAACTATATTCCCCCTCTTTGCCCTTTCTGCTCCACTTACTGTTGGGTACGGCCCTCTAGGTCAGGCTTAGATTATTTTCTGTGCCCCACCTTGCCAGAGATAAGAACTTTGCAACATCAAAACCACAAAGGATCTCTCCGGTCTTATCAGACGTGTGTCCTGTTTTTTCACATAGGCTAAAAGCTGTGTGTTGCATTAGTGTTAATGGGATGATGTTTTCGGGTTCACAGATCTCTGACATAAGGGTTCTGAGAAACATTGAACCAAACAACAAAACAGGGCGATTTATGTTGTTTTGGATCCTGAAAATAGAACTGAGTCACATACAGGTCTGAGAGAACACAGACATCTCAACGACCGATATCTCCAAAACTCTGTTGGATCTGCTGGCGACCATCTGTAGCACTAGTTTTTCCAGTACTTCCTGCACTGTTGGCACTGGCCGGCCCCCTTTTTCGGTGGGATTTTCAGCTGACTGAGCATGTTGAATCTGAAGCCCATGAGTTCGGCTGACCAGCTCAGTCAATCGGTGCACAGGAAGAGAATGCAAAGACCCTCGAGCAAGTCACTGACACATCTCTACGGCTGATCATTTCAAAACACGGCGACACACACCAAACACAATGTAAATGGATAAATGACCTCAGTGAAGAGGGAAAAGATGTAGTATTGATTTGGGGTGAACTGTCCCCTTGATTTACCATATTGAGAACATTATTAAGGAATCAATAGGCATACATGTATGTAATACTTTAAAATTCAGAAGTTTGCTTTTAATAATGAATAATTAACATTTTTTTTAAATCATGTCAAAGGTGCACTATGTAGTTTGGGGGAGTTTAATCTGTCTTTCTCTCTTTCTCTCTCTCCCACTCTGTCTCTCTGTCCCTCTGTCTCTCCCCCCTCCTCCTCTGTCTATCTCTCTCTCTCTCCCCCCTCTCACGCTATCTATCTCGCTTTCTCCCTCTCTCCCCCCCAGAGTAAACTCTAGTGGGTAATCTGAGCAGTCGGGGCAGGGCGGGGGAGGGGAGGAGAGTAGGGGAGGGGAGGGGAATAAAGAGCCCAGCGGGCAGGCGGAGGTGTGGGAACAGGACGACACAGCAGCTCGGAGGACGCTCACACGTGGAGGAACACCCGGAGCTCCACCGCCGCGGACGGACATGTGAAGACGAGCAGAAGTCACGGCGACCTGTTGGCTGTGTGCACTTGTGGGCCTGGAGGAGGAGGAGGAGGTCACAGCAATGCTCCTGGAAGAAGAGCCGCGGAGGTGACTTGTCCCAGCCCTGGGAGAAGGAGCGCTGCCTGCCGCCTTCTGTCACCGAGGAAGCGCACACGAGCAGCGGGGAGAGAGGGCGCGCGGGGGACGGCGGGCTCATGGAGACCCAGCGGAGGGGGAGGGGGAGGTGGAGGACGCAGGCGGTGAGGAGCTCACTGCTGCTTTGTTTACTCACCGGTGAGTTCTCCGTTCGATCAGTCTGAACAGCCCATGTCCATTATTTACCACACAGGCATGTTTTATTACTGATGTGACTCATGCAGCCTCAGGGAAGTGTGTGTGTGTGGGGGGTAACCCACAGAAAAGTCAAAAAACTCCTTAAAAGTCAGTGATGTGTGATGTTTAATGTCATTTTGGGAATCAGTTTGAAAATCCTCCAAGTTGGGCGCAATCCAAACCTGAAAAGTGCTGCAAACTTAAAAAAAAAAAGAAAAAAAGTGAATTTTCTGAATCAAGTTTGTGGTGTGGTGCTGTGGAGGGAGGGTGGTGGTGGTGTTTGAGAGAGGGAGAGAGAAAAAAGGGGGTGGGGGGGGTGAAGGACGTGGTGCCATTGTCTCCAGGCGTGTGGAGAGACAGGAGCCAGGACCTCCGAGGGACCACCCAGACAGACAGAGCAACACCAGGAGTCTGCCTCCTTGTAGGCATTTACATGGGGGGGTGTCGTGTTAAACGTCCCGCTGAAAGGGTGGGTCCACTCTGACCTCCACCGTACAGGAAACATCCATCAGAGCTCGCTTTGACCTCAAAAGAAACACGCATTCTCTCTTTAAAGTACAGAAAAAATGTGTGCACACCCACTTTTCTCTACTTTCTACAGACTTTTTGGAAAACAACTTGTTTTCTGTGTTAAGTTTTCAACCTTTTTTGTTGACCCTCTGCCTGGAAATGTGCATATACGCCTCCAGGCACACATCGTATTGAGTGTGTGCGATTGCTGAGCGAAAGCAGATCCTTAGCAAACACTCACACGTATGCGCCGAGCTGGCTTTCTTTGCAGCGCGTCCCTCCATTCGAAGCGCGTGTTGACGCTCTCCAGATTGTGAAACGACTCCAAATATTGTCAGCTCACAGGGTGGAGGTGGAGGTGGTGGTGGAGGTGGTGTTGGGGGGATGAGAAGCCTTTCCAGTGTGTAGAAAAGGCTCATGTCGTGGCAGCAGGTTGAGACGAGTACACAGAGGAGCGCAGCTGTGTGTACAATGATTTTTTTTTTTTCCTTTTTAAATATGGCTGAGCAGGGACGAGGTGGGGGTTTGTGTAACAAACCACATTAATCATACACACAAAAGCGTGTAATAGATCCAGTCTGCCCACGGCAGGAATAAGCATGTTGCGTGTGAAACGGTCGTGCTGGTGCATGAGTGGTAAAAATGGTGGCCCTTGGAGTTGTGTTACTCTGACCCCCCCACGCAAAACACACGCCAGTCGTTCTGTCTCCTGCTTTAATGACCTCCCACTCGAAGAAGTAATTAATTCAGTTGTTGCATCACTCTGGCACATGATTCCGCAGCAAACTTGCACAGTTTTCACACTCTCCGTCTCTGGGCAAGGTTTTAGGGCAACCTCCATCGGGCTCCTAAAACACTAGATACACCGGAACTACAGTTCCCAGAGTGCAATGCTGCCTGGTAAACGCATCAACCTTTAACTGTAATAACTATGAATCGAGCTTCCGGGTCTGAAAAGTTAAACATCCCTTTCAATTCTGCATTCCTTTTAATGGCCATATTAAAGGGCTTCTGCATTTGGTTGCAAAAAGAAGTTTGATTGTAGTTAAGCTTATGAGAAAGTGACCCTACTTTTTATTTGATTAATCATCTCAGTAAACCTTCTCTCGACGAGTTTATGGTCTCAATCTCTAGTAACAAGTGTTTTTCAACACAGCATGGTGGTCATTTTGTAGATTATGGTCCCATTTTAGAGTGAAGTAGACACTAACGCAGGGTATGCTTTAGGGTGTTGCTACCTTGTGATGGTCGGTATTCTTCCTCAGCTCCACCCTCTTGTCCATATGTGGTCACTTCCACATTGCCACAACCGAGACAAATTAAACATGTTGGTCGACAAACCATTGGGTGACATCGAGGTGGGTTTTGAGCTCAAGTCTTTACATCTAAAACAATTATAAATCAATCTCCACCAAAATCCCACAACTTGTTCCAGGTCTGTCTGCCAAGTTTTATCCAGATCCCGTCATCAAACCATCCTTCCGACAAGACAAACTAATCAACAAATGGACACAAACTTTCATTAAAAAAAAAAACAACAGCTATGATGTCAGCAAATCCCAGCAAGCAATCCGGGTGACTAAATACGGTCCAAGTTAATCAACAATGCCACGCTATCGTGAGGAAATTACACATTTTTCAAGCTGTGACAAACGCTCGTCCGTCATAATCAGCCAGTTCGGAGCCGACGGCGTTGGATTCAGCTGCTCGGCCATGTGTGCTGACTCGCTGTCAGCCAGGACACGGAAAAAACAAATCAAGCACGTCTGCGATTAACTCGGCTTTTACTCGGCAACAGTTGGTTGTTGCAATGTAATCTTTGTTTTGTATAATATGTTATATGTGAGAAGGAGTCCACTCAGAGTCCATTTGTACTTGTGAATTCAAGAAAGGATCAAATCGACACAAACAGGACTTTGTAAGTCTTTACAAACTTCTGCTTGAAAGAGAATTAGGAAGCGTCCTGCAACTTCTTTAAATCTCCCAGCGGTTTCATTTTGGTTCCTGATTAAAATGTCCTTGTACAGACCCGCAGGGGTGACTGAGTTTATTGGATCAGAACCCCAGGTCCCTGTTCAAGTTCGCCAGAGATCTTTTTCTTTAACGTCCTCATTTCCCCCGACGCTCCACAGGTATTGATTTGCTTCTTTTTTTTAAACCGGCGAGTGCTTCTCCAGTTCTCCGAGCTCATAATAAATCGACTGTCTTCATGCCTTTAAATCAGCCTTTTGAAGGTATAAATAGAGGCTGCCGGTTTAGGGATGTGTGCTTTGAGGTTCGTTCATGAAAGGTTTTATTATAGCTTTCAAGGTATTTTGAAAGGGACGGTTTAAAAAAAAAAAAAAAAAGGAAAAAAAAGTTCCCCAGATAACGAAATGTGACTTTATAGATTCTTTGAAGGGCTTCTTTATGTGTAAGTGGACACTTCTGACTTCTTAACAGCTTCAAATATTAAAGTGCCAAGTATTTTGTCTTAATAACCCTCTTGAACTTGGAAAAGAAAGTGTTTTGCTTTAGTGTTTTTTTCGAAGGGTTTTTCTGTTTTCTATTTTATGTACCAGAACTCACTCAGGGGAATCTCAAGTGATCGTTTCCTCAAAATTTAACACCCTCCAATAGCAGTTTCTTACTGTGTGTGTGTGTATGTGTTGCAGGTGGCAGCGAAGCCCAGTGTGAAGGCTGCATAGAGTACTGCTGCGATGGAACGCCACCCTTCTGCTGCTCCTACTACGCCTACGTGGGGGACGTCCTCTCGTGAGTTAACGCTCGGACACAAGAACAAGCACATTAAAGATGTAATATGTGACGTTTCTGCATTAAAGGAGCAATATGTCAGAAGAGATCATCCGTCCAATACATACTTACAACAAGTAGGGAGGCAGCATGCCATTAGAGTAACCACTTGTGTAGCTGTCGTTAGCTCAGTTAGCTGTGCAGTCAGCGATCCAGACAGGCCAAGCCAAGCTGGTGGTCAGACTAGCAGCACGAATGACCAAAAACTCAATGTAGTGTGGGTTATGTGTATATGCTTTGGTCTTGTGCAGCAGTTTACAACCCACGGAAATCATATGCTAGTACCATGCTAGCAGCGTAGCAAAACCGGTAGGCGGCTAATTGCTGATATTATAGGTCATCAAAATCTCACCATTTTTTTTTAAAAACGAAAAACTCAAGTCTGGTATTGTTTTTGAAAAGGCATGATATGTGGGTCACATCACGCAGCTGGTTCAGCGTGCACTTGTTTGTATTCTCTTGTCCTGGGCTACAAGGGTGGTGGAGTGCAAACGAACCCTAATTAATCATTTTGCACATTCAGACGTTTCTCCTGTTTTTGGTAGTGTTCCTCGCAAAATACTAATCCTTTTTTGTGTCTAAATCCCGGATGCTGCCATAGACAAATCTGTTTGTTGTCAGACACCTTTTGTGAAGATAAGACCGTGACTGAATCGAGGCCTCTGTGCAGCCGTCCAGGCGTGGACGGCCTTGGATTTGCAGGGCTCTGAAAATCGCTTTTTTTCCATACTTTCGCTGATGTCTTAACAACACAAATATGTCAAAACAACCCATTGTGTTGTGTGATTTTTACTATTGGAAGCAAGACAACTGACATGTTTTGATGAAAATCATCTGTACAGTCTGTCTTCTTACCAGATTGTGTGATTTTTTTTTTTTTTTTGCAACAACAACCATTCAACGTAAATATTTTCTTTATTATTTGCACACACAGCCTTTGGGTTGTTGCAGTTCTGGGTCTGGCGGTAAGATTAAAAAAACGAGCAAGAACAACTAACTCGCACACCAGCTGTCCGTTAGCATGCCAGACGACCCTTCAAAGGATTTGACCTTTGACCTCTGCCTGCCTTGATTCAGCGCAGCTGCCTCCACACTTTCACCTCCTTCACAGACTTCTGTTTTCTTTAAGATAGATTAGCATGCGTGTATTTATAATCTCTGGTTGGAAAGTTGTATATTTGTATGAATATTCTCAACGTAAACTTGGTGAATGACTCGGTAAAAGTCACGATTTGCTGCTCTTGAAGGAAGCCTGGGCTGAATCTGACACGCTGACTAACGCTGACTACGCTAACAAACCTGCTAATGATGGAGTGTTTTCTTCAATTGAGCGCGGTGCCAATTGACAAACTCCTCTGCAGTGACACACGTCGATGTGCGCGCACGCTGTCACGTCGTCACACACTTAGCACATGCACACATCACACCGCCCGGCTACATCAGATGAAGCAGTCCGATCTCCATGGCAGCAACGAAGAAGTACCGGTTGCGTGTCTGACAGCTGCCTCTCATCACACTTGACTGGATGGCTCACAGTTTGTTTGTGTGTGTGTGTGTGTGTGTGTGTTTCAGAGGCACCGCCATCTCCGGCATCGTTTTCGGCGTGGTGTTCCTGATGGGGGCGGTGGCGGCCCTGTTCCTGTGTGTGTGCATGTGCATGAAGAACGGGCGAGGAGCGCGGGTCGGCGTCTTCAGCACCTCCTACATCAACACTGTGAGCCAGGGCTACCCAGGTGGGTCAAGGATCAGGGTGTATGTTTGTCCTTCAACAACACCGGGTTGCACAAGGAAATGAAAATCAAACTTACTGATGTACATAAATACATATACATCCAGGAAGTAATGCTGTAGTGGTCGGCATCAAGCATCAATGACGTAAGCACAGAGTTCTGCACCGTATCGACCTTGGAACACGCTCCACCTGTAGAGCGCAAAAGCTCGACCCGCGGATGGTGCAGGCACAAGAATCTCACATTGCCCGTTGCTCGGCCAGCGCCAGACCCGTTTTGTTCGGTTAATTTTCCCGCAGCCAGACGCTGGCGCCCATCCTGGATCTGTTTCGCCACCTCCCTGGGTGGGCCGGCTGCTGCGGCTGGATGTTCAAAAAAGGCGGTTTGGGCAATGATGGTCTGGAAAAATCCACCGCTCTTAATTCAAACCCTATAGTACATATAATAGACTTACTTTAAAACCCCTTTTTAAGTGTGACTTATTAGAAAGTGATACCAACTTATCACACGCATTTCTTTTAACGATGTAGTCAGCCAAAGCCTTTTTTTTCCCCACAACATAAATGACATTAATAATTTATTAATGTTAGTGAAGCATTACAGGGTACAGCCTTCCACACTTGGCGTCCAAAGTGTAACAGAAAGTGGGCAGACACACGTTGAAAAGAACTTCCCCATCATGAATAATTTCTCACTGATCTATAAACTGCTGATAAATTATTTATTAATATGAATAAAGCTTTAGCTCTGACTTTACACAGTATTAGTAATCAGTGGCTCCAATGTAGTCATCATCATCCACATCATGATTTACAGAGTAATCGGTTACAAACTCCCCCCCCCGTCTCCTGTCCTTGGGCAACCGCACGAAAAGAACACAGCAGCTATAAAAGATGAATTGCCGTACCGTGTTGCATGACCCACCTTGGCCTCGCGCGCTGCTCCTCACTCGTAACACAAAGGAAGCTATTTCTGTCAAGCCATCTCAACTTAACCATGAGCTCAATGAAACTCCCTTTTTAAAAATTCACACAAATAAGCATCATTTCTGTTACCTACTGCCTCCTACACAAGCATGATTTTCCTGTTTCCACGTCTGTTCCACCCTGCTCCTTCATTGTACTCGCGGGAGACATTGTCTGCACATCAGACTCTGTGACTCTGTACTCGGTGACACTCTCCAGCCACAGGAATGCTGTTTTTTTTTCTTCCTTGGGGTGGGGGGGATCATCATTTATTCATCACGTTTCATTCTCCTCGGTGTATCGCCTTCACGCTACACTGGACCGGCAGTCTTCGCTCTCTCCTTGCAGCTCTGATCGCGTTTCACAAACATAACGCTCAGACACACAAAGCGATGCAATATGGATGCCTATGCATGTAGCTACAGCCATATGAATTATTATCTGTCTAACGAAAGGATGTGAGGAGGAGTTGTGCTTTTATTTTCCCAATCAACCCGCCACAAAGAGGAGTTAATCTGTATTCAAAGATGGGTTGTAATCAGAAAGTGATTTGTTGCAAGTCGCTTTATTTACGTAATGGTATTTTGAAAAAAAAGTAAATTATTTATTAAGTAGCTCTTTAATCGGCGCGGAGAGTCACATTTTCTCGGAAAGCATCCCGTTTCAGGTCAGCCCATGACATTTCAAAATAAAGCTCATCTGTTACCTGTCCGGCTGAGCCTTATTATTATTAATAATAATAGTGTCATAAAAGTGAGGTTTAGCTGATGCAACCCTTTGGTCCGGAGCCAGGCCTGACTAACTCCATTCATCTCTGCTTTCATCTCTGCCGCTTTGATGTTTCAGTGAATAATGTAAGTTCCCCTGGTGAGACTGATGCATTGTGGTCAACAAAAGGACTTTTTTTGCTGCCATATTTTTTGATCTGCAGTGTTGGTCCCTCTCTGCGGGGGGATGCAGTTCCTCAGCTCGACCAGTAGAGGGCGCAGCCGTCCTACCAAACCCTCTTGTGAAAATGGGGGCAGGTTTCTCTGAGCTGAAATGGGCCTCATTCACATCCTGACATGTGAAGTTTGTAATAATGGAGGACAGTAATGACTTCGACCTCCCATCTGAACTTACCAGTCTTCGTTTTTGTTTTGTTCTCGAACTCAGGTCCTCCACCTCCGTACACCTACGACTACGAGATGTACCCTCCGGCGATGCACCCGCCGCCTTACACCCCGACTCAGCCCCGGCCGGCCAACTGCTCCCCTCCTCCTCCGTACCCGGGCTGCGCTCGCAAGTGAATCCCCGGCGGCACAGATCATCCATCGGCCAGCTCAGAGGAAGCTCTCACGGCCTGGCTCTCCACGGCTCCTCTAAAGCAGCGCTGTCGCTAACAGGGTTAAAGAGCGTTTAAGAGGCTCGCAGAAATCTCCATATTTTTCACAAGAAGGGTGGCCCAGTGCAATATAGTTCAGCAGGCCTGAGTTTCCAGCGACAAGCCTGCAAGGGTGTAAATGTCAGTGCGTTACTGCTGTCTGAGTGTGGACCCAATGGTGGGGAAATAAATAACACTTAACACGATGTTTAGCAGGAGAACCACCCCGACACGTCCACGTTCTGACGGACTCACCTGTTAGCAGCCGTGCTAGCCCCGCAGCTGGTACTTTTTATTTTTCCCGCCCGCTAATAACCGATATCCTTAGCTGGCCCCGGCTGCACACATCAAACGGACGGCGCCGCTTTGATGCAGGTGAAGACCACTTTTGTCAGCACGGAACGGGTGCCTCACCTCACCTCACACCACCGGAGGACACAAGTCTTTCCAGGACACAATGGAGACTTCGTGAAAGTTATCAATTTTTTCCCCCACCATTTTTTTTTAAAACGTGATTTATGTCAGTGACTGAGGTCTGGTCTGAGGACTAAAATGAGTCAGGTCTGGACCTGTCATGTGTAGACACAAAGACTTGAATATAATGTGTAATAACACTGACATTAAAGGTGCAGTATGTAGTTTTAGGGAAGAAACTTAAATCAGATTTAATTGATTAATTTTATATGCCTAAACAAAATAAGTAAACAATCTCTTTGTTTTTTTATGACTGAGCAAACCGAATAAACAACCTACCAATGGAATTTCATACTGTTCTATTTTGTTTTCATTTGGCGGACCCCGCCACCTCTAGACTCAAGATAACAGCTTGTTTATTCATTTACGGAAAAAATAATATTCCTGAGTTTCCTCATTAATGTCGTAAATCTGAAAATTCTGGGTTTGAATTTCTTCTCCAAAACTACATAGTGCACCTTTAATGGCATGGATGACTTGAAAGGACTGTGCTGTTGGTAGTCAACTGTTCTTAATTGCCTTACTTGAAACTACGAGTGTGAAACCGAGCTGGGGGTCATGTTCATTTGAACCAAAGTGTATTTTATTAAAATGTAAAATAAAAAAAATTTAAACCTTTTTATTGCTTTTTTTTTTTTTTTTGCCAAATTCATAAAAATGCTAAAGCATCCAGCTTTTGATAATTGCAGTTTTAGGCTGATCAAGGTTTGCAGTTGAAAAATGAACTGACCTCCCGGTGCTGTGACTGATTCATGCTGATGGATGCCTCTGACTGATGGAAGGGATTTAACTGTTAACGTGTCAGATTAATGAATTCGAATGTTTCCTTACTGTTTTTTTTTTTTTAGTGGCTGTGTTGTAAATTAAAGACGCTATTGAGTACAAACGGTGACGTCTCCTCCCTCTCTCCATTTCCTTACATGAATGATCGATAAATGTTTGACTGTGGGAATGTTTGGTGCGTAAAAACGGGCGTGTTGATGGAGTCTGCGTGCGCGTGAGTGCGCACAGGAGATTAAAAAAAAACGTGTGTGTCAGAGAGATAACGTGGTAGACTGTGTGTGTGTGTGTATGTGTGTGAGCGCGCGTGCGTTAATCCCACTCCGCTGTGGTCAGGTGATCCGGCGCTCAGCAGCTGTGCAGCCTCGGTATCGCTCTCCATCAGACAACGGGAGTCACCGGCGCCGAACACACTCAGCCTCTCGACCGCACGCAAACGTCAAACCGTTCGGTTAAACGCTGTCTTCAGGAGCGTCCTGTCAGCGAAACGACATGGGGGACCGAGTAGCTTTGCTGCTGCTTGCCGTGGCGGCGTCGGCCCTGGCTGCCGAGGTAAGAAAAATCCGTTTTTTTAGTGGAAGAATTTGTAGTTTTTCCCCACCATATTGTTGAGTCAAGCTAGCTGGCGCTAGCTGCGAGGAGACCGGAAGCTAATCGATTGCACCTTCGGAGCCCAAGCTTAGAATGCGTTTTAAGGGGGGTATTAAAAAAGCAGGCCACTTATATTAAATCAAAGGAACCGTGATATTGTATATAACAGCATTGCGTTTGTTGTTTAAATCTTCTGTTGCGTGTGTTAATTAGAATATAACGTTAACCATTTACATCTTCATTCGTCAAAGGCTTTAATAATGCGAAAATGGCGCACATTAAAGCAAAATGTTATTTTCACAAGTAGCTTATGCCAGTCTTATTCACACCTTGGTACTTAGCGAAGTGAAAACTGAAATTAAACGAGCAAGGTCTTTTGCCTGTCGTTTTATCTTGAAGGTTTTAACCGGAAGTCTTGTGTAAAAAAAACCTCGCCATCTTGACCCTGATTGTGAGCACTTGGGTGTCTCTAAATCAGAGACTACATACATTTTTGTACATTACACAACCACTTAGGCATCCGTTTTACATTCGTCGTCGTTTGATGAGTAACGAATCACCCCCAGAAACACGAGATATCGATTAATAAACGCGAATTTGTTCAAAACACGCCTGCTCCGATGCTCCGTAATGCCTTCTCTCTGGTTAAAGTCCCCCTTCAAAGGCTGTCGGAACTGATTTATTGGGACTGTGTGACAATGAGGAAAAACGTTTCCACATCCTTGATTTAAAGCTACACCCGCAATGTTTCCTTTCTCCTTTGTGTAAAACCCAGAAGCAACTTGCCACTTTGCTGATTTCAACGATCCAAAACGAGCTGCCGCTTGTCAACAAATGATTTTACCCTCAGTAATTCTGCGGGATAATTGTCCTGAACGCAACACGCGTGTTTTGTTTTTACTGGTCATCCGGGCTAATTCAAGCTAGTTAGTTAAAAGTCATTACGGTGAATAAAAGTCTAATTTTCCATATCCCCAGGGTTGATTTTCTTAGGGAGTGGGCGTGTTTTTGGGAATGAAAATATATTAAGACGTTTTTGTGCCCTTTTTATTAATGAAGGCTCGATGGCTTATTCTGTTGTGGTCGTGTCAACGAAGCCGTGAAGATGACACCATCCCTCGCAAAAAAAAAACAAAAAAAAACCCAACAAAACACGGTCATCGCTCTCCGTCATATTTCAGCCAGGGAGAGAGGAGAATAGAGAAGTAAGATGGCGGCGGTGCACTGCAGCATTTATCGAGGGGTCGGGAAGCTGGGAAGCCCAACAGGAGCCACGACTGCTGCCTTTTTTTCTTTTGTGGCGGAGTTTGCGTGAGAATATCCACGCTGGGAATGCACGTCGTTCTTTAATAACGCCTTAACAGCGGACCGAGTGTCACATAATCACCGCACATCCATTTTTTTTCTCTTCTTCTCCAAGCCAAGAATACCGCTTTGTTGATACACACTGCAAAAAATAGTCCATCTATTTTTAACAAGCCTGACATATCACTCAAATGACTCAAATCCCACTTATGTCATCAAAGTCAGCCATTTTAACATGCATAAATTTCATCAAATGTCATGTCATGACTGTGTTATGATCTTGGTAGTGCCTCATTTCCCCTTTTCATGTAAGGCTGCTATTTTTTTGTGCGTCTGGAAAACACCCAATACAAGTGAAACATTTGACACATGAGTGTTGGGTTTTTCTTTTCTGTCACACATTCTAATGGGTGATTTTTTAAACACTTAGGGCCGAGCCGCTCATAGGAGTTTTTCGAGCTGGCCACGCTGCCTTCAAATATTCACAGTGTGGCTTTGTTGTGAGAGAAATGACACATTCCTGTGCGACCGCCGGGAGCCACATTGTTTCAGGCGGGACCTGCGGTCGTGGTCAGGGAGCAGCTACAGTTCAGCGTTTTCTTGTGGGATTTCTGGCTGGAACAATTACAGCTCTCATTATGATAAAGGTGTTGCTTGTAATAGATCCACTCTGCCAAACGATTGCTATCATACCCCCGTTTAGGCCCCTTTGTTTGTCTGTCTTGGGTTTTCTCAGATGAAACGTGGAAGCTGACCTTCATCGTCTCTCCTCACGCGGCCCATAATCAGCGCACTTGGAATGAACAGTTTGGGCTCCTCATCAAGCAGGAGCGTTGGCTTTGTTCATAATCCGTCGCTTAGCTTACTTTAGGCACTCTTTACCCTTGGACTCCAGTATTTACATTACAAGCATCAAAGGCAGAAGTGATGAAATGCGATCGAACGCTATGTTTAAGGGTTCTGGAGTAATATAAGGAAGACTAAATCGGACTTAAAAAATTAGATGTTGCGAGTTTTTTGATCTTGTCCGGGCCTGTTTAGAGCCTTTCGCCGCTGCACGCACACTCTTTCTGAACACACGGCTCCAGGAAGCCACTTTTCCTGACGGGCCTGCGGTGCGGAGCGTGGGAGTTGGATGCCAGCCTTTGTGTATTTGTAAATCCTTGGGAAATGGCTCTTGGATGGGCGCAGGCAGCCTGTTTGTGTGCATACTGCAGTCTTTGAGCCTGGGGCGGACCAGCCCTCTCCCCTTATTAGTGAGTTTAATGCCATTATCCCTATTGGCACTGCCAGTGTTTCTCTCTGGCACCTTCCTCCACTGCTCACGCTGCAGTTTCATTTCTTTGAAGGAGAAACCCAGCCGACACTAATATATCTCCCCTCGCTTTCCATTTTCTTATTTTACTTTTTTATTGGGCCCACTTTGGACCGCCTCGCCCAGAACTTCCACTTCAGTTTGTAATTTGCATTTTGCAGAATCCAGCGTTGTCTGGCGTAACAAAGCTCATAATCAGAACGCAGCACGTCTTGTGGCTGTGCTGTATTCAGGTCAGCTGAAGCTAATGTCGGTGAATAATTCAGTTTCTCAATCTGTGGATTTATTTCTGATTGTTGACTGTTGAGCTGACCTGGTAACAGAGACGCCTCTGCTCCGATTCTGAGAGACTGACACCAAAAACCAGATGTTTGCTGCTGTGTTTGTTGTCTTTTTTGCTATATTTAACTCTCGTGTAGCTGCACTGTCAAAAAAATCTTTATCTCTAAGTCGAATCTGAGCATCGAAGCGGTTTCAGTGCGGATTTTCTCCAGTATTGATACACCCATACCAGCTTTTTCATCGCTCGCTCCAACACAAACATTATTTGAAACGTCATGTTGACCAATCACTCATTCGATTATTAAAAAACAATCAAATTAAAAAGCACTCAGAGCTGCCAAACACGCTGCTTTCAGATTCTGGATTCCATCTCCTCTGTTGTATCTCCTTGTGAATTGAATGTCCTCAGGCTTTGATGCTTTGGACCGTTGGACAAAATGAGCAATTCATGCTCTTCACCTTCAGCTCTCAGAATTTGTCATTGACATTCTGACCGCGCGATTCGTCTTTTAAATGAAAAAGCTGCCATAGAAAATGAGAAAATAGGTGCTGGTCGTGCCGGTCAGTGTAGCGATATTAGCTTGCTCTCTATGTGCCTCTCTTTCCTCTCAGTAAACAGTGGATACTGTCATATGGCAGGGCTGGATGTCCTCTTCATAATGAGACATGAGAGCAGTTAGTCTCCAGCACTCCCCGTTTCTTTTTTTTGTTTGTGTCTCTTACGTTCTTTCTCTTAACCTTCATGTCCAACCAGTGTGAAAACGTTCCCCGTTCAAATGGCACATGATGTCCATCTTGGTTATGTCAACAGCAACAATGACACCGCAGCGCTCCCAATTAATGTTCCCCCTGTATCCCCCTCTGTCTGTCCTGGAGAAAAGAATTCCTGACCTTTTGATACTGTTGTTTCTGTTGTCATGGTCCCTGGAAACGGGGATGACACTGATGTGTTTGCTATCTTTTGGAGCTGCATGTCCACTGTTTCTCTTCTTTGTCCCCCTAATGACGCTCCAGACAATCAGGTTTCCGGACAGTGATGGGAATCAGCTGTTCATGAACACTGGAAATGGTTTGATCTAATAGTCTTTGCTTCTTTCTCTGTGGCAATTTTATATAATTTGCTCTATCCTGAGGCTTCTTTGTGTGTTTTCCTACTGAAAGGTAGCACCCCCCCCCCCTTTCAAAGCATGTTAGGAATCTGGTAGTGCTGATTTCAGTGGTAACAGACCAGTGCATCGCTCAAAGGCGTGCTTTGTGTTGTGCAACCAGGTCTCTGAATGAGATACGGCTGGATGCCAGAAGGTTTGATTAGATTCAACAAGTATCTGATAGCTGGAGAAACTGTTTCCTCGCTCGTTGACTGAAGAGAACATTCTGATTTATAGTGCAGGTCTGTGCTGAAATGCTTTAGCGAGAGCAGCACCAAGGAAAAAATGCTGGCCACTGAGCAGTGATCGAGGTACTCGGCCACTGTTAGAGAAGTGTTGTTTAGCCAGTTTGGGGATCGGATCGAAAGCTCATTTGTGCTCAACGTCAGATACGTATAGGGATACAGATGAAGCCCCTTGTCTCTGCTCTGCGTTCATTTCATCCGTATCGTGTACATTTTTTTGCGCATGGATGCGGACGAAACACAGAGATACCATCCATAGTCATGGTGGGCAGTGTGGCCAATATGTAAAGCAAGACGACCGTAGGTCATGACAAAGACATGTGAACGATGACGTCTATCAACATTCATGCCAACATCAAGGATGCATGGAGGTACGTGAGCAGTTATGGCCACATCATTGAGATTGATTTCTTTCTATTTTCATATGCAAAAGGGGCATTTTTTAGCCTTAAGAGCCTCATTCTTTAACTGTCATGAAGAGCAAACCAATGCAGTACAGATACAGTATTGCCAAGTTGTAAAATATGGCTTCTTCATGGACTTCTGTAGAGTTGAAGTCTGGTCGCATTAATCATGCCAAGACAAAATGTGAATGATACAGCTCGTGTACAGAACGTTCCAACTGGCTACTTTGAAATTGCGAGTCAGTCCCAGGAAAAAGCCTCTTCAGCATGCTCATCTCTTCATGACTGGCTCATAATGAGCTTCATTGGGTCAAACATGTACACACTCCTGGCGTTAGCGCCTGGCAGTCTTCAGGGAAACCAACATTATCCCTCCCACTTCTCATATTAGAGCGAATCTCCCACCATTCATCACCAATGGTGCATTATTTCTATCTGTAAAATCAGCAGTGCGCCACGAAGACACGCTCTTCATTTTCGCTATTGCTGAGTAAGCAGCTGTTGGTAGAGAATCTGAATAATAAGCCAGAGAAACAGGTCGCTACGACCTGCGCAATTACTCAGTGGCAGCGGCACATCCACCTTTCGCTTCATCACCGAGGCAGCCGCACACCCTGTTTTCATGTACATCGCATACGTCTCCGTAAGTGTCAGGTGTCCCAGTCAAGGCTGTGGTATGTTGTATTTGTGTGTGTGTGTGTGTGTGTGTGTGTGTGTGTGTGTGTGTGTGTGTGTGAGACTGACCTTCCACCTGACCTGAGATATGACCCAGCCTGTCATAATCTGACCAAGGCCAATACAATCAGGTGTTAATCGTGGATTTGGCCTTAAAGATGCAATGTTGTCAGCGTGTGATGGATGAGTCAGTAAATGAATTTAACTGTATGTGTAGATAGCGTAGATGGTCTTGCAATCAGTATATTTGTGTGTGTGTGTGTGTGTGTGTGTGTGTGTGTGTGTGTGTGTGTGTGTGTGTGCGTGTGCCCACACCTCTGTGCGACCTTTAATATTTATTTTGGGTAAAGAGCATTAAGGCTGCTAGATAGCGGCTCGGCCTACAGATGATTCCTGTGAAACCAGAGTGGCACGCAGCATATTTGATACGTCTGTCCTATAGAAGCATACTCAGAAGTGGGTTAGAAATGCAACTCTACTTTCAGTTTTTAGTTACTAAGGAGAATACAATATAGTCGCAACATCCCAGATTCAGTTTGCAAGCAGATCATTGTTGCACATCTGCCCCCTTTTTCCCTTTATGTATCCAATCTGCCTTCTCTCTGCTCTGACCGACAAAACGTGACGCAAAAATGGACATTGCTACTAAACTTGATTTACACGGCAAATGCAATATCTGTCCAAAATAATCGTAATATCTTTTTTTTTTTTTTACCAAGACGTGCATACCAAGACCCACCATAATAAAATGTAAGCACCACCTAAGCCAAAGAGAGCATCAAAACTAGCTAAATGACCTTTTCCAGATCTGATGGATGTAGGCGGTAAGCAACTGACTTGTTCAGCAAGTTTTTGGAGTTTTTATGTTGTTTATGTTGATGTGATTATGTTTTTTCTTTATTGACAAACCCTGAGTATAAAAATATAGTCACAATAGCGGTCAATCAGAAGACTGACCCTAACCCCCTACCCCATAAACAAAAAGAATTAGATTAGAATTACATTAGTGCCCACAGAGGTTGTATGCAGGTGTCAGAAATTTGTCATGCACATATTCCGACTTTGAATTAATACAAAAAAATCTTGCATAAATGAATGTTAATTCATGAATCTATTAGTTTAAATTTGTAAGGCAGAGTTCAGGAAGAGCATGTACTTATAATGCAACTTTCACTGACCACCGCCAACACCAGACATGTTGCCAGAGGCAGTCGAGGTTTGCTACCAAAAGGTCAGAAAGTTGCAGAAATGGACTGCAGAAGTAGGAGTAATTTTTTTTTGTTTTTTTTAAGTGTGTCCCATGATGCTGTTGGATTGAATATCTGCTTGGTTGTCAGTCGGCGCTGAATTAAAAAAAAAAAAAAGAAACCCATTGAATTTAGAATTATGTATATTATTGCAGCTTGATTTCAGTTTGATATGACAGCTCAAAGCACAATCTTTCCATCAGAACCAGTACAAACCGATTCCTCCTAATGAACCTTAAAGATATTTCCTGGAACCACAGTGGAGCTGGACTCTCTGTTCTCTCTTTTTCCTTTTACTAGCTTCTGTCGTTCTCATATTTTCATCTTCTCAGCACTCTTATTTTTTTTATTAAATGGATTCACACCAAGAAATCGCTTTGCCCCAGTACATCTTTGATTCCTGCTGAGGTTGCTGACTCATTACTTTAACCTTTCGGTTAAAGTAATTCGGGCTCTTTTTGAGAAACTTTCTGCTCGTGAAGTTCTTTCGTTTAACCAACTCTACCGACACACAGAAATGCCCATGAGGGCCCTTGTTTTCCTCCATTTCAGAAGTGATCTCATCACCTCGTCCTCTCACTTCTCTCATCCCAGTCTCCTTTCCCCTCATCGTCCTGGGTGTTCTGGGTTGCCATAGCACCGGAGTCTTCCCCAGGTGCCTGGCACTTGGACTATAATTAGGCTGCTTGTGTGTTATTCCCGTCGTTCTTCGCACCCATTCCTCCCTTCTTTCTCCCTCCTTTTACCCTTTTCCACCAGAGCGATTTCTCACATTTTCTCTTTTCTGCAAAACGCTGTGTCATACATACAGTATGTTACTGATGTGCTGCATGCCCTCGGCTTGAGATTCACAGTTCAGAGGGTTTATGAAACTAGTACCCATTCGTGTCGGGCGACACACCATCAATTGTAGATGACAAGTCCTCTCGGAGTCCAAGTGTGAAATTGGAACACTCGTTTAAAATGCCAAGTTGTGTGCGTGTGTGTGTGGTGTTTGTGTGTGGGGGGTAAGAGAGAGAGAATGTGTGGGTGTAAATGAGAGAGGACGAGATGGAGATTTGCGTCAGAAAATGTACGGGTATTCTTGACCGTGCCCTACTATTTGTGGAAGTGTTTCCTGTTTGGTCTCCATGGTAGAGTCGGACTTCCTCTGTTTGTGAAGTCGAAAGGCGTGATGCAGAGCTAGCCAAGTGTGTTTGTTGGTTGTTGATTTGTAAAATGCAGTGTTCTCCTCTTGTTAAGCTAACATGAATCATTATTGTATTCTTTCAGTAGTAAAAATGAATAAACTAGTGTGGATGTAGGTAAGTAGGACCCACTTGATACAGAAAGTGTAAGTGACTAATGACTCTTTGTTGATGATGATGATGATCCTGGTGGAAATACTGACTGTGTTCCCAGTTTACTTGCCGGTCCTGTGGAGGCGGTGCTCACAGCCACTGATGATAATTCCAGTCATACACACCCATCAACACCCCAGGGCCGCGATTCACAATGACACTGATTAGGCGTTCCCTCGACTCACTATCATATTTTTCGCTTTAAAAATGCTTATTTGGCTTCTCACTTGTACATATTTAATTGCAGCCTTTTTAAAATGGCATTCTGCAGTCTTTTCAAGGACAGAAAATTGCGACTTTCAGCTTCATTTAGCCTCTTCTGAGATTGAGGGTGGTGAGCACATTAGGGGAAATGACTAAGTAAAAACATGTTGTTTATTTTGTGCTTTTTTTTTCCCCCAGCAATTTTGTCAGATAAGAAACGATGTAAAACGAGTTTTCGGTGTTTCCTGTTGGGTAAAGAACACTGCTTAACGATAAGAGAATGAAGACGCTGTTGCTACAGATGCATGGATGGGGGAAGGGTTGACATGTGCGCATCTAACAAAAGGTTAGCTAAGTATAGTTCTCCAGGGATGAAGTTAGCATCGCCCTGGCTCCTCTCAACAAAAAGCAAAATAGGATTTTTCAGTTGGACTTTGGATTATTGCAGAAAATAACTTGTGGCAATTGCAAGTTTATGGTACTCTCCACAAATGAACACCACTTTCATGATTTCTGAACACCACAGCCTTTATTTTAGGTATCTAACCAAAAAACCCTTTCAAAAAAACCCCATTGACTTCAAGAAAAGGGAACTGGAACTGCAAAAAAAAAAAATATGTGAATGTTTTATGACTCAATCCTGTGGTACTCTATGGGGAGTTTTTGTGACATTGCCCAATGGAAAATATAGATGCTGTAACATGATGTAAAACGGGGGGATATTTTGATGTGTCTTCTAGGTGGAGAAATCTTGAGAAGAAGATGGGGAATAGTTGCAGGACAATAAGTGAATAATATTTGATCTCAGTCATCCGTCGCATCAAGGTTTTCAGCTGCGTTCCTCCCCCCCCGACGTAGATCAGCATCATTACAAGAATGAGCTCGTATCATGGACCGGCTCTGACTAAATCATCAGTCAGCTATCTCATGACATGGGACGCTGATGCATCTTTTCCGTTTTGGCAGAAAAGCAGCCATCGTTAACATATTTTTGGGTGAGATCATAAACAGATTTTCCCAATTCCTGATCTGAGCAGCCACAGTTCATGGTGTGATCACTGAGTGCCTCCTCAGTGTACGCGTGGGTCCATCTGTGTGTGTTGGCGGTCCTCCGCAGGGCGCCGCTAAGCCGGACGCCAGTGAGGTCAGCGTCAGTTTAGCAGTCTGGTGCTGAACGAGTCGGCCATCACACCGGCTTAGTCTAAACTCTTACGGTACTCAGAACACCTGCACACACACACTTCCTCCACGTCAGCAAACCGGCCCGATGATGAAATTCCTGCTCCCGGGTGACTTGGATAATGGGTGTCGCTCAGAGGGAGGTTATAACAGGCAGTTCCATGGAGGGTTGAGAGCTGCCTCCATCTCCATGGCGATTTATAACTAAGGAAACCAAGAGTCCCTTCCATCACGTCTAGACAAATTAAGCGGGCAGAAGTCAGAACTATTTCTCTTACACACTTCTTCTAATCAGATTTGAAGCAGATTTGTCTGAGATGCTAATTCCCGAGGAACCCCCCGAGACAAAGCTTAATCGCGTTGCATATGAATGAAGATAATGCTTCAAACAAACTTAAATTTCTGCCTCACAGACTCCATGAAAAACTTTTGAAGGGGAGGACTGCGGGGACGAGCTCTGCGTAGAAAGAGCCACGCGGAGGGAGCCAGTTATCAGACAGGCGTGGTTGATCTTATATGTAAGGCAAATCGCCATTTTTACAGTACGAAATTATCGGGAAAAAACATTGCTTACTTAAGGGTTACTTTGAACGTTTATGCCCAATATTTATCCCAGACTGACTCAGATGTATTGATTTATGCCCGAATGAACATAATGCAATGGAGTCTAAGGTTCCATCACTTCACTCCAGCCCGCCAGAGGACGAGCCAGGCAACCAATCCCTCCCCCAGGAGTTCATTTTTTTCTCCATCACATATTTGGTTCCGAGCTGACGTTCGCCCCGGCATTTATTTATTTATTTGATGAAGGCATTCCGTCTGGTTTTACATCAGGTCTGTAATTGAACGTTCGGCCAGCGGGGAGTGTGAGGCGGGGGAGGGCGGAGGGAAGAGGGTCCGTCTGCTCTGTAATCAGCGAAACGCACTACCTACTGGATCTGCTTCCCAAACGTCAGGCTCAGATGGCATCTCACACACACACACACACACACACACACACACTGGAGCGGGATAATTTAGCACCCACACTTAAAGTCCAGTCAAAGATGATCTGAGGGGTTTAAGTAACAGCCATGTCTGCTTGCCAAGGTGACTCCAGAGTGTGTGTGTGTGTGTGTGTGTGCGTGGATGTGCGTCGCCGCCACGAGCGGCGAGCCTCTCTGTCACCTCGCCAGTCTTATCTAATTCAGCCGTCACACATCCTCCAGAGCTAAAGCAAACAAATTCCCACAGTGATGCATCTTGTAAACAACCCGCAGACAGCCGCGCTTCCGCTTGATTCCACCGCAATTGATTGATTAACGGCTCAAAGTGGAAGCAATCTTAACTTTATTGTATTGCATAACACGTTCTCCCAGTCATAAATGTTTAAAGGCTGCCCCGGATAACTCATGAAGACCTTATTTGCATTGTGTTTACTGCCTCTTGCAAAAAAGAGATGCCTTTTTTTTTTTTTTTGTCTTTCTCCCCCACACATTGATTGTGCATGGGAGCCATTCTCAGCCGTCACCAGTTGACATTATCTTGGGCGTGGTACGTCGTGTCCCCAGCCCGGACAATAAAGCCTTGTCTTGTTAGCTGCTAGCCTGGACGTAGCCACGGATCCCTGTTTAAGATGTGTGCCAGCCGATAGAGAGAGAGAGAGCGAGAGAGAGTGTGTGTGTGTGTGTGTGTGTGTGTGTGCGTGCATCTAGAGCTCCTGCGACACATCTTGCTCACCAGGGAGTCTCCCCCTGGGATGAGAGCTGATCTAAAACACCCTCCCCCCTCGTCGCCACCCCCTCCTCCCCCACCACCTTCACCCAACTCCCTATGGCAGGCCTGGGCCACTCAGATAAGACTGTACAATTAATAGCACCGCAGGACCAGCGCCCATGGGGACACTTCAAAGATTGTATGTGTGTGTGTGTGCTTACTGTGCACTCGAATGCATTAAACTGTGCGTGAGCGAGAGGATGCGTGCCCGTGTGTGTTTTTTCGGTTTGTAAGTGTGACGCAATATTTCTCTTTCTGACAGTCCTCATTTACATTTAATGGGTGATAAACCTCTTCCTGCCTTTTTTCTTTCTTTGCGCCGCAGATCACATCTGCGAATGTGGCAGCCATAAGCGGGGGGTTCGTTCAAATGTATCGCTACATTTCATGCAAGTCCCGTTTTTTACACAACGACTCTGGGATGGGAATGGTTTGGCAAATTTTCCATGACCGGAGGGGGGGTAAGAGGAGTTATTATGTCTCACAAAAGAGCCACACATGAAGAGGGGTCTGTGCAGTTCCATAGAAAGAAGAGAATGATTTTCTTTTTTCCTTTTTAGAACTAAGGGCTGAATTTCAAACACGTGTTTTTTTCCTGTAGAGCAGAGCATGAATGACTGGTTGTCATTTATGACCGTAAATGATCAGTTTTTGTGTGTTGGTCTGTTGGTTGGACGAAAGAAGCAATGTGAAGGGGTCGCTTCGGCAAACTGTAATGCTGTAATCGATAGCTGAAGGCCTAATGTGGCATCTTTTCTTTCCGTTATGATGGCATGGTACTCTTAATTGGTAACTTGGTTGCAGTAAAACAGGTTGTAAACAAACCAACATTTAAGACATTATTCCGTGCTATCTTGACTTGGGTTGAGGATTTTCTCCATTGATCAACCGCTTAACTCAGTGTTTTTTCGATCCTGGTCCTGGGTGGGCCCCTGCCCTGCATGTTTTTCGATGTTTCCCTGCTCCAACGTGCTGCTTCAAATTAACAGGTCCTTATCAGGCTTCAGCAGAACTCGGTGACGTGCTGATCATTCAAATCAGGTCTGTTGGAGCAGTGAAACATCTAAAACATGCAGGGCAGGGGGTCTCCAGGAACAGGATCAAAAAACACTTCCTGAACTCATTCCTACTTCAAATATATATATATTTTTTTTTTAATTGTTTATAATGACTTCCTTATCTATATAATTTATTTTTTTATGAGTAGCATGTAGGGACTACAAAGTTAATCTCATCACACAACCCTATTATAAAATTAATAAAAAATTAGAAAATAAATGAACCTTTAATAAACGACTTATAAACTAACTTTTTGTCTGGATTTGTGGCCTCAACTCCAGTTATACATCAGACACACAAGGGACAATTTGATCATCCAAAGTGGGATAGTTAGAAACACAATTTCGATTCCTTTGTATGTCTGGTACATGTGAAGAATTGACAATAAAGCCGACTTCGACTTTGAAAATTCAGTCTCAGTCTTTCAAGATCCACAAAATATTTTCTGCAGCACGGGGACTTGATTTAAAAACTTTAAAACAACCCACTATAAAAAACCCATAACATAAAATGGCTCCATACAGCTCGTTCAGCATAATCTAAGTCTCCAGAAGCTCCAAGCTCCCAAATTTATTTTAATAAGGCGTTATTTACACCCACTATAGTCCCGGTTTGCACTAATGCTATTAGTGTAGCAGCTACAGTGAAGATTTTGTTCTAAAATAAGTGTAAATAGAGTCTTTTCTAATCAATTTGGGATCTTAAGGCTTCCGAAGAGTTGGATTACTCCCCTCCTACTACCTTTTTGTTGTAAGGCTCCAGAAATGTTTTGTGAACTATGAAACTTCACCCAACTTTCCGTCTGCATGGAGGGAAGGTGAGTATATAATGACTGATTTTTCATTTTCGGGCGAACGTCTCCTTCTTTACATGTGTGTAGGTGATCTTCAAGGCAGAACATTTGACAGCCCGTCGTATCTTTGCTTCGTCCGATTGAGATTCAGGTTGCGGTACCCAGCTGTGGAAGTGGGTCACCTGTCTGAGACGGGGGAACCTTGATTTTTCGACTCGTGGCGTAACATTAAACACACGTGCACAGTTCATGCGAAAATGCTGAACCGAGCTTGTTGTCCTCATCATAAACCTCCTTAGGGTAGCAGAGCACTCTATCAAATTGCACTCGCAAATAATCTCACTTTAATCGCTTCACAAACTTGTATTATTATTGTATTACATGATTAGATTGTTGCTCCGTCCCTTTATGTTTTCTTTCCTTTATGCGCCTCCCTCGGGGTAAAACAAATTCCATTCATCCTCAAATTATTATGGGGATGTTGACTGCTTTGTGTAGTTTATAAACCAACATTGCATGCCTGGCTTTAACAACTCAGACATGGTCTATGTGCAATTTAATTTTGTGGTCCCATATGCGTCAGCAGGCCTGGGAGCTTAGGTCTGTGTTTTCTTTCCGTGACCGACTCGATTTTGGACACGCTGCTGAATGTTTTTTTTGTTTTTTTGTGGAATTTGTTTGCTAGCTTCCCTCGACTGCAGCTGTTTGGTCTGTGGCTCCCCCTTTTTTTTTTTCTTTTCTTTTCTTCGAGCCGTAGAAGCATTTCGTCAGACAACGTGGATAATAAAAAGCCGCAAGAAGCTGGGAAACATTTTTGATGGATCACTGCTTCGGTTGCATCACTTGTAATTTCTGTTGGGTGGGGGGGGGGCGGAATTAGCACACCAAGCAATATGTGAGCAGGGTTTCTGCTGACTTTAATTCAGCTATCTTCTCGGGGTCAATCTCATAAAGCATCAGCCTCCTTTCCCCTGGCTTATTCCCTGTCGATACGGTGATGGCTATCATGCCAGATTGAGACCAAAGGGGGATATTTCTCCTGACCAGGCTGCCGTCCTAATCCTCAGTGCCCAGATTACTGCTCCCCTCCCTGCAGGACAGCCAGGCTGGCAGACTGGCAGCGCTGTGAACCAGAGCTGAGATCGGATAAAGATGGAGAGAGCGATGGAAGGAGATGAGGGAAGCCTGCCGTCTCCTGCTATAATATAGATTTGTCTAACACTCCGCTGCTGATGTGTCTCACCAATTGTCAGTCTGCCTTTTCTTCCAGTCCATCTGTTGCTCGCTGGGTTTGTGGATTCCCAGCCCCGCCAGGAGAAAAACAAAAAAAAAAACACAACCCTTTTTACTCTCGCTGTCATTATCTCTTCTTTACGGGTAGGATTTGCAGAATGCAAATTGAATGCAATCCCTTATTCCTCCAGTCGTTTGAAGACGTAGAAGGGAGGCGCTGTGATTATTTCCGCGCACACTATAATCAGCAGCGGTACTGTTTGTCTGGAGGATCCTTCATAATTTCATGGTAAACCGGCGCTGAACTTCACTGAGAAAAAGATGCAGTCATTCTTTTTCTCTAAACTACCTCTGCCTGACACCAGAATTCCCCATCCTTTCTCCGCTCAGCCCCGCCTGATTTCCTCCAGCCTCCCTCTCTGTCTCAGGCCCTGCGTCCCCACATCCTTTTCTGTTTTACAGAGCGCTTGACCTTCCGCTCGAGCCCCAAGGCTTATTGTCCAATTCATCTGTTCTCCAATCTCTCTCCGGCTCTCGGCCATTGTGGTTATTGTTCTTTCTCTCACTTTCTCCTCGCGCTCCAGCCATTCGCCATCATCCTGGGACCCTGATTTATAAGCTTGCAGCGAAGGCTTGGCTAAACCACCTCCTCCTCCTCCTCCTCCTCCTCCTCCTCCTCCTTCAGCAGAAGACAGAGCAGTGGAGAGATAGCAGCTGAGAGGCAGGAAAGAGAAGGCAGAGCGATCGGCGAGGATATGATTTGCCAGCCAAAAGAGGATGACACAAAGAATTTGAATGTCAGCGAGCTCTTGGCACTGATTTGCCTACCTGTGCCTGGAGCAGAGGGGAAGCTCGGTTATCTCTTTCAATAAGCGACAGGGAGAGGCCAGAGGGTGCGCAGATAAGGTCAAAATGAAACTGGGCACCCAGAAAGTAAGTTAATTAAAAGATAGCTCACATGCAGAACGACTTTTTCGAGATTATTTGAAAACTTTCTTGCTCTCCGTTTGCCTCTGGTTTTAACGAGCAGGATGGGATTTGATCTGTGCCCCCGTTAGCGCTGCTCACTCCCAGATGGCCGTGTGGGAATCGAGCGGCAAAACCCCTAAATAACCCTGTGTGGTGCAGATGGCTCAGTGTCAAGACTGATGACCACCAGTGTTAAGTTGTCATGTGTTGGAGCTGAGGAGGGGGCAAGAGGGGATTTTACCTACTTTGTGTGTGTGTGTGTGCGCGCGGGGGATTTACTCATTTCCGTGCTACTACAGCTTGCGGCTCACCATGTCGGCCTGTGACGCATGTGAACTTTGCAGGTGCATATTTGACCGCTGGAATCAGGTTACACCGATCTGTCTGTTTGCCGTTTCTACCCCCATTTGACAGTCAGTCGGTTGGTTTTAGACCTCCAGGAACACTTTTTTTTACACTTTCATGATCGCAGTTTCCTTTATTCATAGACGAGCAGTAGTTGTGAGATGGAGAAATTGAGCCACACGGCTCCAAAGTCCAGTTAAATGTTCAGGTGACTGACTTTTCTTTGAGTGGGAATGAGTTCAGAGTGAAAGTTGACTGCCCCGAGGAGACAATTAACATGGAACAAATGATATATGGATATAAGGCTTCCTTGCATCTGTGAGTGTATGAAAGCAATCTGTTTATATTTTTGTCAACTGATTAATTATTTTTATAAGATGTCATAAAATCGTTACAAGCAATGTTTCCCAGAGCCTAAAACGATGTCCTCAAATATCTGGTTTTGTCCAGAACCCAAAGATTTTAAGTTTACTGTCATAAAGCAGGAAATGAACCAGACATCATTTCCATTTAAGAAGCTGGAATCACATAATTTTACCTTTTTATTTTCTTAGAAACCCTCAAACCGATTGATCAATTAATTTTGCAGCTCTATTAGTAGATAAATGGCCGTATCTGGTGGCCACAAGACACAATCCGAAGCATAAACAGATCTAACCCTCGATGAACTCTGATATAGTTTAAAATAAACCAACACACCCATCCTGAACTGCCTGACTGAGTGTATTTCTCAACACCAGAGGTGTGACTCCAGTTCATGAGCTCCAGGGATGTTTTGCAAAATAAACTCAAAACACATTTTGCAATTACTTTCTTGTGACATTCTTAAAGGCTGAAGTCAGCAGGAGGAATGCGCTGACTGACAGATGGAAAAGAACTGCGTTCGATGTTGAAAACATAAATAAGTCATAAGGAAAAGTCATATTAGTAGACATAGAACAATATGTATTATACCGATGGAATAGTGATCATTAAAACTGCTCAGCGTTAGAAAATTTCATTCTGCTTCTTATCACACAGATATTCAAAATGTCTGTTTAACAAATTACCATTATATTTCAATAATGCCACCATTCTTCCATTTCATAAATATTGGCCCTTAAAGCCATTAGATTGTCTGAGCAAACGTTTAATCTCATGTGTCGATCTTTGAATTTCATTTTTGTCAGAATTTGAGTCAAGCTCCTAAAACACAACACTGAAATAAATGCTGTGTATTTGCCTTATATCAGCACTTACCCGTTGGCAAAATGCAGATAAGCATAACTCACTCTAATAACCATATTCCCGCAAAAACCCTTATTCTGCATATACAGGAACATTTACCTTTTTACTGCGCATCAATTAGAAAAGCTTCTTAGATTTGGTGAATAATGAACTTGAAAAGGTCCTAAAAGCATGAAGTGTAATGCCCGTGGACACCCTGAATCAAGAGAAACATGACTAAATGTGATTGGCTGTTACTTTATTCGATTTCATATAGCGTCCGTGGTCTGAATGAGCAAATTCCCAATTGTTGACAGTCAGTTCTTGCCTGCACAGATGCAAAGTTATCACCTGGAATGCGTTCTATAGGATAGGAATAGTATCAGGTGATGCACAGGTGATCTCACAGGCAATCCAGCACAATATCCCCGCAATAACTTCTTTGTTTGTGAATCTTATTAATATTTTGCATCTGCCGTGACCTCCGCCAATCCGCACCCTTTCACCTCTGGAGGTTTCAACAAAATATGACGCAAAGCAGTAAAGCAACACCTAAAATAATACAGGTGTTGATTTATGTGAACCTGAAGCTCCCGTTCTGCGTATCTGAGCCTGAGTCGTCTTCTTATTCTTCCACCCAGTGTATGAATACAGTTGGTGTGTATAAATGATATATAATAGGAGCTGATAAAGTTAATCTTTCCGATGATAGAGCAGGTAGACGCCCGCTAAATCGATTCAGGATTCGAGCTTCAAATGTATCCAAGCCCATGGCCCCCAGCAGCTATTCTCATATTGGAGGAGAGGCCTTCATGCCCCCCGGCCGCTTCAAGTCTGGAGGAAAAAATATGCTATCCATCTTACAAAACAGCATTTGTTTGCCTGCCAGGGCCTTCAAAACCATTAACAAGATTAGGGAGCGCACAATGGCAACAGTCCCTCTCCTCCCTCCCTCTGTCTCCTTCTCCCCCCCCCCCTCTTTTTTCCTTCCCATTTTGTTCTCGCTCATTTGCCAGTACAATGCAGACATTCAGTGGTTTGTCTGCACCTCCTCTCCTGAGGGAACTTCAGCACAAAACCTCTTCATGCAGGCAGACAGCAGTGGCGCACACACACACACACACACACGTGCGCACGCACGCAGAGGCAGAAACCAGCACACAGGAGCGTAAATTAACACAAAAAAATTAATATATTCATGCCAGAGGCAGACTTTCTGTGTCTCTCTCTCTCTCTTTCACTCACACACACAGACACACACACAAACACACATTCTCCTCCCCTTCAGCCAACCTGCTCACTGTGTGCTGCGCTAACAGAGAGAAATGAACCGAAAACAAATCAACAGAGGTTACATAAACACTATACTGTCCTGGAAGCACTCTTTTTAAAAAGCCTGCACGGACCCAGAGATGTACACTATTCCCATAAATGGTGTTGTGCAGGGCAGCTGAGTGGGTGTGTGTTCTTGTGCATGAACATCACAGACAACAGAGGGTGTATTGGATTGCTCCAGGCCTGTTGTTTGAGGCAATTTATTCCTCTGAAGCTATTGATTTTTGTGTCCATCACTGCGTTTTTTGTTTTTTTTTACCAGCATTCTTCAACAAGATCTTTGACAACTCCCAACACCAAATATTAACAGAGGCATGGGGCATTAAGCACTGTGGTGCAGTGGTGCTAAAGTGGAGTTTTGATGGTAGGGGGGGAAAAAACGGAGATCAAATCCGAAACGCCGATGAGATCGGGAGAGGAGAATTTAACTCCTCTGCTCCTTTCAGCCCCTCATCTTCGGCTCTCCTCGTCTTCTCCTCCCGCCGCTCCTCTCATCTTTCATTTTCATCAAACGCGCTAATCTCCTCTCCTCTCCCGTCTCTATCTAAGCAATAAAATTTAATTGCATCCGTCTTGCATTTTTTTTTTTTCAGCGCAAGTGCTCAAAGAGGTTTAACACGAGCGGTATATCTCATTAAACCTGCTTCTCCTGTCTGTGTCCTCACTCCTAGGTGCCTACAGACGTTTCCATGGGTCTGCTGGCGGAGCCCCAGGTGGCCATGTTTTGCGGCAAACTCAACATGCACATCAACGTGCAGAGCGGCAAGTGGGAGCCGGACCCCTCGGGCACCAAGAGCTGCATCGGCACCAAGGAGGGCATCCTGCAGTACTGCCAGGAGGTAAAGTGTTGGGAGTGTGTGGGTGTTTTTTTAAACGCGCAACTATTTATTTCCCCCGTAGAATCAATTAAATCTGATATTACACAGTCATATTAATCCACCCTTTAAAGCTGATATGAATCACAATTGTGTATTCTACTAAATCTGCCTAAAGGGGTATAGATATATAGAGAACGTAGTTGGGTTACTGACCATTTGTAATCATCATTTTTAGTGCCTGTCATACCCTCAAACCGGCTCTCATTTGGCTACGTGTCCTGTGATATATGGAATCCTTAAACTGTAATTACCCAGTGTTTATTTTGTTCTGAGAGAGCAATAAGCCGTGGGTGATAAATTTTTATAGTCGTGACATTTTAGTGGGATTTTTGGGTCGGATAATTTACATTTTCAGCCATTAAGCTGACACCCTCGGCGCAAATTAGAATGATTGAGCAGGTAGCAGCGCAGCTACTTTATTGAGAACACTTTAGGGGAGTGCATAGCAAGCAAAATTGGATTGTGTGTTGTTGTGTTTTTTTTATTTTCTAGAAGTTCTACAATTTTATTTTGGCATGTTTGGACAAGTGAGGACACTTTTCCAATGGTGTCATAAAAAAAAAAGAAGCTCAGAATGGGAGTTTTTGTCTGCGTTTACACAGCAGTAACTTGGACTAGGAACCTTTTGGAGGACTTAAGTGCGTTTTCCACTGATTGACTCAGATGTCCCAAAAAAGACTAATTTGCCTCATCTTCTTGGGTCGACAGAACCTTAAAAAGGTTCCTTAAAAACACGTTCCCTGGAGTGAAAAGTTCCACTCTCCTCTCTACAATCAAGCAAATCAGCAAAAAGAAAAGTATTGTGTATATTGGAGGGCAGACGGAACAGTTTGTTCTCGCTTGTTTGAGATAATATGAGAGCTCAGCAAAGTGAGTGGGTTATAGAGTCTGCGAACAGATTTGTTTTTTTACTCACCAAAATCCCCCAATTTGGCAGGATGACACGAAGCCAAAACTCCGCTCAGTAAACAAGCTGCTTAAGTCCTCGTGACTTCATTTTAAAAGCTCTGGAATGGCTTTTAATTAGGCAGCATGAAGCAACCAAACGAAAGGCAGGAACATAACACAGTGACCTCGTTGTTTGGCCAAAGAAAAACTGATGCTTTGAACACACCACACATGGTTGATGGTCATAAATAAACTGTGGTGGTGACTGAAACTGTTAGCCTTCAGCTACTGTCGTCGTCAAACGGCAAGACCACGTGTCTGTGGTAGAATATTTCAGCAGGCTTTCACTGAGCAAATGCGCCATATCTGAAAAGTTGTCTGATAAGAGGTGATGCATAATGAGATTGCTCTGAAAAGCATGTAAGAGAGACTCAAAGGAAGATAAGCTATCTTTCCGTTGTTAGCACTGATAATAAATCCAGCGATGACAAACAATCGGTCTAAAAGTCCCAGCTTTTACACGTTTTAACATTTTGAACTTATAATATCAAAAATTGAAAGTGGAGATATGAAGGACTGGAGGATTTTCCCCGCCCGGAGCTGAATGGAAAAGCCGATTTGGCAAACGTGAGAGTGACAAGGAACCAAGGGGGAATTATTATCTGCATTCAGAGAGGCTTGAAGGGAGAGAAAACAGAAGAGGAGGCGTCGGGAAAAAGAATGAGGGGAAGAGGTACTTGGGGAGGGACGACGCGTCGACTCAGAATATATTGTGCAGAGGCAGATGTCATGCATGGCTGAGAGGAACATAGAGGTAAACACAGCCGAGTCTGCCAAGCGGAAACAGCATCTGGGAACACCGCGGTAATGTAAAGATGGAAATACCTCGGAGAAAATACAAATTTACAGAAGTATCGGAGCAGAATATTTAAATATCTTAACTGTTAAGCGCTTTTCAGACGCTTGTAACTATGTGACACTGTTTTGATATAAACTCTGTGCGTGCAGGTGTACCCAGAGCTCCAGATTACCAACGTGGTGGAGGCCAACCAGCCAGTCAGCATCCAGAGCTGGTGCAAGAAGGGACGCAAGCAGTGTCGCAGTCACATGCACATTGTGGTGCCCTACCGCTGCCTGGGTGAGTCCTTTATATTTTACTGATTTGCAGTTTTAGCTCTTACGTGAAGCATTTCTAGGAAAGCAAGAGAGACGAGAAAAGACCGGATCTCGCTGTGGTTACTGGAGCTGGAGTCAGCTCTGCTTTAATGGGAGTTGTCAGCGTCGGTTTAAGTGTGTCTTTAAGCCGTCAGAAAGCCGGGCTGAAGCTGCCCATTGTGTGTGAATTATAGATATGAATATTGTTTTTTTTTCTCTCGCTGCAGTGGGAGAATTTGTGAGCGACGCCCTGCTCGTGCCTGACAAGTGCAAGTTCCTGCACCAGGAGCGCATGAACCAGTGCGAGAGCCACCTGCACTGGCATACTGTAGCTAAGGAGGTGAGCACACATACACACACACACACACACATATATAAGCCACGTTTCCACTGCAGGACCTTTCCCCAGAGACTAGGAACCTTCAGAGGAAGTCGATGTTTTTAAACCGCAGGGATCAGGGTCTAGATGATGATCCCGGGGTGTAATTTTACCCCCCAAAAAGTCCCTGCGGTGCGTAGTGTTTTCCGAGAGTACAGCAAATTTGAGGGTGGGGCTTTCTGTGATGAACATTTCTGATTGGACGGGCACTTGCAGCATTTTATTCCACCATTTTTTCTTTTTAAATCTGCAGCTTTTTTTCAGTTACAGAAAAAAAGGCGTTCATTATAGGGGTTGTCAATCTTTGTTGCATTCTCCTGCGGAAGACACAAAATATGCAAACGCAGACAACAACAAGCCTTTTAGTTCTGTGGAAATGTAGTGATAGACTTATCAGGGCCAGCAACTGATTTATTCTATGTCTGCGTAGTCCTGCGGCGACCGCGCCATGAACCTCCACGACTACGGCATGCTGCTGCCGTGCGGCATCGACCGCTTCCGAGGCGTGGAATTCGTGTGCTGTCCCGCCGAGGCCGAGCGCGACACCGACAGCGCCGAGCAGGACGCTGATGATTCCGACGTCTGGTGGGGTGGAGCGGAGACTGACTACTCTGACAACAGGTACACACACACACACACACACACACACACACACAGATAAATGAGGGCACAGCGGCAGCATAGTAATACATCAGCGCTCAGATGATCATAGATACTGCCACTTTCATTTTCAACATTGCCGTGAGGATAGAATTTCTCTCCTTGGAAGCAAACTGCAGGTTGGTCCTAATTTAAAGTCTCTTTCCTCCCCTCCCTCCCCCTCATTCATACTCCCCACCTTCCTCATTTCATCATCCCTCTTTCTCTGTCACCTCTCCTTCCCCCAATTGCTCATGTTCTCTCCATATGTCTCTGTACCCTGTCCCTCCCTTACCTCCATTTTTCTCCCTCCTCCCTCCCCCCCTCCCCTCTCTCAGTATGGTGCGGGAGCCTGAGCCAGCAGAGCAGCAAGAGGAAACCAGGCCATCTGTGGTAGAGGAGGACGAGGAAGAGGAGGAGGCGCCCGAGGAAGACAACGAGGAAGAGGAAGACGAGGAGGACGTGCTGGACAACGACCAGGACGGAGACGGCGAGGAGGACGAGGAGCCGGTGGAGGAGGAGGAGGAGGAGGAGGAGGACGAGGAGGAGGGAGACGATGACGATGACATCATGGACACGCTGGACGACAGCGACGATGAGCCCACCACCAACATTGCCATGACGACCACCACCACCACCACCACCACTGAGTCCGTGGAAGAGGTTGTCAGAGGTGAGGAACATTTCAGACATGGGCATGCGTGTCCAGTTTTTGGTCATCTTATATATAAACTTCTCAGGCTGTCTTGAGGTCTTTGAAAAGCTCTGAAACCGTTTTAAATTTAAGGCTTTAAAAAGAAAACATCAATCCGACGACAGGCTTCTTCACATTTAGATTAATTTGGAACAAGCTCGGCAGTACAACATCGGAACATGTTTTCCTCTCCAATTTTTATGCTTTGCTTAACACAACTGAACCTCGTGTTCCTCAACAATTAATTTCCCGCTGTCATTTTTCTTATTGTGCTCATTTGTCATCTCAGAGCTCCTATTAGCCACGTCCCATTAGAATCGGGATTGGTTGTTCCAGCCTTGTTTTCTTCATCTCAGTGTTAAATTGCTCCTAAATTCGACTGCCCTGTTCTGTAACATCAAGTCTTTTGATTTTTTTTTAATGTGTCTCTGAATTGAAGTGGCATGTTTTGTAGGTGAACACGCCACAAAAAGATGAAGCACTGAAAAGGGATTATGGTGAGCTAAAAGAGTGTGGTGACAAGTGTGTATGTGTGTGTTCTCCAAGATGTGTGCTGGGCCAACGCAGAGACCGGTCCGTGCCGGGCCATGCTGCCCCGCTGGTACTTTGACCGCCAGGAGGGCCGCTGTGCTCAGTTTATCTACGGCGGCTGCGGAGGCAACAGGAATAACTTTGAGTCAGAGGAGTACTGCCTGTCTGTCTGCAGCAGCGTCAGTAAGTCCTGACCTCGGCCGGCAGCTCGCTGGTTCTGAATGCCGGTCGTTTCAATCTCTGGTTTGTCTCTAACCCTCACGTTCACTGACCGTCTTTCCGAGCTGTCCACTAGCCTCCAGACCTTCACAGCTGTTCACTCGGTGTGCTTCCCTGTCGGCTTCCTTTCCTGGCTAACCTTCACTTATTCACTCACCGTCTCTGTGTGTGTCTGTCAGACAAATAAGTGTTTGCACTAAAACCAGACTGTACCTTTTCTTGTAATCCCTCATGGATCCGTAAAGCCACCAACCTGATTGTCTCACTGTTCCCTCTACGTTCACACTCAGTTTGACGCTTGTAGGTGGAATCCTTGTAGCGTGTAAAAAAGCTATATGATGTTTTGTGAAGTACATGTTCCCTCGAGCCAAACTGTACCTAGTTGTGTTTTGAAAGCCGTAAAGAGCAGCAGAGGTGTTTTTAGCAGTAACGTTAAAGCCACAGCGATGAAAAGCTTTCTCTGAATCCTGAGTAAAGGAGTCTCCTCGGTTTGGTATTTCTGATTAAGGCAAAATTCTTAGAGCTGTGAGGATGACTTGTTTAGTCCTCAACCGTCACAGCTACTTTGATAATCGATGGCAATTCTTTGATTCCAGCTTCTTAAACATGAATATTTCCTGGTTTCCTATACTCCCCTGTGACAGTGAACTGAATCTCCTGGGTTGTGGACAAAACAAGACATCTGAGGAACGTTTTCCACCATTTTTTTAATATTTGATAGACCAACTACTAATAATTTATCAAGAAAATAACTAAAGATTAATCACAAAGCCCTAAAATTGATTGACTTCTATCCAAATTAGTAGTGAAACATGGCGCCAAAAAACTGCACAGTATGCCCTAAAAACTACGGCTGCATACAGAGGACTTGCCTTCAGGGCTGAGTAAACTCGGGGTTACAGTGTTAAGAGCATATATGATAACTGCTGTAATTTCTATGATTGCAGTCATCTCATGGGCATCGTCTTATATATTACTTTAACACGAATATGAGCTGTAAAATCATCCAGGCAGAAATAATTTAGCACTAATCCTCACCTGGCTGCACCCCCTCCCCTCACATCCCTGACGCGTCGCCGCCTCGCTTACATCACTCCTTTCCTGGAGGAAATCAGCTCCGGTTAATGTTAAATTGCCTCGAAAAAAATAAGAATCGTTTCCAAGGTAGTGGTAAGGAAAAAAAGCTCATCAATACATCATTACACGCTCTCAGCGCACACCTGCCTGCTACATCACACTGTGATGATTGATTTTCAGTGGCAACACGGAAAATGGGGCGTCTGCTCGATGGTTTTCTCACCTTGTCACTATGTGTGGCCATTAGACTTTTTTGTTTTGTTTTTAAAGAAGCAACATTTCTCGCCACTTCCTGTTGAGCCCGACGCGACCATTCTGTCACAAAGTGAACTGATTGGATTTCAAATAGTAACTCCTGTTTCTTTTTTTTACTGCCGTGTGTGTGTGTGTGTGTGTGTGTGTGTGTGTGTGTGTGTGTGTGTGTGTGTGTGTGTGTGTGTGTGTGTGTGTGTGTGTGTGTGTGTGTGTGTGTGTGTGTGTGTGTGTGTGTGTGTGTGTGTGTGTGTGTGTGTGTGTGTGTAGAGGGGGGGTGGGGGAGGAAGTTGTGTGTTACAGATGAGGAGAGGAAGGCGCTTTAAGTGCTCCAATGATGATTTTAGTGTTGTGTAAGGTTCAGCGACCTTGCTCGGTGTGTGTGTGTGTGTGTGCGCCTGAGTCACGAAGTGCATGATATGCCCCGCAGCGAAATGGAGTCATGCTATCTCCATCTCCCTATATTTTGATCTAATTTTATCCAGAGTGTGTGTGTGTGTGTGTTTAGGTGTGAGCGTGCATGTGCATGTGTGTTTTTTTTGGGATGGGATTTCTGCTCTGCTGAGCATAGTGGAGGTGAGAAAGTGCTGCAGTGTCTCTTTTATCCCCCACACCAGCACACACACACGCACTGCACTTGCATGTGTGGTTAACTAACAATGATTCACAACTGTTCTATTGTTTAAAGCAGGTTTTAGTAAATATAAAGCATATGATAATTACATAAACAGACACAGAAACCGTGACCGACCACAAATACCAACACATTTCAAGTAATGTTAATATCTGTGCAGCCTTGGGTTGAAAATCCGACTTTGCATATGTTTCTTTTTTACAGCTAAGATACTTTCGATACCATTAAACGCTTAATATCGTATCATTTTAACACATGGTATCAAAAAGTTACCTCAGTACCATCACTTTGGACCAGTGCTGGACAATATGGCCTTAAGATAATAGCTTGGGATTTATCTTTCTCTGTATTTTATATTACCTCTGTATTTTAAAATTGCCCCCAAGAAATACCATACCCCCATATTTCTGACAAAATACCTCAATGACAATATTGCGACAGTATGCAAGGGATTGGTGCTTAAACTGATTATTAGCACAATGGGATTTTTCATAAATAATCATCATTAATATAATGACTAAGTGGGAAAAGGCAAGTATCATTAAGTAAATCGCATCTCCTTACTGTGATGAAGTCTTTAAAAACCAGAGAAAGAAAACACTTATGCCGTATCAATAAATTACCAAGCCCTACTGAGCGCCAACAGTGACAGCTGAAGTATCTCATAACTGTAATTTACACAATCGTGGCAGTGCATTGTGGGAATTATTTAGCTAGAAGTAGTATATATGCTTATGTATACAGCATTTTCTGCTCCTTAGGCTGTTTTTGATTTGGGGCACTCAGATGGAAGTAAAAAAGATCAGGAAGCAAACAGGGAATTCAAAAGAAGAAATGTCACGGTGCTTCAGTTTTTTGTTTTGTTTTTTTTTGCCACTTTGCAGTGGAGTGTACAGGATCAGTTCACCCAATTACAAAACAAGGACATTCTCACTTACCCCTAGTTTTATCCAACCATGCAGAAACAGTCCCTGTGAAAAGTGTTTCTGTGTGTTCTGTGGATGATCCAGAGCAACAAGAACACAAGATTTTTTTTTAATCAGAATTTTCAATTTTGTCAGCATCACCAGCTAAATCCCCCTCACCACCATTATATTGGATGGAAGCGGAAATCTCAGAGATTTCTAAAACCGGGTAAATAAAAACCAAGACTGTGATCACCAGGAAGAAATGCTTCGTATCTCGGGTGGACTGATCCTTTTTTGAGTGATTTTAAGGAACAGAGGCTAACAAAACACTCGGCTCAGGTCAAAGGAAAAAACGTCTCCCCGTTGTTTTTCTGTCTGGTGCAGTCATGCGCTCTCAACCGACATAACCAATTTCACATGATGCACAGCCGCCACACACAGATTCACACACGCACCGCAGACCACTTTTGATAGAGCTCTTGTGAAAGATAATCAACTTTCCACCGATTAAATCCAGGTTTCATGCAGTTGGCGGTCCATTTATATTTCTCGCTGCTGAGTCGACCACAGCTCAGTCTGCTCTTTTAGCCCACAGAATATATTCCAGCACCAGTGTTTATGCACGAGAGCAGCACTGAATAAAGTTATAGAAACGAGAGAGGGGTTTTGTCTCCCTTTTACAAAGGACTGAGGGTCATCTGAGGCATTCACTTGTTTGCTTTTGGAGGGTGCTGGCTTCCAGCTACGGCTACTATCTTGTGTTCTTTCTTCCCTGATCTAACACTGACCCTATTAACCCATTTTGGACCTTTTGTCTTTGTCTGTGCCTATGCTGCACAGCCAGTTCTAGATAAGCTAAATGAAAAGCTGCTGCACTGAAAGTCTTTTCACCTCCTTGCCTCCCTTTTATTCCTCTCTCTCTACAGTACCCACAGCCACACCTAGCTCCCCTGACGCCGTGGACCACTACCTGGAGACGCCCGCTGACGAAAACGAGCACGCCCACTTCCAGAAGGCCAAAGAGAGCCTGGAGGCCAAGCACCGCGAGAGGATGTCCCAGGTACTGATGGAAATTAGCAGATAGATAGGTAGATAGATAGGTAGATAACTGGAATGAATGTTGAGGGAGGATGTTATACTTTTAATGTTAAGATATTTTTAATTCAGTAGACTGGAAGCTGATCAGCGGGGAGAACAGAAAGCAGGATTTTCTTTAGAGCAGGCGAAGGACAAAGATGTCTATCAATAGAACGGAGGTGTGTCAAGTAAAACGAATAGGTGCGTTTGTTAATCCCTCCCGGGTGATCCGACGAAGCCCGTTCGTCTTTAATTGTATTCTTTAATCAAGGGGCTCGCTCTCTGGAAGAGAGCCAGATGGTCCGCAGCAACGTCACCGTTTCCAAAGATCAAAATCTTTTTCTTGACTTTGTGCGCCACTCTGTTTGCGTTGCATGGGTAGCTACAGGCGCAGTGTCGTCCGATTTTGCACAGTTGACTTCACCCTCAGAAATATTGTCTTGAGTAAAGTCCCTGGTTGCATTAAAGAAGCCTCCCAGTCAGTCAAGGAGGATGGAACTGAGGACGGATGTACAGTCATCTCTCAGAGGATGTGAGATGTAACTGACAGAAAAAGGGGAATAGAAACTGTTGATTTGTGTCACACTGCACTGACCCAGCATGTAAACCCCTTGTGATTTAAAAAGACCGAAACTCCCTCATATAAACATTCTCAATCTGACAGGATTACTCAAACAGAAAGGGTCGGATGTTCCCTCCTGCAGCCCACACGTTTCATAGCCTTGTAAAATGTCAGATTATCTTCCTTTTTGACAGCCGGGCAAATACCACGTCCACGCCACAAAGAGGCGACATGTTTCACTCAAGTGTGAAATCAGACTGTGTTAAAACATACGGAGCGATAAAGTAGATTGACAAGTTTAATCAATGTTTTCCTTCCTTTTTTCTTGTGTTCAGGTGATGCGAGAGTGGGAGGAGGCTGAGAGGGAAGCGAAGAACCTTCCACGGGCTGACAAGAAAGCTGTCATCCAGGTGAGACCTGCTGGACACATATACAGAAATATACCCTGTGTTCTTCGAGTCCCTTGGTTGATGTTAACGTTGATGTCTTCGCGTGTGTGCACGCAGCGTTTCCAGGAGAAGGTGGAGGCGCTGGAGCAGGAGGCGGCCAGCGAGCGGCAGCAGCTGGTGGAGACCCACATGGCACGGGTGGAGGCCCTGCTCAATGACCGCCGCCGCCTGGCTCTGGAGAGCTATCTGACCGCACTGCAGCAGGACCCACCCAGGGTACGATGTATAACAGTTCAGCAGCCCGATGACTGATCATTCTATCAGCACTTTTTTAACTTTTTTTCTTGCTAATCTTATCTTGTCCTGCCATTTCCAACCTTGTTGCTGATTGTCAGCTATTCATGGAGATATTTCTTGTTCCTGTTTTTATTTGAAGTGCGATATGTTCATGATTCTCTTAATCTGACATGCTCATCTGCTGCAAAAGACGAATAACGTCCTCGCTTGTCAAAAAATGTCAGGGTAGGAGGGAGTACTGGACTCAAATTGAGTTTGTGAGGAGATGGGGATGCATGTAGAGATAAAAGTCACAAGAACACTCCAATGCAATCTCTTTAATATACCATTATTTTCACGGTCAGACGCTGACCATAGTCTAGTCTTGACTCCCTGAAGAAAGCCTAACCATACCCATGTGACAACAAAGGCATTTTAATCATTTTGTCACTGTATAAATACACCCAACTAATGGAGCCCTTCATACAGAAGATGCCATTCAATCAGATAAAATGTGTTGGATTCCAACCTATAAAAAACACAGTTTTTCTCCTCCTTTAAAACTTGACTCAACTTGTCCTTTTCCAATTAATTAACACAATAAATCAAACGCCACCAAACTACACAAAACTCAGTCCTGAATTTCTAATGCGCCATCATTCTGACACATTTGACGGATGTGTGAGGTTTGATAAACATCCTAAATATATGAATTAACCTCGTCTTCTCGGAGGAGATGAGAGTAGAACTGGAGGAAAAACGCCAAGTTTACATGCTTTATTCTAAAACAAACAGACTGAGACAATATTCTACTCGAGTGTTAATTAAAATTATTCCTAATAATATTCCTAATTGAAAAAGTGAGCATTGTGATAGCTGCGCACATCCCAAAACTTGTTGATATCCAAGTCTTTCATAATGTTTGAGAGTAGGCATGTTTCTCCTGGAACTCTTGGTTAGTCATCGCACAGAGCTGATCTCTGTGTCACGCATGCTGAATGAGCTGCATACATATCAGCATATTCCACATATCTTCATTGGAGAATGCTAAAGTTGGAATGCAGCCTAATTAGGAATATCCATACAGAATGTGTGGTTTACATGACCCACATATTGTCCTGTCGGTGTAAACATAGTCACTGTTACTGACTGATTTCGGGATTGGGATTTTGGCTTCAGATTGACACACCACGCTGTCCGCCCTCTGCTCTTCACCGTCAGTCTCATCTTGTCCTCTCTGCGTGTCCCCTGTAGCCCCGCCATGTCTTCAGCCTGCTGAAGAAGTACGTGCGCGCCGAGCAGAAGGACAGGCAGCACACCCTCAAACACTTCGAGCACGTCCGCATGGTGGATCCCAAGAAGGCCGCGCAGATCAGACCTCAGGTAGCATCTGACACATTACACTCACTCGTACATACTCCCAAAACATTATGCTTATTTTGTTTTGTCTGAAGAAGCTGATGCAGTTTTATATGTATTTATGCATGTAAAAGGTGCTGACCCACCTGCGCGTCATCGAGGAGCGTATGAACCAGTCTCTGGGACTTCTCTACAAGGTGCCCGGCGTGGCCGACGACATCCAGGACCAAGTTGGTGAGTTTGTTGTTTTGACTCTTAAAAATGAATCTGTTGGTGTTTGCTGTATGAACATAGAATCCAATTAGTAGTAAACACTGGAGGTAAAACAATAGAGAAAACATCCAAGATACAGTCAAATAACTATAGAAGTTAAACTGAGAAAAATAGGAGGAGGAGTTTTTGGTTTAGAGAGCAGTTGATAGGTAAAAATCTGACAGAATGACGCGAACCACATCCTGTAAATCTGAGCTCTGGACGCCTTTCGTGCTGACCCTGACATGAGAGAGATACGAGGGAAGACACACTGTCCTGATTGTGCTGCATGTAACAGAGAGATTGAAAGCTCTAAATTCCAGCCTGCAGAAAAATGTAATTTTTTTTTTTTCCTTTTTTTTTGGGGTTGATAAGGTTTTGGAGCCATTTGGCCTAATTCTTCCTGCTCAGAGTCAAATGAAACTGTTTGTAGGGAAGATAAATCCCCTCCCTCCCTCCCTCCCTCCCTCCCTCCACCCCTCCCAGGCCCTGCGTTTTGCGAGGTTTCTGTGGGTTTTTGGGTTTATTGGAGTTGCATGCGTCACGCAGCCATCTGTGTCTCTGTCTCGGAGACTGTCACATTGTGTGCTGCACGGCAAAACAAATACACACACACACACACACACACACACACAGAAGAGAAGACACCATTCAATCACTGCTAGGTGCCAGGTCTATTACAAAATTAGAGTGAAACAACATTGCTTGGCGGCCGCCTGTCCTTTCCGACTTTTTTTTTTAAAGCACAAATATAAACACATTAGCCACTTTAAAGATTACATCCAAAAAAGATCCAGAGAAGTTATTTCTTCTTCTATCATCAGCCATATTTTTATCATAGAAGTGTTAAAAATAAATCAAAGCAGAGACAGAAGAAATCCCCCCTCCACTTCTCTTCTGTCTCGTCTCCTCTGACCTCTCTCCTTCCCTGTTGTCTCCGTCCAGAGCTCCTGCAGAGGGAGCAGGCGGAGATGGCCCAGCAGCTGGCTAACCTGCAGACGGACGTGAGAATGAGCTACGGCAACGACGCCCTGATGCCCGACCAGGAGCTGGGAGACGGCCAGACCGACCTGCTGCCCCAGGAGGACACACTGGGCCTGGGAGGAGTCGGCTTCGTACACCCCGAAAGCTTCAACCAGCCCAACACCGAGAACCAAGGTACTCACTGAAGCTCCGACACTTTGAATCACAGTTGATAGAAATGAAACTCATAGAGGCTGTAAAGCAACATGCAGGGTCTGAACAAAGTCTTTAAAAATAGAGTCCGGAAAATGCTTATTTTTAAGTAAGTAATATGCCTTTATTTAAATATAACCCTGAAAAAATATAGATTTTCATTACCAAAGTTGTTTCATCCATGCACACGTACATCACTCATGTAATCCACAAATCTGTTGTTTTTTTTTGCATTGGCATTAATAGTAACGATGCAGATGTGATGAAAAAAGCTTTGAGCATGGTGTAGATACCTTGAAAAGTGCTTGAATCTTTAAAAAACTGTACTGCATCTTGTAGGAGGTTTCATGCTTCTTATTTTTACACTTTCACATTTTTATGTATAAAATATAATTATTTTTTCTGTCTCTCTCTCTCTCTCTCTCTAGTTGAACCAGTGGACTCTCGCCCCAGTCTTGACAGAGGCATTCCCACACGGCCAGGTTGGTGCTATTGTTATACAACTGTGCCAATATTACATATTTAAATGTATTTATGAAACCAGATGGATAGGGTCTATGGCCTGCAGATATTAGTCTGTTGCTAGGCTACTGACTCTTGTAAAGACTCCTTCTTCCAGGTCCGTTATCGATGTTTGCTCACTTATGTGTAAAGATGGGTCTTGATATGAAACAATGCACCCTCTGGTGGTAATATCAGAGCTCCTTTAGCTGTGGTTGGGTGGCCACGCGTGAGCTACAGGACTTTTGGTCAAACAGCTGATTTAATCTTAAAAGCATAGTCCAATTTAGCTTTATGGACATGGCAGTATTAAATGTATGTGTCACACTCTCTAATAAGTCACCTTTTAAGGGTGTACAAGTAAATAATAACTTGATGAATTACTCACTCTCTCACAGTGATGCTTCAAAGATCAGTTTTAAGAACTTTTGCGTTGCCAGGTTGTAAAAAATCTTTTATTGACTGTCATAACTGCTGTTAACTTTAGCAAATGGCTTACAATAACATGATACATTCAATAACATTAATTACTTGATTGACACGTGTAACTGCACAATTGGTAGCGAATTTCGTCTCTATTAGTCACTTATTGGCATTTATTACCACTCAACAACAGCAATCTGGCAGCCCAAAAATGGCCCTTCATAGGTGGCTTATTACCGCTCTTTATGATTGGTAAATAAGTTTTTACTCATTAGTAATTTATAAACCCAAAATAAAGGGTGCTCCATTAGAGCGTGCTACGCACATGTGTAGTTTGTCATTAATGTTTTTGGACAGTAAATGATATTATCTGCTTTAGTAGCAGGCATTGTTATGAAAACATGCAGTGTATAAGCATGTATAGGTAATAGTACGTATTATAGTCTATTATATATTTTGACTGAAGTGGAACAATGATTATTAAAGAAGCTTCCAGGCTAAAAACTACCATTTCTTCTACCATGTCCGTTCCCTTATAATACATCACAAGATCGTTCCAGAGTACATCTTGTGGTAAAGTCGAGACAGTGTGTTTCGACTAGCTCCACATCATTATTTGCACACAGCCAACTCTACTTGACCTCCATGAAGGAGCCAGTTGTGTTTGCCAGGAGACTTGTGACACTGCTGCCGGGTCTGTGCTTACTGTGCTATATATATGTGCCATATTCAGTTCATACCACTGTTACTGCCAACTCTCCGCTGTCTGTCCAGCTTGTGTGGGTGAGTTTGAGTTTAGCAAGAGTGTGTGTGTGTGTGTGTCTGTGAGATAAAGAAAAAGCGGCTGAGTGTCACCATCCATAATAGATGGTACTTTTCCTTTCCCCTGCCAGTGACTGGAATGAAGATGGAAGCTATTCCTGAGCTGCGGATGGAGACAGAGGACAGACAGAGCACTGAATATGAAGTTCACCACCAGAAACTGGTAAACAAACAAACGCACACACACACATAGAGCAGCTCACTCTGACACATGCAGACTCATTTAAAATTCACAGATTCATACATAAATAGACACAAACATACGCACACACACAGGAAGATGCATTCACTGACACATGGGAGTTTGCACTCTGCCCTCCAATATCCACAAGCAAACACACACACACACACACACACACACACACACACACACACACACACACACACACACACAGCCAGGTCCATGTCTCCACTCTGTCCTCCCGGTAAACTCCCAAGGTTGTCACCATGGAGACAGGTGTCCATGGAGACGGCCACTATAATACGTGCGTCACACTTCTCTGAATTCCTCCGTCCTCTGATCAGAGTGAAGTTCCGTGCCATCTGTGTCTGTAAGTGTTTTCCTGGTCAGCCGCAGGTTATTGTACTCAACATTCCGCAGCTTTCTGACCCACTTCACCATTCATTCATTAATCTCATCCAGCATTGTAATGCCAGCACAAAAACCTCAATCCGTCCTCAGTCAAATCCAAATCCGCGTACCTTATTCCTCTCACCTAAAGGCTTTAATCTCTTAATCCCTACATTTTATTACATATCACATTTCTTGCGTTCACAATGAGCAGTCGGAGTGTCGGCGGTCTCCTCAACTCAACTCCTTGATTTGATATTCACGGTAACCCCAATCAGCTTTCTGTAGGATTATTCTGGAGGAGGCTCAGCAGCCCCAAATTGAGTCCCCCACTCCGTGCAGTGTTTGACACCAGCAGGGGTAGCAGCGCCCGAGATGTCAGCACGCATTTCTGTTAGATTATCTGCAGTTTAGTGCCGTTTTGAAGTTGGTGCCAGCCGACTGCGCTTTCCGCCCCGTTATCCCCGTCAGCGCAGGTAGCTACCACGAGTTGTTTTCCTCCCTTCAGAAGCCATTTGCCTCTATTTTCTTTGTTCTGTTCGACAGAGAAGCATAATCTGTGACAGAGGAGCCGAAGCTTTCATTTGCTTTTTGTGATTTTCTTTTTTTAATCGTATTGTTTTGCAGCTGAGTCATGCTGCATCGCTGTTGTCTTATGTTCTGCTCCTCTTCCTGTAAATCACCTGACAGCCGCAGGACGAAATTAAAATCTCGGCCAGTGAGATTACCCCTCAAGAAGTCCCCCACAGTTATTTTAATGTGTATTTCTGTTTCACGTCTTTTTCCCCCCCAGAAGCATAGTGGTAATTTTCACGCTAGATTTCACTCCGTAATGATTTTATTTTAAAAAACGACAAAAAGAATTACACACAGCATGCACTGCAAAATGATTTAAGTAAATGAAAAGTGGAAAGAAGTGGAAATAAATGGGATGGAACTCTGAAGGTCACAAGTAATCTCCCCCAGAGTTAGTAACAGTGATGGAGGAAGTGTTCAGATCCTTTACCACAGTAAAAGTGCTACTCTTACAGGAATACTCGTACCAGTACTGCATTGAAAATGTTACAAATAGAAGTAAGCGTAATCAGGTAAATGTACTTCAGGTATGCAAAGTAAAAAATACTCATTGCATTGTTATATTGTATCATCAGGCTATAGAGCGGTGGAGGGATGACGTGTTTTGGTAGGCTAAGCCACAAGTTAGCATCAGAAAGCCTTTAGGATTTTTCAATTGGATTTTGGATTATCATCGAAAATAATCCCTGTGACAAACACACGGTTATGACACTTGCACGTTTTGTTCAGCAACATAATCTTCACAGATGAACACTACTTTTATGATTTTTGCAGCGTAAATGAAATCTTTAGAAGTAAAAAGGCGATGTTAGGCTGTGAACAGACTACATTTTGGTTGCATGACTTAAACGCCACCACAACTCGGCGTTTTACTACATAGTTACTATACATATTTTCTATAGATTGGTCAACCTACAGTTGTAAAGTAAGAGTTAGAATAGTTTGAAACTAAAATCCGCCTGCAAAGATGGACTAGTGTCTCGATAAGTCTTCCCCGACAACTTCTGTAATCTCATTTAGCCGCTTGTTGGCAACTGCCATAAAAGACACAGAAGTGCTTTATGATTAAATTCTGGGACATTTAATGATGTGTAAAATGTCTTAGAATAAAACGTAAATATTTTCAATTGTGGTAACCACACACCTTATTTAAGGTAATAAATTGAGATCTAATTCAAAAACCCCACAGACTTCATAGTGAGGGAACCGGAAGACCAAAAAAGCAAACTGATTCCCTGCTTTTATGACTCATGACTACAGTGTTCTATTATGACTCATGCCTTAATGTCAAAAGCTGATTAGCTGATTATTTTCGCCATTAATCGATTTATGGTTTGTAACAATTCTGAAAATAGTGATAAATACTGTCACTCAGAGCTTAAGGGGACGCCCTCACAATGCTTATTTTGTACCAGGAGTAATATAAATTAAACTTTTGTTTTTTTTTGTTTTCACAATTACTATTTTTTTTAGTAACAAAATGATTTAAAAAACATTCAACAGATTCAAGTCATTCAAAGGAAAAGCATATTTGTGAAGCTGTAAAATGAAAAAGGACTTAAACCATCATCAAATTAACTAAAAATGTATTTTCTGTTAATTGACTCATTGATTAAAAAACTGCTGGATAGTTGAATGTGTGAGAAAACATCAAAACTGTAATCAGTAAAGTAAATAAAGCTGTCAGGTAAATGTAGCATCGTACAATTTTCCCTTCTGAGATATAGTGGAGCTGAAGTAGAAAGTACTCATGTAGATTACAAGTACTTAGAATTCGCACTTGAGTAAATGTACTCAGTTACATTCCAGCAGTGGGTAGTTGCAGCTACTGGAGTTCACTGGACAGGAGAAGTGACGAGCAAAGTATTTCCAAGCAACGTTAGCTCTCTGCCCCGCTGGGCTGAATACTACACTCATTACTCAGCACTTCCAAAAACCACACCGCTGCATTCTACTGTCCATGTATTAAAACCATCCCACTGGCTGCGATTGGTCGAGTTCATGTGACTGACAGGTCGCTCGACCTCTGTCTGTCCCTCGCCCCCCGCAGGTCTTCTTCGCCGAGGATGTGGGCTCCAACAAGGGCGCCATTATCGGCCTGATGGTCGGAGGTGTCGTCATAGCAACCGTGATCGTCATCACCTTGGTGATGCTGAGGAAGAAGCAGTACACTTCCATCCACCACGGAGTCATCGAGGTGAGAAACGGCTGACCTGTGTGTGTGTGTGTGTGTGTGTGTGTGTGGACAAGCTGTTCTATACGCATGCAGTCTGGTGTGGTGTGTGGGGGTGATGCTGTGCACATGCATGCACATGTGAGTACAATCTGTTGTATGTGATCGTTGAGCTCAACTTTTACAAACAATACAGCCAGCCTGGGTCTCCAAAGTCCTTTATCCTCATTCGTGGGAGCATGTGTGTGTGCGTGTAAGTTCATATGTTCGTGTGTGCTGGACACACACTGTTTTTTGAAAATAATATTTCATCTATATATATATATATATATATATATATATATATATATATATATATATATATATATATATATATATATATATATATATACATACACACTTGTATTTTACTGTGCACTCTGCACACTATTATTTTGAAATTCTATCTGCTTACAAATAATAAAGGGATTCATCGCTTTTCCAATTAAAAATCCCTTAAGTGAGGATTCAAAGGTCTTAAAATGTCAATTGTCTTTACATTCATATGTGTTGATGTAACCCCCCTCTCTCTCTCTGGCTCCCCTCCAGGTGGACGCTGCGGTCACCCCCGAAGAGCGCCACCTGTCTAAGATGCAGCAGAACGGCTACGAGAACCCAACCTACAAGTTCTTTGAGCAGATGCAGAACTGAGGAGAATGTCTCACGTCCACACACACATAAACACACACAAACATCTCCTCCCCCACACATCAAGCACCTCCTCTCCTCTCCCTCCTCCTCTCCCTCCTCCTCCTCCTCCTCCCAGACTAGTCCCACGTCTCCAAAAGGCAGTGTGGCTTAGATGATTTGCGTGACTGAAATAGTCACAAGCGCACAGAGCGACTGTAGCCAGGGTTTTTATGCCTGGGTCGAGCCAGTTTGCACCAAGTTTTGTTCACTTTATCGGAGCAGGACACCTTTTAATTAAAGAAAGGTGTTTTTATATGTTTGCTCCATTTGGGCCTGCTGATGTACGGAAAGGAAGGCCCCGCCCAGCGCATTAAAACAAAACCCACTCTCTGGGGGAAGAAGCGTGCTCTCTCCACACTGATTCAGGGCCAGTGTATACTTGGGTTTTTTTGGCTTGGGATGGTTTGAAGGTGTGGACTTGTGCAGGCAAATCTGACCACTGATCAGTAGGATTTTTTGGCACACGCTCATCTGGGCCTCATTTACAAAAACTGGAAGCATCAGAATCATCTCAAACCATTTGGTTCATCATATTCGTTGTAGTGATTATAGAATGAAATAAAGGCTTAAACCAAGCAGCGTGGTTTTTCTAAATGAAGCCCAGCGTTTTCCCCACAAGATGCACCACTACTGCACTCACTCTACAGTCTACACTGGAGTATAAGTGAGCCTCCCCTCCCTCCCCCCACCCTCCTCCTCCCCCTCTTCCATCCCTCCCTCCCTCCATCCTCTTTTCTTTACGCATTCTTACGACAGCTGGGCTGTGCTAAGTCACACAAGGCTCAAGGATATCTGGAGACGCTGATGCTAAACGAATATGTTGATGACGACAGTAGTAATTATGTATTCTGAATGAGCTGTTTTTTAATTTTTTTTTTTCTCTTTCGTTTCCAGTTTTGTTTTTCAAAAAAGAGTGAAAACGGAGAAAAAAAACAAAAAGAAGTCAAAAACCGATGTAAAGTCCTTTTTTTAAATTGCGTGTAATGTTACTGAAGTAATGCTGAAGTCTTTAGCTGTTCCTATGTAGTGCATGACAACGATGACAACAACAAGGATTTGGAAAAAACAGAAGAAAAAAAAAACCAAGATCTTATCGCTGCTCTCTCTCTCTCTCTCTCTCGAGATCCTTTCTCACGTATAGATTGTCATTCTAGCAAGATTGTACATTTAGTATCTTCTCGTGATCACGTGACTTCAAACAATGATGAAAAATATATATAAAATCTAGATGAACGGGCTCTGCTTTGATATCATGTAAAATACACATTTAAAAAAACAAGATCTGTGATTTTTGGAAATTAAGTGTGTTCCTCATTTCTTGTATTATTATTTTTTTTTTAACCATGCTACGTTCCTGAAGCTAACAGGAGGGGGCTGGCTTCATCTCTGTTTGTATATTATTCACTGAAATATATTGTGTTAAAAATCACCCCCTTTCATTTTCGCTTCTTTGTTTAATCCACGTCACTGTGTTTTTTTTGTTTTAAAGGGCATGTTGTGTGTGTGAAGGTTAAAGGGAGCGGGAAGGGAACGTGAAAAATAGGAGGAATCTGGTATTGGTGGGGGGGATGGGTTAGGATTATCTCTGCCTGTATGTGTTTTGTCATTTTCAGTCTGGTGTTTCGTCCAGTTGTAAGCCGACGCTGTCTATTTTTTGTAATCATTTTGCTGTCTGCTGATAGAACAGGTGGAGCACTAGGAGGAGAAGGAGGAGGGAGGAGGAGGGAGGATGGAAGGTGGCGAGGTAGAGAGGAAATGACTTGCAGTTCCGGATGGATAGTCAGCCAGGCAGGCAGTCTGTATATATAATGGATTTTCACTCCCCCCCCACCCCCAACAGCACCTCCCTTCCCTCTCCCTCCTTCGCCTTCACTTCCCCTCAGGCATGCTGCTCACCTCTCTGCCACCAACGCACACTTGACTCCTCAGAGGCAGAGCACTGTAGTCTGTATATAGATGATAGGCGTTCACCATCGTGGGAGAGCTTGAGAGGCAGGTGGGGACGTGAAAGCAGGGGTCGAACATTCGTCCGAGGCAAACGTTAGGAATCCCCCGTTCATCTTCATACAGTCAGCTCATGGTAAAGTTTTGCCAGCGAAAGAAAAGCAGTGTGACCTCTGACTCTGTCGTTAGAGCTAATGGCGAGTAAGATCTTCGAGGGAACGGTGAGTGAAATGTACATATGGAGGCTGCAGTGGGGTGGGTCCTTGGTTTTCAGAGGGTGCTCATTAGAAGCCCAACAGAGGGCAGTAGAGTAGAAGAGGAAGCAGGATTTTCTTTCTATCTTTTTCTGTGGATTATATATTGGTTTTGTTTTCCACTGTGTAATATTGTGCAGGCCATTTGCATTGACTGGGAAATCGCTTTCTACACTGTATTCCATAATAAAGTTTTGAATGTACATACAGATGCTGCGTCTTTGTTTTTTTTTTATGATGTTTAATTCACAACGCATATTATTATACCTATGGTCTTTGTATGGTCTTTTAATATCAGGGAGGTGATAATAATGTGAAAACTGACTGTCCGAAGGAGAATTTTCTTTTTCTTTCCTTTGTGTCAGAGGTCAGACTCGCACAGAAAACAGCAGAGTAGAGCTGACAGGGCTTCCTGACACAGATGAACCCAGCTCATCTTGCAAAAGGTTGAATTATTATTGCAAACTGGGTGGACCAAATCTACAGCCACACCAACATGACACATTATTAACTAAATGAAATAAAACCTGGAGATTCTGGGGGGAAACCAAAGGCAAATTAACAATGGTGTTTATAAAATGACTAGTGAGATTTTTAACTACTTGTGCCTTTTTCAAGTAACATGAAAAAAAGTGTAGTAAGTCCAGGAAAACTGCAAATACAGTGTAGTTAAAAGTAAAAAATAGATACAAAGTACTTTAATGAACTAGGACTTTCTGCTCTTTTGTGATCATCAAACAGCCACAGATAATGAGACAACATTAAAACATATTTTCCAGTTCAAATAAACCTCTAGGATTTGCTGCTTTAGCATATTGAGGACATTTTGGTGTTATGTGAGGTCAACCTAAATCTGCGCAGCGCTGCGCAAAGGAGCCGCCATCTTGACGTCAGCGAACGCCTCCTTTCACCCCCACAATCCCACAATCCACCGCGCTCATCCACATTTGGTATCCTCTGCTAAAGTGTCAAATCCAAGGTGAGTACTGCGCTGCTTAAAGAAATGCTATAAACATTTTAAGTTGACCCTGTTTTTCCACAACGGTGCATACTAACATACGCTTGTTTATTTCTATAATGAGTGAAACGCTGAAATAATTTCTTGTAGCTCAATAAACGACGGAGGACACAGCTTGAAAGCTGTGTCGCGTCAGCTAAAGTTAGCTTAGCATGTTAGCAATAGCAGTTGTAAACATGTAGCCTAGCAAGCTATAATGAAACATTCTAGCCACGTATAACGCTGTCTTGGCTCTATTGATGTAAATTGCCAATTAAATTGTGCTTTCAAAATTTGCTTATTATGCTACAACTGTCTATTATGTAGTTAACTCAATGTCATCAAGCTAAGCAAGCGTTGTTGATGGAAGCAGCTGACTTATATTAACTTGAAAGCTAGCTAGCCAACAGTTGCTCCAGCTAACCAGCAGCTCGTCCATATTTGTGATGTTGTAAGGTTAGTAGGTGACGGAGTCCTTCAAGTTTCGATACATTTAAATTGATTTAGCATTTCATTATGCAGGATATCGTTTCCAAACCCCTGCTAGTTGTACACTGGCAGCTACTTCCTCCTAATGCACTTCCAGGCTACGCGTTTCCTATTGGTTTAAGTGTGATCTGGAGACAGTATATTGTCCCAAAAAACACTGATCTTTGCTCCTTCAGATGGCACTTCACCGGCTATTCCAGCTGTCCTCCGTGCTGCGCTCCGCAGTGAGCCTCACCCTGCGCAGGAACATCGGCATGTCTGCTATCCTCTTCCAGCGGGCCAAGGAGCTCGACCCCGTCCAGAAACTGTTCCTGGACAAGATCCGCGACTACAAGAGCAAGAGCAAGTCAGTGGATCCTACACAACTTCTGTCATATACCCACATTAAACGTCCCTGCTTTGTTTGGGCAGGCTAGCTTTTTAGATCAGAGTACAGATAGAAGTTCAGCCATTAGTGAAATATTAACTCCATGCCCTTGAAAGCTGTTTGAAACTACTGTCTGGCTTCTCGACCATTACATGCAATTTCAGTCCTGTATTGTATTCATGGCATCTCCTCAACTCATTGCCATCACGCTCATCCCTTGAACATTTGGTGATATTTGATGCCTCTGCTCTCCCAGGACCTCAGGTGGCCTCGTGGATGCAGGACCTGATTACCAGAAGAACGTGTCTGAAGAGGTCACCAAACTGCAGAGGCTATATGGAGGAGGCGACATGGTCAAGTTCCCCGATTTCAAGTTCACAGGTTAGTTTGAGTTTATACTGATTTTCCGTGTGTACTTTGAGTGTTTTCTGTCCGGTTGTTTCATATATTTATCAGATAAAAAGACAAGTGGCAGAAATACGTAGAATAGGACCTCTTCATTAAGACAGGGTTTAATTTACTGATCACTGCTTAGAAGTAATGAGTATGGGGATCATTGATTTATTTTTTAAACATAGCATTGTCTGCAATCAGCAAAGGTTTAACATTGCCTTTGGTTTACTGACGTACAAAGGAGCTTTTTGAAGGACCAAGTGACACACACTGTATTTCTTAATTGTTTTAGTCTTAGTCTGAGAGCTGCATATGTCTAAAACCAGATACTGGATAAAAATTGTCCATCACATCAGAGAAAAGTTGTGACGTCTGATGTGCCACACAGTCAGAGTGATAATTAAAAGATTGTGTGTGCTTTGAAGTTATTCTTTGCTCTCACACAGTTCCCCCTCATAAATATTTATCCCTTGCCACTGCAGAGATGCGCTGTGATTTGGGGCTTTGTCTGTGTCTATATATAGTGACATGTATCAAAGCCAGATGATTTTCTCATTCTGTTTGAAATTGGTTCAGGAAGCCTTTATTTCTGAGCTTCAATGCATTTTTGATGAACCTACATCTAGCTAGTTGCTATATATCCCTGTGGTCCGTGTCTACATGTAAAATCTCATATCAAGGGTTTGTACAGCTGCAGTACGTCTCACTTTCACTAGGGGATACAATCTACAATAACTATCACTTACGGTTGTCTTTCCTTTTTTTTTTTCAGATCCCAAGTTCGAGGAAGGAGCCAAGTAACTGCTTTCCATGTTGTATATCTCCTACATGTCACCAATATGTTGTATTTAATAAAAAGATAGTGGATTAAACCATGATACACATTGAAGCCGCTTCTTGATGATTCCCACACACTCATTTTGCAATGCTGAAATCATAACTGCACAAAATATCTCCAAATATAATGATGTTAATGTCTGATCTCATTTACTGTTATGTAACTTGTCAAATATCTCATTTTATGTTTTGTGATCTGTCAGAACATTTCCAGATACAATACAAGCTCCTGTGCCTGCCAAAATTAGAAGATGCCATGGATTTGAAAGTGTTTACTCAGATCAGTAAAAGGTTGCTCAAAGTCGAGCTGCAAAGATTAATCAATTAGTTGTCAAGTATTGCATTAATCGCTTGGAGTAGTAGAATCTTTACTCCGTTATGATAGTAAACTAAAAATCTTTGGGCTGTGGACAAAATGAGACATTTGAGGACTTTGGAAAATGCAGATCAACATATTTCCCAATTTTGTGACACAAAAAAATAATCCATTGATTGAGAACAGATAATAGACAATGGAATGATAATCACAGGTGGCACCAGTATTTGAAAGCTCTTGTAGATATACCCACATATGCTATTTGACATAAGTGAAACTATGCTAAATTTGCATTAGAATTGTTTGTAATTGATACGTAGCTGTATTTAATAATTTATTTATTACAGTGTCAAGGTTTTGATTGACTTAGGTTGAAATGGGCTATCGCTGTGAATCTTAAGTGTGCTGCATTATGACGAGGTCAGAAATGCATTAAGCTTCTCCCCAGGATGAGTTTTTGAAGCTGAAAAAAAAAAGCGTCAGAAAGGTTGAGTTTCCATCTGACCTGATACCTAGAATTTTAGCGATTGTGCAGCTGAGCTTTAGATTTGGGTCACCTATTTGCAGCTATGCGGGTCCAGATTAAAAGAAGGCACGATATGCATGCTGCATGTTAAATCTTAAAAATCCATCTTAAACACACTTTATTTATTCTGATGGCCACCAGTAGTCAAATCGTACTTAGTCCATATTGGCTGAATTATTGAAAAAAAACAAAGCTCAAGTGGGAAGACCTGCAGGTTAAAGCATTTTATTTATAGCACTTTTAAATATTGAACTATGATTTGGGGACTGAAGTCTCGCTCCGAGCAAAAACCGTCTGTCAACCTGTCTCTGGTGCTTTACATGTCTGTCAGCAGCAAATGCACTTGAAACATTAATGATCATCTTTTGCTTGCTGAGCTTCAGCATGTCCCTCTGTGGGAATACAGAAGAGGCTTTCAGCATGTATGTGATAACGTGTGGATGACACGGACACAGTTAGTTTGAGAAATAAGGCACTAATAATATAGTACAGCTACAAAAAAACAATTTATAATCTAACTTTAGTGAGACATATCAGTGCTGTACTTTATTATTACAGTTGGGGGTCATAATAGTGATTGCTTGTCATTTTGATACTTGTGCTGTAACTGCAGTGGTGGAAAAAGTAGTAAAATCCTTTATGTTAAAAAGCAGAAATGGACATCAGTGCAGCACCTGAATGGAGGGGGGCACGGGGTGAGTCCAACCTATGGGTAAAACATGTCACTCACTCTATCAAGGTAGTCACAAACTAAACAAGTCATGTGATAACAAATTCAGGAAGTATGCCTCACAATACTCAATACATGTTGAGCTGAAGCATATGACAAACCAGGGCAAAAAAAAAATAAAAATTGTCATGTAAGTTATCAAACCTGTTTCCATGTTTTGGACATTATTACATGTTGGAAATACACCCACATGTGTGACCATCAAAACAAGGTCATAAACTCAGCATAACTGTGGATCTGAGCCACTGTTACAAGCCTTATGAATAACTAATTGCTGACTAATGTTAAGTTTAAGCCACACACAAAACACGTCGGACACAAAAGCACATTCAGACAAACGTTCTCTCAGAAGCTGATGCACAGAGAATACAATTTTATCTTTATTGTTACTTAAAAGAATGAGTTTTTGCCATTTGTTCGGAAAAAAAGTTTTATTTTGTGTTATTTATCTATCAGTATTTTACTGTGGCTGTTTACCCTTAGTGGAATATACAGTTACATTATTTGAAAAAAAAAAAAAAATACACCTATTTTGCAGTAAAACAAATGTAAAAAGTGGCTCATTTTACCCCGTTCTCCCCTACTCGTCACACTTTATAATAACCATCATGACTAACATGTAAATTTAGAGTTAATTATACATTATTTAATAGTTAGTAATAGTTAAATTAGTTAAGCTTTATAATCTGTTTATTAAGGAATGGTTATACAGGACTGGAGTAGTTCAGGTGTATTTAGTTACTCTCCACCAATGTGTTATAGTGATTATAATAATAATGGCGACTACGGCTTGAATAGAAAAACCTTTTATTACTGATACACCATTCAAATAAAACTCTGAACAATCCATTCACACACAGTCTAAAAACAGACACTCCATTTCGATAAACATTGACAAACAGTGGCACAAAAATAGAAAGACAGAAAAAAGTAAGGCAAGTTCTTTACAAAAAACTGTGATTCCATAGATAAATATGACAGACAAATTAAAAAGGCACAAGGTATATATATTTATATATATATATATATTTATATATATAAAAAGACCATGCAGGCACATTAGGATGGAATGGGGTTGGTCTCAATATAATTGGCTGGAGGGAGCTTCCTGTTCTCTTGGTCCCGGTTCCACGTTGTTACCAAGATCGCGGGGATCTGGCGTGGGCCCTCGGGAAGCTGCGGCCCCCAGTGTTACAGAAGACGAAACGTTGGCAGACGCTGAGGTAAACTGCATTTATGTTTGTGTGGATTGAAAAAAAACAATGCTCTCCGTATGGCTTTCGAGCAGAACTCCCTTGTGATGATTCGATCTTTTTAGAGGAAAACTTAAATGAAATGGTCAGTCTTTGGTAAAAGGAAAAACAAAGGTAGTCACAAAAGATTGGCCTGCAGAGGGGAGGGAACACAATCTGGAGAAAAAGCTCTGCTGGGACCCTGGATCATTCAGATCAACTGGAATTTCACCGTGTGACCACCAGGGGGGAGCAGAGTGCCATGAAACTGGACTTAATCCCATAAGAGCAGAAAAAAACATCACTGACAAAAGGCGACCCACACATCAAAGCAAGAGTATTAAAAAAAAAAAAAAAAAGCCTTGTAAATTTGCTTGTCATAAGCCATCCAAAAGGAGTGGAAGAGGAAGATTGAAATTAGCAAGTTTTGGAAGATCAAGAGCTCATTCAGAGTCCAGAGTGACAAAGAAATCAGAGAATCCAGTGTTGGCACCTTATCACGAGGGCTGATGTGTTCTCACAGGAAGGCCAGCTTCTCAGAGCATGAACGACTGGGTGTGTTTAAAATCCTGAGGAGGGAAAACAGAAAAAAAAAAAAACAACAAGTCACTGGATCGTTCGCTCGGTTAAGAATTACGGCTCCGTGCGGCCGTGTTGTGATTTCAATCAAAAACACAGCAACGTTCATTAGTAAATGTGAGCCGCTCGAGTCAGCACTTCGCTCATGAACCCAACATGAGGGGAAGCCGGAGGGGAGGGGGGGATGCAGAAAAAAAAAAAAGACAACTTACTTCTTGGGGCGGAGGGATGTAGTTGACATTGGACCTGAAAGACAGAGACATGGTAAGCACACTGGACAGTTTGACACAGTCACAAAGAGGAGAAGACACCCGAGGCGGACAGCTGTATCCTGACTCATATCTTGCCTTGCATAAATAATGCACATCATACATGGCAAACGTACTGATGGGTATGAAAAAAAAAAAGGAGAGCCTGACTGGACTCTCAATGAATGAGCAGGATTTTAATAAGCTGGACAGGAATGTGTAAGGAAAGCGGAGTTCAGTGTTTTTGACAGTTTCAGTACACCTAGCTCAAACTCAGGCAGTCTTATAGAGCCACAAACCGCAGTCACCACAATGTTTTCAGAAAAACGGGACATTACAACCCTCTTGAAAGTCAAATTTATGTCTGTAAGGTTGTATTAGGCTCCATTAGTTTTAGCCAGGTGTCGCTAATAACCAGGCTGCTGAATGGTCTTGGATTTTACCCTTAGGAAGAGCCGAGGTAGCTTGTTTTATGCTAAGCTAACAGCCTCCTAGTTTTAGGTTTATATTTAACAAAAAGATAGGAGTGGTAAGTTACCAATCATCTCATCGAACTGTCTGCAAGAAAGCAAAATGGCGTATTGTGACGGAGTACACCTGGTTTTGAGTTTTCTTCCTTTATATTTCACATAGGTTGTTTCAGGCAGCGCGAAAGTTTGAGAAAATAGTGTATTTTAGAAGTCAGAACATTTCAGATAGTGCTTTTCAATTGAAGTGATATCACTCTGTAAAATACGAATCTGCAGCTGGGAAACTGCTAGCTTAGCATAAACACTAAAAACAGCGAGCCTTGCTCCATTCAGTGCCGCAATATCAGTTGAGAAATGTAACCATCACACACCACAAACTGTCAATTTGGACTTTTATTGTGAAATATATTCCGCAAAGTGTTAATTAGTGAGCTTTATAGGTGTTGGTCAGCAGGTCTTTAACTACTGAATGGAGCAAGGCTCTATAAAATAATAAAAGTAAAAATTGACAGTTTGTGGTTTCCTTTATATATATATATATATATATATATATATATATATATATATATATATATATATATATATATATATATATATGTATATATATATATATATATATATATATATATATATAATTATAGCTGGCTGGAAATTGCTTTTGTATATGTCTTGTTGGCCTAAGGGTCACACTCACTTGTCCTCAGTTCTGTGCAGGGTTTGGCTGCTGATGTGGGCTGCACCATGACACTGGGAGATCCAAAATGACCTGTGTGGGTCATTGTGTTGGTTTTAAAAAGGGTCAACAAGAGGGGGCGGGAGGGGGTAACTTTATACTCACACTGCACACCATGCTTGATCGGAGCGGGGGTTTATTAGTATGTAATATTATATCATTCATCAAGGTGTACGAAAAAATAGACTTTTATATCTAATTACAAAGTGCTGTAATGTGTAATTGTTGCTGTAATCCTGTAAAATTGAACATTTGATTTGTACCTTTATTTTTTTGTTTCATTATTTTTACATATTCAGGTTATTGCTTGCAGATTAATTTTTTTTGAGTTGGAATAACATTAACAGACATTAAAATAGAAATGAAATGTACAAACATGGCTAGGTTTACAGGAACAACAGCACATGCTCTGAAATGACAAAAACAAACCTAAAAATGTAAGCTTGATATAAACATTACGGACTCCATTTTCACGCACACGTTTATGAATTATTTAATATTTCACACTGGTGGCAATGCTATATAGACATGCAGCCGATCGTGATGCAGCAGAGCTGAACGAAACGTTGTGGTGAGCAGGTCAAGTGGTGAGCCAATCACATGCAGCAGTCCAACACCCCATTTCCAGTAAAATGTTTAAATCCTTATGAGACTCATTTAAAATGCCTTTTTTTCCAGTTTGCATTACAGCTGTGGAATCGTCCTCGAGCAAGACATTTAACGCCTAAACATGCACACTTATTGTAACTGTATGTTTATTCTTAGGTGGCATTCCATGTTTGGTGAAATATGAAAATGTATCCCTTTTCCAAGGGGTCGTGTTGCTAGAGCCAGTCCCAGCTTGTTTCTAGGCAAAGGCAGGGTACACCCCTGGACAAGTCGCCAGCTCATCATAGGGCCCTCACTGATGGCAGAGGCCGTTATGCAAGGTGCCAACTGCACATCTCCTGAACTGGGAGCAAGTTGGGGTTCAGCATCTTGCTCAAGGACACTTCAACATGCAGCTCAGCTGAGAGGAGCTGGGATTTGAGCCAGCGACCTTTTGATCACTAGCCGACCTGCTCTACCCGCTGAGCTACAGCCGCCCTGGTATCACAATGTTATTTTCCTAATACAAGTATTTAAAATTACAATTATCCAATTACCTTCTACTGATGAAAAACCCTGAAAGACTCTTAAGTCTTTGACGACAGCTAAACAAAGCATATCTTTCATCAGAAGCACCAGTCTTCTCAGTGGCTCTCGGTCTACCTCTGTGGGGGCTTTAATTGAATTCAACCAAACTATCCAAAGGTAGATGTGCAGGTAGCTCAGTGAGTTGGAGGGCTGTCAAGAAGTTCTGAGATTCTAGGTTTGATCCATGAGTCTCTCTGAGTTTTGAAAACCACTTTTCAAATTAAATGCCAAAGCTGACTCTTTGCTGCTCAAAAGAATGAGTCAATAACTCTGCGACTCTTCATTCTGTGAATCACAATAGCTCAGCAGGCTAAAACAATGCTTAGAAGTTATGAGGTCGTGGGTTCAAGTCTTGATTGAATTTTGAGGGTTGACGTTCAAAAGAGTGAAATGTGAAAGAAAAGAAGACTTTCAGTCAGATCTGTTAGCTCAGGCTGATAGAGGCCTGCTCAGCAGTTTCTGAGGTTCATGGTTTGATTCTTATAATAGGTCAGACTGAAAAGCTGAAAGTCAAAAGTGCCCAGAGAAGACATCCCAAAGTGTAGTGGGCTTGGTAGTGTGGTGGGTTAAGCAGCAGGCGACAACAAGGGTTGGAAGTTATGAGGTTGTAGGTTTGAGTCTTGACTAAATTTTGAGGGTTGATGATCGAAAGAGTGAAATGTGAAAGAAAAGAACAACATCTGTCAGATCTGTTAGCTCAGGCTGATAGAAGCCTGGTCAGCAATCCTCAGGTCATGGGTTTGAATCCTGTTTGGGTTACATTCTTATAATAGTCAAACTGAAAAGCTGAAAGTCAAAAGCGCCCAGAGAAGAGATCTCAATGCGAAGTGGACTTGGTAGTGCGGAGGGTTACGCAACTGGCAGTTCAGCCACCAACGGTGCTACTGCAGTAACCAAGAGTGCAAGAGGCAGGTTCAAATCCAATGCGTGCCAGTCTGCGGAGCCAGGGGAGGGGGCCGTGTCCCCTCCCCTGGTTTCTCCGCAATAGTGAGCAGGGGTTATGTGATGATGAACCATCAGCAACAGAAGTTTTGAACAACGCTAGCTTACTGGAAAGAAACTTGTTTACACATTTCACTCTTTTGCAACTAGCTTGGCATTAAAGGAAGATGGTAGAAACAAGACACTGGAAGGAAACTAGCTTACTGGGAAGGAAGGAAGGAAGGAAGGAAGACGAAGGAAGGAAACTAGCTTACTGGGAAGGAAGGAAGGAAGACGAAGGAAGGAAACTAGCTTACTGGGAAGGAAGGAAGGAATGAAACTAGCTTACTGGAAAGGAGGAAAAGAAGGAAGGAAATAAAACTCGCTTACAGGGAAGGAAGGAAGAAAGAAAGAAATCCTTCCAATCTCAGCCAGTGGGAGTGGCTGAGATTGCAGTGTTATAACATTGTAATAGTGAAGGGGGCCGTGTCCCCTCCCAGGGACTGTCGGGAATCAAATAGTGGATATATTGGTTAGAAAGACGAAAATATATGTATATGACAACATTTCTTCGTGGTACCTTTGAGGTTTAAAGGCAGGACGTCTGAAGCGTTTGGAGAGACTTGGACGAGGTCGGGAACAAATATGTTTGGTGTGTTCAGCCGCGCGGACGTTGTCGGCGAGGGCTGTCGGACGTCTGAGCCATTGGATTCTCTGATTGGCGGTGTGCGAGCGAATCAGCACGGTGTGTGGGAGGGGCGGAGTACTGTGTGCACATTGGTTTTCTACGCACTCCGTTCCGTCATTTCTTGTTTTCATGTTTTGGAGTACTGACATGAGACTGTCGTTCAGGACGAAATAATCAGTGTTCGTTCAGTAAACCTCTAGTCCAGCGTCTTTAACACGAGAGCCACCCGCTTATTGCATCTCGCACAGAACGTACACGCTAATTTTAGGATCTTAAATTTCAGGAAAAAACAGCGCAAATATTCCTTTCTCACAGCAATCATCAACGATTTAAAGCTGCATTGTGGTCAGTGTCACACAATCTGACAAACATTTATCCAACCAGGTCCCCTCCACTGTTTTCCCTCGAAAACCCTAGATCTGCATTTCTACTCCATTAACTTGTGCCTACTATTGGTGCATCAGATATCATGTCACATTGTCTTTGAGTCTTTGTGAAGGAGCCTGTTCTATAAATAGGAAGTTGACACTGACAGCTCCAGTTAGCTCAGTGGGATAAGCATCAGACTTTAACCTAGACAAAGAGCTTTTCGCATCGGCTTCAAGGGGGAGCTCCACGATGACTCTCCATCAAACCGCTCGCACGGTAACAAGCCAGTAATCAAATAACACGATGTCAAGCCAGTCACATGAGGACAGGCATTTGTGTCTCTGTGGTTTTTTTCTGGCTCAACGGGCCAGTCAAGCATCAGAAAAACGTCCTCACGCCCACCAACTCTGGTGTGTTTACACGACAGGGCCTCTTATTGTGTGTAAAGGCACAGCACTCTTTTTACACCACAGTCTCGTTCCTCAGTCTCAATATCTAAATCATCCATTTCAAATTACCCATCCAATCAGTTTAATTGCTTGCAATTCTGTCTAATGCCAATATTTTCCTCCTTCTGATTAACAGCCAGTAATTATTCCATAATTAGGTTGCGCTGATTATTCTCCTCCTGTAATCGTCTGCATTTTTTAATTTTTTCTGATCATCTGTCTCGCCATGATTGTGACACCATTTCAACAGATGCACCTCTGCCGGGAAGTGGCAATCGATTTGTCAAAAAAAAGTTGTTTTTTTTTTACATCTGTCAGCGCCAATCACGGGATGAGTAGAAACACAGGCGCTGCTGTGGCTCGGGAAAGAGAGACACACACACACACACACACACACGGCCACAGCTGTCACTCTGTACAGTCCTGACTCAGCACGCAGACGCGCAGTCTAAGTGCAACAACACACCCATCCCTCCCCCACCACCGCCTCCTGTCTCGATCTCAGTGTGTAGGAGTATTAGCCTGTGTTTGTTCACATCAATGTTAATGCAATCACAGAGCTCTTACCTTCCTCTGTGTCCTGCTGATGGATGAGTCAAGAGGAGCGTGGAAGAGAAAACAGAGTGAATGTCAATTTTTTTTTGGGGGGGGGGGGAATAAAAGACAATATCTATTAATTGATGCCGTTTATGCCAAGCAAGATTTGTTGGACTGGACTAGACTGAGCATCAGAGGCAGACTCACGGCTGAAGAAGCCATTGCGGTGCAAGAGGAATCCCCCGCAGCTGCAGATCACGATGACCAGGCAGACCACGACCACTGCTGCCACCACGGCCGAGACGTTGACGTCCTCTGGAAGTGACAGGGGGGGTGGGGAAGGCGGCTGAGTTAGAGTCGGTTTACGGTTTAAACACGCAGCGGTGAACAGATGGATAAAAGCCCTCCATCTCCAACAACTGCACCAATAAACTCTCCAAACAGGAAGGGCCCGTGTCTAATGCTGCTCCTGTGCTCCAATAATTTATTAAGTGCATAAAATGCTTGCTTGCATTTACCTGGAGTACATTATATAATTTATTAGAAAGCTTTTTTTTTTTTTTAAAACAAAGCAGCGTCATTTCAGTTAATTTCTCCCAAAATAGATGCAGCCGCCCTTTAATTTTTAAGTGAGTGTCCAAAGGTGTTTCAGATTTGAGGAGCGAGTGAAATAAAGTGGTGTTTCCTCTCCACTGCATCCCTGATTTTGTCCAGTGCTGAAAGGTGTGGGGGAAGAGGCAGGAGGAACACACACACACACACACACACACACACACACACACACACACACACACACATACACACCTATCGTCATGTGCTTGCCCTCGCACATCTTGGGCTGCCCCACCCCGTTGGAAGCCAGGCAGCTGTATCGGCCGGTGTCCTCTTTGGCTACAGCCTTAAACTCCTGAGGTGGAGACGGAGAAGGGAGGAGGAAGAAACTTTTATGCTGATGCGGTCAAAAAAAAAAAAAGACGGTGCTTAAAATCTGAAGCATCTGCTCGGCTGAAGTGTCCTTGAGCAAGACTCAGAAGCGATACCCGCTATCAAACCACCATGAATAAGGCTCGACAGGCTCGTTTCCTCGACATGGAGACAGTGTATACACATTTTCCTTATCTTGGGGACGCACACTTACCAGTATCCCTGTGTTTTGGTTGATTACATAAGTGGCGTTGGCGTGGCGGGACGGGCTGATTGGCTGGTTGTCCTTGAACCAGGAGTATGTAGCAGGCGGGATGCTCTGCTGGTCCCTACAGCGCAGCTGCACCACTGAGCCTGTCACTGCCCCGCTGGGGATTTCGCAGGACGGGGTGTGTGGGGGCACTGGAGAACAGGATCAGGTAGTAATTAGAGACACATAAGCAAAACCTCCAACATTTTATCCATATTTAATTTCTATCATCATCTCTCAGTAGTACCCAGGACTTTGAGCGTGACGTTGGTCTCGCCCAGGCTGACGGAGTCGTAAGGGGCGCTGATCTCACAACGATACTCCCCAGCGTCCTCCTGGGTCACCCTGTGCAGTGTCACCGTGGCCCCGTCGATGCTGGCCCGGTTCTCGAAGGGGCCTGAGAGAAAGGACAGAAGATCAAGAAGATCAGGAAGATGAAATGTCTTCGCTGGCTGCGGGCTAAAGCCGCTGTGAGCCTGTTTTAATCCACAATCTGTATTAATGCAGCCTTAATATGAGACACCGCAATTTAACAAGGATCAGGCTCCATGATATTATTAAAGCAGCGATGATGGGTATTTTTATAGCAATATTGAATGACAGCGTGAAAGGGGTCAATCACAGTGATGCAGCAACAGAAGAATAGCACCTGAATCTGCAGCGTTTCCTTTACAGAAAGTTTGTTTGACTGAACCGTTCTGTCGCGCTCTCGCCGCTCTCATAGCAGCTGTTTTCAGAGGGAAAAGCTCTGAAAGCCCGCCGCACACTACCTGCTCAGGATGAAACGGCAGACAGACGCGGCTCGAGGCTAGCTGGTGAGCGTAGTGGAGCATTTGGCAGCTAAAGAGCCGAGCGGTTTCCCTCAGGAGCCTCGGTGGAGACCAAAAAACACATTTCAAAAGAGTGTGAATTTCATATTAATATTCCACCGCTCCATACCAGCTGGACGTGAGAAGAACCGTCTGCAAACAAGTTGGCCCTCAACATTTCAAAACACGATGGTATGTTTATGTTGTTGTCATCGAAAATATGTTCATTGTTAAAGATTATTGTAGCTTGATTGCTGCTTCGTGGTAAACGGGTATGAGTTCCATGTCTTTTTGGATAATAAAGTAGGTCTAGGTCAGTGGTGTCAAAGTGATCCAGTAAAGGGCCGCTGTGGCTGCAGGTTTTCATTCCAACCAAGCAAGAACACACCTGATCCAAATCAGGTGTGTTTCTTTTCAACCAAGCAAGAACACACCTGATTTGGATCAGGTGTGTTCTTGCTTGGTTGGAATGAAAACCTGCAGCCACAGCGGCCCTTTACTGGATCACTTTGACACCACTGGTCTAGGTGCTATATGAATACTGAGAAAGTGCCTTCAAGTGACAGTGCTGGTGCCGCAAGCCGATTAAAGCAAATGCCGTGTTGGCCAACCGGGGAATAAAGAACAACAGGCTGCTTTCACACCTTTCACAGCGCTTCTCTAAGGTTGTGATGTCACAACTATTGCTATTGCTATTGCTATTGCTCAGGCCTTTGAGGGCTGACCAATGGGAGAGTGGGCTTTTCAGGAGGGGAGGTTTTAAAGAGACAGAGACTAAAATGGAGTGTGAAAACATTGTAGTTTTTTTTTTGTTTTTTTTTTACATTTCAGCATGTAAACATTTTCTGTGAAAAATAACGCTAACAATTTCAGCATCAATGAAGAGTTTGCACTGTAGGGAAAGCTACAGGGTGCCATACAGCTCCAGCAGATTTGTTACCCAAAGGACCCCCTAACATGTTAATCCAGTGTATAAATAATGTATTATATTCATTCTTATTTATAAACTTCTATATTTATAACTCTTAGTGGGTCTGCATCTCTTTAACCCATTTCTTGTTTGTCCTTGTTTTTCTCTTTTTCTTCTTAAATTGTGGATGCATCCGTTATTCATTCACATATTTATTGTTTATTCATTGATTTCTAAGAAATTCCCTGACATTGTGTATTGTGTATTCACACCACCTCCAACTCTACAGCGCGGGCGACGGGTCGGAGGCCTCTCCGAGCCTCGACACATTTGAGAGAATTGTCAGGCTAACTGTGCCGTCTATAAAAACGGCTGATCGGGTGACAGCTGCCATATGATTCATTATTTATTTCTCCACATCCTAAACCACAAAGGAGAGGGATCGGGGAAGAAGGGACGGGTTAAGATTTCATGCCGCGACACCGTTGACCGCTGAGATCTCTGTTAACTCATCGCTCCTCTCTCGCTCACCCTAGGTGGAGTTTTTTTTCACTAATCCCGTGTGGCAACAACTTCCAGCTGGTACTGCAAGCTGATTAAAACAAATGCCCTGTTGGCCACCCCGGGGTGATAAAGAACAACAGGCTGCTTTCACACCTTTGAACTGTCCATCAAAGTACACGAAGGAAACATCCTTCCCCTTCTTCTTCCACTCTATGCGTGGGTTGGGATCCTTCTCGGTGTGGAACATGCAGGACAGCACGGCGTCTGAAAAAAAACAGCAAACGCGAGTAATGAGATATTTATGGCTGAACAGCAAAACCTTCAATCAGTGGCATTTTTAACCGCTTGTGTCTATTTATAGCCTCTGTCAGAGAGAATCTCGACAGAAGCTGCAACTCTCGAGGGTAGAAAAGAAAAGCGCCTCGAGAGCGAGGCGAGGCGGCTCGTGGATGTTGCTGCTTTTTGCTGCCTCACCTGAGAACTCGTGCACCTCCACCTTGTGTCTGCTGGTCGACACGGTGACGGGAACGCAGGGGGAACCTGGTGTTGGTGGAGAAAGAGAAGGGGAGGGAGAGTGGGTGATAAAAAAACAAAAAAGGAGAGGGGTGAGAGCAGTTCAGAACGCAATATTGCTTGTCATCCATTAGGGGGCAAGGTGAATTAGGTAAAGTGCTCCACGTTGCCCGCCAACTGCAAGAGGAGAATGCTTAATGGCCGTCTTTGGTCTCTCTTTGCACTACTGTCTGAGGCAGACGTAGCGGTCCGAGTCTTTCTCCAGGAGATTTGAGGTGATGGCAGGATTACTCCCTCCTCCGCTTTAATCCGGCACGGTTAAGGAGCAACCCGCCGTATGTCTATTTGAGGTCACCAGGACTCTCACCAGTGGCTTGTCCAGATTAACCTGATGTATGGGACGCTGCCCATGTTTGTTTCCCTCGCCATCTGTGTGTCACTGATACTCCACACCTAAACAGGAAGAGGAAGCGGGAGCTGCCTTTCCTGTGAGTTGATTGGTTTACGCGGGCAGATTATTGTCTGGTCGTCCTGTTGTTAAATACAGGTTAAATAGGGGTGAAGGTTACCTGAGGGAGAAACAGGTTAGAAAACATGTGCACGGCAAAGAACTGCCAACACTCTGCACCAACACCGATGACGTCTCCCCCCCAAAAGTGTGCAAATCAAGCAAAGGAGAGAAGATTTTTAGATGGAACACCATGCATTTTTGAAATTCAATGATAAATGTTGAATGGGGCTCAGGGGGTGCTTGCTCAGTACATTACGTGCTGCGAAAAAAAACTCTAAGAAACATCTAATTTGGCGTAATAAAGATGTCACCTTCATGTATTCTTGATAGCAAAGAGCTTAACCCAGCCCACGGAAGTCAATCTCTCTCACACACGCATTTACTCTTCCTGCCATTGTCCCCGACAGCGGTATGGAAACACACAGACTCAGGCCTCGCCGTTCTAAGCTTAAAGGAACAGTTCACCCGAAAATGAAAATGCAGTCATTGTCTACTAAGACCCAACCAGATGGAAAGTTCGGTGATGCGTCGAAGTCCAGAAAACGGCAAAAGAGTGTCACAGCATCTTCCTAAAGACTGAAGTAGATGGGGACTTGTTTTGAAACGTACCAAAAAAATGGCTCCACACATTTTGGTTAAAAAAGTTTAAAAACATTTTTTTTTTTTACATCTGTCAGCGCCAATCACGGTATGAGTAGAAACACAGGCACTGCTGTCACAAACCCCCATGATTCAAAAAGGAATCGAAGGGATGCTTCAAGAGATTACACGCTTCTCAAAACCGAAAGCTTCACTTTAGCATTGATGCTAAAATCGTTAGCGTGCATCCTGTTTGAAGCACGTGCGCAGGACTCGTCAGGAGTATGAATAATTTAACTTCAAATCAATTAGGGATTTGGGGGTTTCAGACTTGGATGGAGCCATTTTAAGGTTTTTTTTCAGTTGTTTTTTTAAAAAAAAAAACATTTTAAAACAAATCCCCATCTGCTTCAGGTTGTGTAGGAGAATGCAGCAACGCCTTTTAACCATGAAGCCCCGTAAACGTTTGCCGACTGACAAAACTTCCTCTGACTTTTTCATCATGGGCTGATAATGAACAAATTTTCATTCTTGGGTGAACTCATCCTGTCCCAGCCCCACAACACTCTCTCTCACACACAACATTTCTACCGTTTCCTGCCATTTCCTGCCACAACTCCTCCACTGATATAACTGTTAGTTGTCCGGTTTCCTGTTTGTCATTAAAGTCCTGTGAAGGCCCATTGTTACTGGATTACTATGACTTACAGATGTTTTCTTCCAGGAGGGGAGGGGCGCTATGGAAGAATGGAAGGCAAACCGTCTAACAAAGGACAGGAAGTGTTGAAAAGAACAGGAAAAAGGCCATGTTAGGCCTTACGCGAAGAGCATGCAATTTCTATGCGTACCCAAAGGCACTCACTGTAATTACCACGACAACAGCTATTTTTAAATTAGCTTTTAAATAAACAACAGCCTATACAATAATAATGCCATCAGCCAAATGCAGCATGACGCACGCTCGAGTTTTTTTTTTTTTGTTGAAAAGCTTTTCCTGAAGCTGGCTCAATTTACACCGGCTTCACTCGGTCAAACTTTCAGCTAAGCGAATTAAAACGACACGCCCTCCTTCCCGACGCTCCCGTCTTTCCCCTTTCGCTTTGCCATGAGTTGACTCCCGACACCCTCTGAGGAGCATTGTCTCACTAAAGGATGAACAAGACGAGGGAGGGAGATACAATGAGATTAAAAAGGGACGAGAGGGAGCGACAAAGGAGAGATGAGCGGCCCTAAGAATAGAATACAAATGAAGTGGAGTGGAGGAGAGCGAGGCGGAGCGGGGACCGGGTGGAGGTTGGTGGAGTGTGTGTGTGTGTGTGTGGGGGGGGGGACCAGAGACCCGCAGAAGCATGAATAAAAGAGAGAGCGGGATTGAAGGAGAGTGAGATCCTCTTAGACAGTGGGACTGTGAATGGGAGAAGCTCTTGTCACATAGTGTGAGACCAGGCCTGCCGCCACCTTGATGGGTGTCTCTTCGAGAGAACAGGGATGTAGCAGGGCTGACAACATGCCCTGCACATCGCCACACACACACAAAAGCACACACATCAAAAAAATGAGCAAGAAGAGGCTCTGCATGTGAGGTCCCGCTGCCCCTGTGTCGTGCCTCACTTGTGTTGCTCCACTACTATGAACACTGTCAGCTTCAATGGCCTCAATTAACTACAAAGGCGTCGAGGCAGACAATGAACACATGGCCTGTTCAGATCATTTCACAACTGCATGGTGGGTAATGTTAACATGGTGTAGCTGCCCAAATAAAAGGCCCGTTGTCCAAGAAGTCAACAAGAAGTGCCTGGTAGCGTGCGCACGTTGACCCCGGGAGTGCTGGACGTCACTTCAGTGTTGTCCGTCCGGTGATGCTTCGATGTAGCTCAGAGTTTTTTTTTGCTTGTTCCTCGCGAATGCATGAGTTTAAAACATGCAAACAGCTTTTAGCAGATTAAACATGCATGAGACATCCGAATGTAAAATATAACCCCACAGGACGTACACCGATCAGCAAAAACAACACAGCCACTGACAGCTGGAGTGAGTAACACTGATCACGTCGTAACGATGCAGTGTGCTTCTAGTATACCCTGGGAACTGGAATTGGGCCGCACCACCCACCCAAACACCAAGGCAGATAAAGTACAACCCCTCAAGGAATGGTCCAAGACATTAAACATAAGCCTGAAGGAGTCAACCTCGTCTCTGAATTTCCAAGATCCCGATCTGATTAAGCACACATGGGACAAGCCAGACTATGTCCGATCGATGGACACCGCAACCAACAACCCAAACTTTCTCCGACATATCCCACAGATGCTTGAATGGATGGGGATGTGGGGTACTTGGAGGCCAGGAGGACACCTTGAGCTTTTTGTCACAATCCTTTTTTTTTTTGGTTTAGTGAACTTTGTCCTGCTGGAGTGGCAACTGCCATTAGGGAGTGCGTTTGCTACAAGGGAGTGTACTTCGTCTGCAAACCGTGTTGAGATGCATCCGCATGAATTCCAGGAACCAAGATATTCCAGCAGAACATTGGATTGTATCAAGATGATCAGTGTTATTCACTTCACCCCCCCAGTGGTTCTGATGTTTTGGCTGATGGGTGTATGCGCACATCTCCTTAATCTTATCCAGACCTGAATGCAGAAACAGACTAAAACGTCACTCTCTTTCTGGTCTCATTTTAACCTTGGAGAAGTTGAAGAGGTCACCATAAAGTAGCTCAGTGGTTCATGTACAGCCTGCTGACTCGGGCTGATTGCAGCTGAGTGTCGGCACAGTTGGCTGTGAGGACCAACTCTGAGCTGGAACTGGCCCATATATGGCAGCCAGATTTGATAAGGTGACAGCATTGCAGACTCATCACACGTGAGCCAGATTTGGACCATCGCTGGAAGCCGAAATTAAAGATTTCGTCATCAACCCATCAGGGGAAGAAACAAGGCGTGCCAGACTGGTTGGGCCGAGGATTTTCTTCCACCTGAGTGGCTCAATGTAAACGTATATCAACTTAAAATGGCTCCGCTCCAGTTAGTAGCAGTACCTGGACCAGGATTGGGCCAGTGTTGGCACCTGGAATTAGCCTTAGATTCTATCACATCACACTTTAGGAGCGAGTCCAACAAACAGGCATGCCAGACTTGGGTCCCTGTTGAACTTGACGAATCTGTTGACCTAATCCAGCCACGTGGTGTTAATTCCACTACACTTGCCAACAAGATAAAAAAAAAAAATGCTTCTATGGATTTTTAGTTTTCAAGTTGTTCATGTGTTTCACAGCAGCGGGTCTGTAATGGTCCTCCAAACGTGGCATCAGATATGGCTGGTGAACTAATTAAAATGCTCCTGCTATGGGCTTGTTGTGCCTCTGAAGCACAGAAACATCTAGACAAAGGCATCAACACGGACAAGCTTGCACGCACACACACACACATACACACACACACACACACACATCTCGTGTGTGGCATTAACATCAACCAAACACTGCGACAGCTTAAACTCACAGAGGGACAGCCACCCTCTTGCCTGAGCAAAAATAGAAAGATGGCACACTCGCTCCTTGGCACGCAGCTTTCCTCTCATTACGTGGTCCGTACTGAGTGTTACAGAGACCGGGGGTGGGTGTTGCCAGGGCTGTTCCGAGGTCAAAAGCATGGCGCAGTAATAATTAAGGCACTTATTCAAATTAACAGGGAACAAATGAAAGAGGAAAGGAGATGGACCCATAGGACATACCCTGTCTGGCTGTGTGATATAGATAACGTGGACGGCACACACGTTTCAAGGCAGTTGGGGTACAGAGAAAAACAGGGTGAGGACTGAGCGTGTGTGTGTGTGTGTGTGTGTGTTCCCGTCCGAACAAAGCCTCTCTGTTTGACTGTAACCCTGTGAGCAACAGCTGTCTCAGTCAGACACGGTGTGTGAGTGTGTGAGTGTGTGTGTGTGTGTGAGGGATTGACATAGGGGAAGCTGGGTCTCCTTGCCAGGGTGTCCCACCCAAAACATTTCCTTCTGCATTTTTTGGGTGTCCTTAAGCAACACACTCTGCAGGCGGTCAGTGGAGCTGAGGCAGATCTGATGCTGCTTCTGTTAAAAAAAAAAAAAACGGTGACGTCCATCCGTGTGCAAGACGATGAGCGATTTCTGTCAGGTTGTCAAAAAGCTGGGCCCCGGACACACACACACACACACACACACACACCACACACACACACACACACACCTCTGTGAACTTGTGACCCGGTAGCTTGACAGGTGGCAAAATGTGGACAACACAAGAGTAAAATGTGCATCACTCACTCTCGCTGTCTCATCACATCCATCTCAAACTGCTACCGCTCCCTTGGAGTCCCAACACGACCTACACTGCTTTTCTCTCTTTTTCCTGCATGTCACACAGATTTCCACACAGGACCATCAGGGAACGTTGGGTGCCTGCCGCTTAATAAAGACATTTTTTTTTTCCCCACTTGTGTTTTTCCTGTTTTGTTCTCGAGCCGTCAGTCTCCTGGTAACATTCCCCGCTACGGAAAAAAAAAAAAAAAAAAAAACACCTTGACACGAGGAAAAACAGTGTGAGGGTTCTGGTGCTAATCCAACCAAATGACTTCATGCACAGACATGCCACCTTATCTGCCAAAATGGGTGCCCACCTGCCACTGCCGGGCCGCCCACACCCCTTAAGGTGGCACCTGGCCAAGCACAACTTTAGGGCCAACTTGCAGGAACCCAGCATGGCTGCATGGTCGCCACAGCCCACTCTCACAGGGCCGCTTCCACTGAACTGGTGAAAGTGTGGAAAAAAACACTCAACAAAATAAAAGCACGGAAAAATAATAAAAAATATTTTTTTCTTTAATTTTTTCAGCTTAACTTTAAATTTTTCATCGCGCCACAAAAAAATTCCGACGCACAATCACGCCTCCAGATATTTATCTTTTTAAGAGACAAGTTTGAGGTAAAATACGGCTGAGAGACACTTAAGAAAATGCCATCAAATCAAAGAAAAAGAGGAACTCGTCAGTAAATAAGACTTGAAGTCTAGAGCACTAAATTAAATGACTTTTTTGTAGAGTATTGATCCAGAATATAAAGACTCTTATTGTAAAAAGGAAATAATTAAAAATAAAAAGTAGCCAGATCAGTTAAAATACACTAAAGCTGGTATCCACTACTTTAATCATCTATTTCCTGTCTTTTACACCGTGGGGAGAAGTAGAGGAACACAAACGCAGACAGAGGAACAATTATTCCTCTGCATGAATAGTTTCCATTTGCCACTTACATTGCATCAGTAAAATAACAAAAGGAAGATACAGGGACGTCCCCTCCATTATCGTCCACAACTCTGGCTGAGTCTTGTCTTCCCTGGACGGAGCGAGGAGGCAGATCCCGATCCTCAGCTTTCTTCTCGCACTTGTTCACAACTCTCCAATAATTCATCCAGCTTCCAGGGAATAAACTGTTTCTCCAGGGGGGTGAAGCGAGCGGACCTGCCCGGCGCGGATCGGAGCGGCGCGGCGCGGAGCTGCTGGCGGGCGGAGCGGATGAGCGGTGGACGCACCTCCGGGACTGATCGGGGCTGAGATGCCGGTCTCCTGGCTGGAGAGGTTTGGGCTAGGGGGGGAGCCTCGGTTTACAATCACAGACGCGGATGGACGTCCTCCTCTCTTCTTACGGTGCGGTTTCGGCGCTGGTTGAGGTGGAGATGGAGGTGGAGGGAGGGCGGAGTGTGCTGTCAGACGAGCAGAGCGGCGGAGCGCCGAGAGCGCAGCGCCGTGTCCAAGACGCGCACTGCACTACCAAATGGCCACATAGCGGGAGGCAACTGGGTATGGCAGCAAGGTGTGGCACCCATCATACCTTGGCACCGTTTGGGACCCGGTTTGACCCGCAAAATATCAGAAGACAACATCGATTAACGCCGCAGGTCCATCTGCAGCCCACACACTGAACATTCACAACAACATGTTCCTCCAAACACACTCAGAGTACCGCGTTCTGATCATTTAGGGACTACTTTGGAACCTTTAAAGTCAGTATGCTATTAAGGAACCAGGTAATAATGAACCTTTTATAGCCTAAATGGTTTAAAATGATAACATATAGTTGCTCAATAAACCATTTAATACTAACTCATACTAAGACGTTATAAAACAACTTTTGGGTTGCCAGGTCTTGAAAAATCCCTTTGATTTACTCGATATATAAAAAGGCCAGGGTCGAAATGAATTAGAAACGAGTGAATAAAGGAAAAGTTCCCCCCATAATAATAATCCGATCATGATCTACCCGCCCCGACGCACGAGTCAAGTCAGGGGAAGTTTTAATGGACCACAAAACATTTCTGGAGCTTCACAGCAGAACTGTGTTGAAGTGTTCTCATGAACAACTGAACTGGATGGGGACTTGTTCTAAAGGTGCTCCATGTATGAATTTAAAGCAATTTAAGTGCGTTAATCACTTTTTTAGTGGCCGTATGTGGGCAGACTGTAACTCTCGGATGCCTGAACAAACCTGTGGACGATTGGTTGAAGTTGTTTAACGCTGTTGGACTGCTGGATTACTTTGTGCAGGACTCAGCGACAGTCCAAAAGATGTGACTTTACCAACTGTACGCTATCGAGTGCAGTACATCTCAGCGTCCCTCTCCGCTCTGCTATAACAGAGGGCAACGTAAACTAGTGACAGACTTCCAGATTAAAACAGAAGTCCAACAGAGCCCCTGTGTAAGAAGAAAAGAAAAAATACATGAAACGGTTCCCAACAGTACGACCGAAGTCTCCAGGCTTCCCAAGATCCCCAAATGATTTAAAAATAAGTTTTTCAACTTCTTTCTAAAGCCAAAATCTTTACTGTAGATGTTAAGCTATAAGTATTAGCGTGCCCCTCTCTGAGGTGGTTGCATGGGTATTAATAATGTCTTTGAAAATCAATTTGGGATCTCAGGACTTCCTGAGGCTTGGATTACACCAGGCGAGCTGTATTGGGTTGTTTTTCTAAGTATTAAAACAAGTCCCCATATACTTTAGTTGTTTAAGGGTAAGCTGTAATGCTGTTTGGCTTCTTTAAGTGGATTACCAACATCTATACAGAAACAGCTCCCCCACTTAAACCCCAGCCAAGGGATTTCTGTGGTACGCTTGTTAGAAAGTGTTATTGTAACATTCATTGACCCACAATCACGAAGCAGACAGATGACAAAAGGCTGAGGGACTGTCTTTATTCATCTTTTGTAAGGTATGGAGGTTTTTCCAAGGTCTACCCGTAAACTCCAAAAAATAATCTAAAAAAAAGCTACAGCTTCATCCTGTCTCTAATTGTTATGGTGAAGCTGAATTATACGCTTAAAAACGTCCTTGTTCAATTTTGAAAGGTGACAAAAATATGTTCAGCCTCGGGTCAAGACGCTGTTTTCAAAGCACAACTTGAGAGAGGCTCGACAGAAAGAGATTTAAAGGTTCACGAGACAAAAAAGGGAAGGGTTGGCACTCTTTCAAGGCTGAAATCAGAAGTGTATTCAGAGGCTAATCTGTCTCAGAAATGATTTCCGTTTTAGAAGGAAAAGGCACCTCCTTGTCAGTTATCGCTTTTTTAAAATGTTTTATTCTTCTATTTTACCAATAGAGGCGTTTATTCTGAAGAGTGAAATCTGTGGGTACGTTTTTGAAGACTTTTGGCCTCTCTTCTCTTTGGAAAACGTTGAGCTGTGAGGGCTCGTCGACTGATCCAGTCGTGAAGGTGTTTGTACTCGCCAAAATGAACTGGAAAAGCTATTCTGATCGTCAATTAATCGCTTTGAGTCATTGTCCAACTCCAGCTTCATAAATGTGGATACTTTCCGGTTTCCTTATTTCTCTACGACATCAAACTGAATTTATTTGGGTCGACATTTGGAGACGTCATCTTGTCAACTGTTGCAGTTCTCCAGTGCGGAGAACAGAGAAGTGTTTCATTAACTGGAATCCAGCTGATCAACGATTCCCCAGTTAATCACTATTGACTAAGCAGGTGTTAGGACTGAACAGCGGATTGGCCTACATTAACGCTGAACACGACAAACACTTGCTTTCCATCAGTCCCTTCCACTATGAAGTTAAATGAGGGAACCCTCTAGGGTGCATTCGCCGACTTCATGGAATGAAAAACAGCAACACATTATGAATTCATTTCTTGGAATGCATTATTCCAGAGTGTTTTAGTCGCTATTCAAATTTAATCATGTTTGAGCGAGCAGCATTGCGGGTGCACCAGGCGTTCCTAAACATCTATCGAGTGCCACAACAGCAGCAGCAGCGGCGGCGAGGAATTCAGGGCACCGATTCAAACATCTCAATCGGGCGCTGGTGGTGTGACTGGCTCTAAGTCCGAGGCATATGTCCCTGGGTGTGTCTCGCACATTGTCAGTGTGTGTTGGTGTCGGGGGTAGTGGTGGCGGTGCTAGGATGCTTGAGTGGGAGCAACAGCTGCACAGCGGCTAACTCTTCTGGCCCTCCGAGGTTCTGATCAGTCTCCAGACGTCTACTAAAGATTTGGACTGTGATCGGGAAAAAGGTTCTCCCGTCACTGAGGTATAGAACACGAGAACACGCCTTAAATAATCTGATCATCCAGGTTTTTTTTTTTTAAGGTTTTACAGGACATTCACTTTTTGTTGTTGGTTCAAAGACACACACACAGTGGCAGGGGCTCGAATGTCAGACAGTGATCTTCAGCGTATAATTGGGGGTGGGGAGAAAGGAGAGAGGGTCTGTTTGTGCTACTCAATTTCCTTTCTGTCATTGGTGATCATTAAACATTAGCAGCTGTCGGTTACCACCTGTACTATTACACAAATGTTGGGCTAAAAGCACCGCGCCATCAAAGACTATTGGTATTTTAAAATGTGTGTACGTTCATACACTACATACATTATTTGCCGATTCCTCCAAGATGAGTCATTACAAAAACAACTTTTTTCCACAAGGATCTTTGTCTGGTGTTTATCCTCTGTTGACCGGCTACATTTTATCATCTTGGCCGAGAGAGAGAGAAAGAGAGGACACGCATAATGTGCGATATTGATCGTCTGAAGGCACCTGGAGGTCGAGCACACAAGCAGAGCAGCAACTGGAGGATATCATCGTTTAGTCTGCCAATGAATTTATTTGATTTAGATTGAACATATGATCTACAAAATGTCAGAAAATAGTGGAAATTGCACATTAGGTTGTCGTTAGCTTGTTGTTTAGCCACATGTATAGCCAAAAGCTCAAGGATATTCAGTTTACCATCGCATACAATAAGGAAAAGCAGTACATTTGTTAAACATAAATCAGAACTTGTGTTGTTTCCGTTAAAAGCTGTATTATTGGGAAGTGCTACAATACAATCAGAGGCTGTATTTCAGAGCATTTCTACACACTCCTGGTGCAGTGATGTGGCATCAGGGGCTTGTTTGATCACAGGGCGATCTCTGACGGAAACCGGGAGCGCTGTGTCTAATGTGTCAAATCGCCTGGAATCCTGGGAAAAAAAAAAGAAAGGGAAAACCGCCTCATGGCTCCGATCCTCGGGGCCTGCTCACACTTTCTCACACTTGACTCACAACACACTCTGAGGATTGAGGGCCACCTGTTTGACGAGTGACAGACACAACAGCTGCACTGCTGCCTGACCTTCATCCAACACACACACACACACATATATACACACACACCCTTTCGCTTTTTGTTGTTAAGCAAACTGCTGACACACACACAAGCGCACATCCACACGTTTCCATTTTCACTCTCTCTTGCTCCAACATGCCCACGATCAGCTGAACAGCTCTAACCCTCCCCCCCCCCCCCCCCCCCGGGGGGTGTTAAGATCATTTTTCAACACACACCGACGCACGTCTTTTTTTTTTTTTACAACAGTGAAGTCACGGAAACGATTCCCTTCACTTTAAAGCTGTTTCAAATAAGCAAGAGATACATGAAGTGATTTGTCAAATTTTGTTTTTTTTTTACACATTTATTGAACAAAGGGTACAGTCAGATACATGTCATGTGTGTATGTGTGTGTGGGAGGTTACACAGGGGTCTTTACAGGCTGGTCAGAGGCGGAGTCAGGGTGGGAAGGTGGAGCTGCTTCTTCAGGCCCTGACAGGTCAACCTGTATGAAAAAAAAGAGAAAAAGTCACATATGTAAACGATTATGTAAACTATTGTCTCCAACGTTTTGTCTGTCGTTTGTGTTTAATAAAGTAGAAGCTAAAATCATCTTTAAAAGGACTTCTCCGCGGAGGGGCGTGGAGGCATCTGTTTGTAGCGTGGGCGGCTGTGTTTTGAGCGCCAGCTGGAGGCAGACGGGGAACATGCCTCCCTACTGCCTGCAGCCGGCTTACAAAATGCGCCTGCCCACGCCTCGCTGCTTTCACACACACCCGTTTTCTGGTGAATTCTGCCCGGTCGTCGTACAGAGGATATGATGCATTACAACGGCATGAAAAGTACAGAGCTGAATCAACGTCTCTTTAAAAACGGTCTCTGAAATGTTTGGCTGCCGTACAGGAATGCGCTCGATTGTTTTTCTGTTCTTTTGTCCATCTGGATCTAATGGAAAACAATGATGTATGTAGTCCAACGCTAAAAAAAACTGCAGATGCAATATGAAATGAGTCCCAACTGAAACTTCTAATCCAAGTGGAGCCACAACAAAACATTTCTCTGCAATCGAACTGTTTTGGTTTTAGTCTCTTGCCTTCTTCTTCAGGAGTAAATAAAGAAAGAAGAAAACAAACTCTAAAAATATAACCGTATACCAACTCTCTGCAGAGTTCAGCTTTGAGTATCTGTGCTGACTTTGCTGTAGTTGTTTCATTTCAACCTTTAGTGAACTGAGACGCATGAGGTCTCTCTGATGGTTTCATTCCTCATTACAGTACAATAGAGTACAATCTGTAAATTAAAGTCTAAATATTCCGTACATAAAGGGCCACCAATGAAAAGCACCTACTACTACACTTTCATCTGCCAAATGTAACTGAACCACCAACTCAACTTTTTTTTTTATGTGGTGTCTGATAGCTTGATATAAATGTAGTTGTCTGTTAACAATGTATTCTAAGGGAAATTTGAGGTTGGTGTCTTGCCAACCTTATTTGACGACCTCAGAATGGGACTCAACTCTTACTGCACCCCTGAATTATCGGTGTCACGGTTTCCATTTGAAATTGAAAACCGATTGAAACGATCTGTCAATGTCAAAAGTTGAGCATGTTTTCTATCTTTTACCCTCCGTGCCTGCCAACTGCTTCCACGTGTCCAAATGAAAAACAGAACACTTCAAAGACGACGCAGTTAGCTCGCTGGTAGCCTGCGGGTGCACTTCCAGACACTCATCCTGCGTGCAAGGAGACAATCAGCTGACTGGTGCTGGAGGTAACTCCGGCAGTGTTGGAAATGTTGGCTTTATAATTTTTTTCAGAGATCTTTCAGTGATGACGGATGATGGTCAGACTTTGACACAGACTGAATCACTGGAGAGTGGGATTTTTTGTGAAAGCCTGTAATCTTCAGTTTTGGTGAATGTTGTTTAAACCTGCAAAGAGCCATGACAGTTCAGGTTTGAGATATGAACAATCCAGATCAATGCTTGCATCATCAATGCTGTGGATTTGAAGAATTGTGACACCTCTACTTTGAATGTTGTGTTTCCAAATAGCAACTGACAAAGCCCGGACAGTATGCCTTTAAAAATGAAAAAGGACAATTGAATCTTTCTCCATGTCTTGCGTTTGAATGCCAAAAACAAGATCTAACTTGTAATACGGGGATCATTCTTGAGTGTGTGAAATACAGATGAGCCCATGAGTCAGACTGTGTTTTCAATCCAGTCCTTGCAACAATTTTGGCAGTTTTTCCAAAGAAAGAGGAAACAAATATTCTACCCGCCAACGCTGTACAGAAGACAAACAAGTGTCCTGTGGTTTTATAGACAGAATAAAAACATCCATGATATTTTAAATGATCTCAGAAGCTTATCATGTGCATTGAGGCTTTATGTGACTACATATACTGAAAATACTGCTGTATAAATGTCCTTCAGAGAGGCACTGATCCTGGTTCAGTTTATAGCTACTCTACTGATGAGTGGTGATGCTCTGTTAACACGTAGGACAAGAAAGGACAGAACGACTGCCCTCTATACATATCGAGTACACAATCAACACAGCAAACATGTAGTGCATCAGACGGTAATATGGAACAGCGTCCTCTCAGACCATAAAACTGTCCTGTAGCTCCCGCAGCATGCCAATCCTGCGCTTGTAAAAACTCCGGAAAGACGTGATCCAAATATACCCCCCAGTTTTAATGTCGTTCCAACTCTGACGTCCACACTTTTGTCTTTAATAAAGTGCTATTTCAACTCCCGGAATAACCGACACTCTGAGAAAATAAAATGTAGGCCACAGAGCACTGTATGTCATCAGTTGCCAAATCAAGTGTGTCTATTAATGAGTACATCTTTTTTTTTTTTATCATTACGCAATCAGTGATGCACGGAGAATGCCAAAAAGGCTGCAGCAAAATATATTTCGCCTAGATGGCTCCATCCAAAATTAACTCGTAGCCTAGTTTGATTTGGAAGAATTTATGCGTCTCTTTATGCGCTCCAGTCCAACTTGGTTATGTTCAGACAGAGCGGATTCGGCTGCATCAATCTGTGATGTACAACGTCGTAGAATGAGCCTTGAACCTGGAAGGATTTAAAAATACTTCCTCCTTGGATCTCGTGTCAGCGGCTGTGTCTTTGATGTCGAGTTCTGAAAACAGCGGTTTGTCCTTCATGACGAGGACGACACCTGCCTTTTCCTCAACGCTGCAGCCCATGTTGAGTCTGCTCGCTCTGTTTTTGCCAAAATATGAATGCAAAACAATAAAAAACGTCCGTTAAATCCGGTCCTCTGGCTACTTTGTGCAATCTGAAGTGATGGCGGCAGCCAGGGTGGCTGTGGACCAGCCACTAATTTGGATAAAATCCAGCATCTAGACGAAGCAGCTGCCCCAATACACTGACATCCCTCCTTCCCTGAGTTGGCCTCAGTGCTTTGGCTTTGATGTCACTGCCTCTGGAACAGTGTGAGGTAGAAAAGGGAGAGAACTGTTGTTCTTACCAGTTTCTCTGCCCGCTGCCTCAGTTTCCTCCAGACTGTGTGATGAGCCTGCAGAGAAGATGACAGCGTGACTAACAGACACAGATGAAGTCCTTTCTCTGTGTCATCATACAGGACGAGCTTTGATATAAAAAGAACAATGAGTTGTAATGTATGATATCTACCATAGCGATGTCATTTTTATTAATAATCTTGAGGCAAACAAGTCAGCTAAATATACATGTTAGCAAAAATAAACTGACTTTTCCTTGGTGACACTGAAACCTGTGAAGGTGCCAGCAGATGACATTTCACACCGATAATCACCTTTGAATGACATTTTTTATGCTACAGAACACGTGGTGTAATCGACTTTACTGTAGAATGTAGTCTAAATCCTGGTCCCAATAAAACAGAAATCAATAGAAAAGTATCTTTAACAAGATTTAAATAAACAAAAATGCAACAGTCCAACACATACAGTATTTAAGTGCCGTTAAGTCATCATGTCCCACACACACACGTCCCTACCTGCAGCTGCAGAGGCAGCGAGAGGCCCTGTGCTCGACGGTGGAGGCCAAGCGGTCCCTGTCCCAGACTGTGGAGGGCCGTCACCTCGTACTGGGAGCACAGGCCTGTCCTGGCCACCAGTGGATTCCCACTTAGAAGCACATGATCACCACATCTTCAAAAAGAAGACAAACGGTAAATGATTAAGATTGGAGAAGAGGTGGGACAAAATACAAACTCTCCTTTAGATATACGTGAAACTGACACAGCACTGGAAATGTAAAGGGAGAATTTAAGTTTTAAACCACAACGTGTGTGTGAAAAGTCACCTGTAGAGCATCACTTTCCCTCTGGCATGTTGTGCTGCCTTCTCTTCCACCTCTTCCTGTTTAATCCTAAAACAGAGAGAAGAAATTCAACAATGGTCATCATGCGTTTTTGAGTACACTGTGGAAGGACGATGCAGGAAACAAAGAGACTTATGCAAACTACAGAGAAGGAAAGAGGTGTGAAGTGAAAGAGAGGTATAAAAATAGCCAGTAGGCAGTGAAAAGAGCTATGAAAGAGTATCAGTGATTGACAGGACTGACCAGGACTCGGCCCACCTACCTGCTGTGTGAGAAGACCTCCAGCGCCACAGAGGGCGCCACCTCTAAAGGCTCCCAAGCCAGGTCCTGGTGGATCAGCTGCTGGGCCCCTCGGGTCAGAGAGCGCAACGACTCCTGTAGAGGGGAAAAAAATCATCAACGTTGGTTTGAAAACAACTTTCACTGACAAAAGATCAGGAACAATGAGCGATGCAGGAGCTCCATCATCTGTGGCACGAAGCAACAAATAAAAGCTCTGAGTCATTCCTCCCCTGCATCTGCTGGTGACAGTAAAACTAATAAATCACCAGCTGTCTCTTTCTCACACAAACACGCATTCAAATAAAGACAGAAATCTATATGAGATACTTTAATGCCCAACCAAAATGATCTTATTTCTGCCAAAATATGACAGAATTAAGCAGGAGTTGAATTAATTAAGGAGGACGTAAGCAAAATACAGAAATAATGACTGCATGACTGATTGAGTGTTAGCAGAACTTTCTTTATCTGATATTCTTTGCTTTTCCTGATACCATTGGAATCTATTTTAACCAACACGAATCTTGTTCACTATAGTGTCTGTCACTTGTGAAAGACACAACCTTTTAACCAGCCTTTGGAATCTACAACAGGCCGGTATTTGATACTAAAAGAACTCTGACTCAACATCAGCTAAAAAATCTTCAGGTTTTGCTGACCCCTAATGGTTGGAATTGTAATCAACCATTTTCAATAGTGGAAGATGATTGAAAATCGATGCAAACATGCAAGTAACCAGTACAGAGGCATCTCACACACACACACACACACACACACACACACACCTCAGAAGGAGTCCATGAGTCCAGCTGAGGGTCGAGGACCACGTCGCAGCAGAAAGCTCCTGATGTGACTGCAGGAAAACACATAAAAACTGTTAACTAAGAAAACCAAAGCACTTCTGTTTTATGTACTGTATGTTTTTTTTTTTTTACAGCAACATAACAAACCCATCTGTTATAAAAGTTGTCCTATTTGTCCATCTGCTATCAGGCCAAGACCAGACTCAGCATCTTAGTTTGCCTTTTTAATTCTGTATCAGTAAGTCCCTGGCAGTGATCGCCGATGACTTAAGCTAAATCCTACAGTTACCTGCTGGCTGTTTCAGGGTATATTTTAGACATATGGATAAGCTCCTCTACCTGGCACCTCAGGTGTGTTCAGCAGCTCCACGGTGAAGTCATCCTTGAACGCGGACTCCAGCACCTGGCCCAACAGGCCGCACAGGAACGCCAGTAAGCCTGAGGGGAAATAAAAAAAGGACACGCTGAATGAATATCTTAATGATGTCGTTCAACGATTTTTCTAGTAAGATGCAGATTAAAAAACTCACAGAAGAGCATTTTGGGAGCTTTGACACAGTTGAGGCATGGATTGTGCACAAAAGTGAACAGTTAATTTGTCGACCTCTGTGGTAACATTGACACCCAGGAGAGGTGGAAAGATCAGGCTGATGTAGAAATATCTGAGTCTAACAGTTTCTGCTGTAGGGGGTTCATATCATGTTTATTCATGGTGGCACATACGTACACATACATACACCCAAGGCTAAGCTATGCTAATTTGTATAGGACATTTCCACAGGATACATACAGTGGACAGCTGTACACATTCATGACTTTTCCAAGGCGTTGAATAAGTCTGTTAGAGCACTTCATGAACCCAAAAAAACCATTCATTCCTAAATAGCTGATGCCTAAAGGATAGGTTAGGACCATAGGTTGGGATAGGAGTTATTACTCAATGTAATTGTCACCCTTAGTCATACTAGCTTCAAAGACATCCCTTCTAAAAGCTGATCTAAATGTGTGTGATCAAGGACAAACTCCACAGTCTTCATTCTCTTAAAGAATGCATTTTAAATTCATCCAAAGAAAATATGACATCCAGAGTTCACCAAATAGAGGGGTGTTGCTGTTACTGTTGCTCTCAGCAAGCAAACACTGTTAGAGACACACAGAGGGGATTCCACTCAAGAAAGAACCTGTTTTACTACCAGCTCAAAGATGCCTACAAGATTTGGCTGACCCAGACTTCCAGAGCAGATGTTGTCCCTTATTACTTAACCCATATTAGTAATACAGAAGACAGGAAGGCCCCCAAAAACAAGAGCAACCAATAACACTGTGGATGTATAATAGACGTGTCAGTGTTGTACTAAGATAGACTTGAAAAATAGTCACCTATCCTTTATGGTCAGACACGTAACACGGCCATGCAATAGGTTTTAAATACATAACAATTACCTATTTCACCTAAAGTAGTGTTTTTATAAAGGAAAAGGAGGAAATGCAAGGAATTTGAAATCCTATTAAAGCGTTTTATTTTTAATGCAGAAGTACCTGGTTAACCAGCGTTGGGTCACTGTCTTTAAACGTGAGTAGAGTGAGTGAGCAGGAGTGGGTGAGGGGCTGGTGGAGAGGCCACGGCTCCCCGTCCACCAGGGCCAGCGCCGAGCTCTTCACATGATGCTCTGTCAGGTCTGAGGGAAACACAGAGGAGTTCATCTCAAGTCCAAAACAAGCGTTCATATAGGTGACCTAACTTTAAAGTTGTTACAAGAAGGGTTCAATCTGGAAAAATCTGAAGGGATTACTTTTTTAAATTCAGTTGTTTGCGTCGACATATTTCCGGATTAACCTTGCACCCACACTCTCTTTTACTCACGTCTGGCACAGCTCAGTGGAGTGGACATCCCTTTGTTCATGATGAGCAGTGTGCCGTCCAGCCCCGGGCCCTGGACCGACACCTCTATCTTCTCGATGCGAGGGTACAGGGCCCTCTGTCTGTCCTGCTCTCTGGAGAAGATGGCGTTGCGCTGGCTGCGGACCTCAGCCGCCGGTGGACGCACAGACGCTGCTGCAGAGGCAAAGCCTGGAGAAAACAGTGATGCAGGAGGAACAAAAGGGACCAAAAGGACAGAAGAGAATTCTCTTATCATGAAACTTAGAATTTCTCTCCCAATTTGTTATTGGCGTTACCTTAAAGCAGTCACTTAATAATTAATCATGTCAAACGCTTGGAGACTACAAATCCTATAAGACAGTGGGGCCTCGGACTACATTTTACATCAAAAAGCCTGTTTTTGTGTTTCACTCGAGATACACAGGCACCGAACAAGCTATGAAGTTGCATTCTGGGAAGTGTGTCTCCAGCGTTTCTGGAGCTTGACCCATATTAAGGAAAAGCCAAGATATGTTCTCGCTCTGACTTCATAGTTCATGTCAGCATAAACTGTTTGCAAACTTTACCAATACTGACAAATATAAATTAGGTGTTTTTAAAGTTATTTACAGTCTTGCTTCGTTAGCTTTCGGGACACCATGTATAAAAATCATTGCAGGTTAATGCACGGAAACTATCTGAAGACATGCTAGCGATTACACAGGTTCAAGTTAAAGTTTTCTATATATTTTTTTGCAAGGCTGTACAGTAATTCAACCCTACTTCGAGTATGTAATCCTGAGCTAGCAAGCAGCTGGCTAACCAGTATTACTTTAGGCTTATTAAAAGGAGTCTGCTAACTTCTGCAGGATTTAAGACTTTATAAGGCGACCTGATACGACATAAGACATCTTACAGCTTTTAACAAACTTTAAAACCACGGCACACATTCTAATGTGTTATGACAGAAAAGGCACTGACGTATTAATTAAGTAAATTATGCGGTGTCCTTGTATTGTGGATTTAGCTTAATCATTAACCACTACGACACTTTTCATGCTAAAAGTCATCATTAATGTTACTAATTATGCTTCTCCTGCTATGTCAAGTCAAAGTGTCTGCTGTTGAAAGGTTTACTTATCCAAACCCAACTGCAATATCAAGCTACAACCTGTCATTTTAACCTAGCTAGCTCACATGCTAACGCTACGATAGCTCGTATTTAGCTACTCACGGCGCTGGAGCACTTGACACACGGTCCTGGTCGCCATTGTGAAGAATATTTCTACAACTACACACAAAAAATAACTTAAGATAGATACAGAGGGCAAACAGTTAAACGTCTGTCACTTATGTCTCTGATTGAAGGACGCCATGCCTGTTTCTTGTGCAACTAATATTTAGGTCCGTGCGGAAACTGAAGTCAGTCGCTGGAAATGGTCCGTGTGGCCCAGGGGATGGAGTGCTGTTCCGGTTTCTGACAGCAGGTGTCGCCGTTGGTAGCCGTTTCAGTGAAGCTTATGTAAAGGAATAACACTGCAATAATTGTTGTAGTCTGTAGACAGAGAGAAAATCATCCTCTCTGTCAGCAACATTTTAATCAAGACTGTCCTTACAACATCATATGTCTCTGTAGAATACTTATTTGATTTATTATAGGAACTTGTTCTAAAGTTTTCATATTCATGGCGTCCCTCTTGAATTTATTTCTGAATTACCTCAGTGACTGTCTCCCGAGTGTTGAAAGACCGTTTGCTCTTATACTGATTGGATGGAATCCAAAGTTATGATCTTGGCTCTTACAGTCTCACATGTCCCCAATTTCATCCTCTAATGGACTCTAATGGCACTCAGAATTTGACAAATGCGTGTTGGATTTTTTTTTTCTTTTTTTTCTTTTTGCAGGACCAGAATCAGCAGTAAGTGTTGGCACTAATGGCAAGCAGCCGGGGCCAGGGAAACGCCGCCGCAAGACCAAAACATCATAAATCACGTCGATGCGGGGCCCGAGATAGAGCCAGATAACCGCTAAATAGCGAAGCTGAAAGGCTCTTTTAACAATGAGCGCTAATCGTGCGACCTCTGGAGGTAAAAGGAGAGGGAGAGAGGGAGCTGCACAGTTGGAAATGACACTCAGGAGGAAATCCTTTTACAAACCGAGGAAAAAAATACACTTTCGTTAAAACTACCATCCGGCAATAAACACACACACACGACACATTTGTGCATAAAGATTTATTTTTTGTTGAAAATAAGTGTTTCTGACATTGAACCACTAACATATCTTATGTGACTTAAGATAAATGAACTATACACTGACACTGATGTTCACTTCATACAATGTAACAAGGCATTTGTATCATCTGTAAGGTGTAAAGACAAGTGTCCGTACGTTTGAATGACTGATTGATTGATTGACTGAATGATTGGTCAGCTGACTGATTGGTATTGTCTCTTTGGGTGAGTTTGATTGTACTCGATGTCAGTGTGACAGTACAACGTCATGCACGCGTCATCCACAGTATGTCAACATTTGGGATCTTCCGAATGAATTTCCCCAAAGGTGCGTTTTTTTGTTGTTTTTTTCTTAAATTTCTTTTTAAACATTCGTTCAGCTATTTATTCATTCATTCGTAGTCAGGCGGGCCTGCTGTAAAAACTGCCTTCCAGTACGACTCCTTCACAGTGGTGTTACTTGACATCCGTCCAGATACTTGGTGACTGGTCTTGCACTGTCAAAAAAAAGGTCCCAAAAGTGCAAAAAAAAAAAGAAAAGAAAAGAAAAGAAAAACACAAGCAGAAGAAAAACAGAACTGATAAAACTGCTGAGCACACTTCCATCCCTGCTCGGGCCTATGGCTGGTTTCCCGAAAGAATTTAGCACTCTGATCCTCTTTGTCGATGGCTTTTAAGATGGTTTTGGCACCGTGCTGCCTTCGGGAAAGCCCCGAAAAAAAAATTGTCTCAGGAGGGCGGTGGTGAACGTGGGAGGTCAAGTGTTGTTGTTTTGTTTTTTTTTTCTTTCGAGGGAAAATCCACCCTGTGTCCGAGGAGTGATGTATGTTGAACATAAAATTTTCCCTTAACCTTCTGCTTCTGGTTTCCTACACTTCCCAGAATGCCTCTCGTCCACAGCACAGGCCTCAGCTGCTAGATACAGAAAGCAGGTAGAAATAGTCTTAGAGGGAGTGGATTTTTTTTTTCCTTCACACCCCCTCCACCATCAATCTATCTAACATGAATTCATTTGCATTCTAAATTTTCTAACCGCCCTCCCATCTATCCATCACCCCTCCGGCGGACCCCATCGGGCTGCTACTGTATGCTGCAGGCGGGGCAGCAGGTCTCCCTCCGGTCCGGCAGAGGGCAGAAGTCCATCTGCCTCACGATCTCGGCGAACAGCTCGTCCACCATGGTCTTGCTCTTGGCTGACGTCTCCATGAAGGGGCAGCCCCAGTCCTCGGCGAGCGCCTGGCCCTCGCTGGGGGACACCTCCCTCTCCTCCTCCAGGTCCACCTTGTTGCCCACCAGCACCACTGGCACCTGCTGGTACCTGGGAAATGAGAGAGAGAGAGTAAAGTCAAAGGAGTGTACTTCCAAAATGTAACTCCTTCTTCCCCCTGCTGGGTGTGTTTTGCTACAAAGCGAGACTACAGGAACTTCCTGGTACCGAAGAGAGAAGGCAGGAGGGAGAGAGAGAGACTGAACTGAGTGGCAACATGCGTGTGTGTGTGTGCATTGTTGGCCTACATACTGTATTTGTTAGATGCTGAAACAATAAGGTTTTTTTTTTTGAACAATGCACAATGGAGTAAGAGGAGGGGGAAAAACACATTCAGCCCGAGCTTCCCGGGAGGGGGGGGGGCCCTCCATCACTCCATGGGCGTCTAATATCAGCGGGTGGTCCCATTAGAAAACTGTCATCAGGAAAAAAAACCTGCCTCTTCTAAATGCTGCGATGTTCTATTTATTCCTGGATACATTATACACGTGTTAGCATGGCACGCAAACTGTACATTTAATGGACTCCGATTGTTGTTTAAAATCATTAGCTCCGCACCCCCGCATCAACTCCATCATGCGCTAAGCACGTCTTAACGGACCCGAAAGCTTTTTCTTCTCCCTCAGCGTGCGGCTGACGATCCTCCATCTGAGCCCATCAATACAAGGAAACCAGGCCGGGGCAGAGTAATGGTATAGGTTATTGAATAATTGAATAAAGCTAATGTGCTACTCTCACATGAGGGGACGCGAGCATCGGCCCCGTACCTCTGAAATAACAACAATTTCTTCTACTTAATATTTCGCCCCGGCTCTTCCTGTGCACCCTCATTTAAAAAAAAATCTACAAAGAAAGTTTAATGGCAAAATTTAAAGTATATGAATATAACAGGGAAAGTGCACTCGCTTGTAATTCAATCAGTTTAGCCAAAGAGCAGCTCCAGAGCTCCTCGGTGCAGCCCGCTATCTAACCCGCCCAACCTCGTTGCTCGTTCTTTAGCGTAAATTGGAATTACACATGAGAAACAATGGGTAGGCGCCACAATTTTAAAGAGGAGGTTAAATCATGGGTAAAACTATTACCCAAGACATAAAATGTATATATTAGTCTTATGAATTTGAACAAACAGGACAGGTTTGATAGGGAGAACAGGTAGAAAAACACCAGCATTTAAAGCGTCTTTTAGCCTGTTTTAGCCAAAACTAGCTCTGGGCTAGTTAGCAGCTTTATTGTTTTGGTCCATCATTGTCACTTTTAAAGTGTTGTTGGCGTTGGCCCCCCAAGAAACCCATTCCGCACGTCCACATCCATAACATATTGGAGCATTTAACAGCAAAGGGCTCCAGATATTTCCCTCGAGATTTACTGGAAACCAAAATAAAAAGTGAAAAAAAGAGTCAATATTGGACTGAAACACTGAGTGTTGTGGCGTATACGCTGGAACTGTAAATGACGAACTGTTTGCGAACAAGCTCGCCTCATTTTTAGACATTTTAATGCAGAAATGCTAAATATAGCTCTAAAATATACTGACATTGGAGTGTTAAAGGGGCTCTATGTACTTTTAGCCATTTATATGTGTTCATCACTTTTTTACTGTCAAGATGTGATTTGCAATTGAGCAACAGTAGCAACGTTAGTCTAGAAATGTGCTCCTCGACCGCAAGCTAACAACGGACTTCAGGCACAACACAGAAGTTCTGCAGAGCTCCTTTACGTTCGCTGCCCCCAAGTGGCCAAAAAGTTATTGCAGGCTCACTGCTCCGACTGACGATGACACTTTGCAGAATAGTGAGCTCTCACCTCCGCGGCAGCTGTCTCACAAACATGTTGCTGCAGCGCAAAGACGGCTAATTTATTCAGACACCAGGTATTTCATTTCAGTTAGACGCCCTTCATGTTTTCTCTGATTAAATAACTACAGAACGTCAATTACAGAGGGTATATATTCTCACTACAGGTAATGGTGCAGACCACCTAATAGCCCCGACCATCAGTCATTCCTAAGTGCATTCAGAGCCGGGCTTATTGATCTGCTGGTGCTATTGAGAAATGGGCTCTTATCTACAAATTGGTGGCGTGCTGCCACGCCGCTCAGCTGGGAGAAGAGCTGAGGTGTGGAAAAGAGCTGGCAAATGTCTCACTGAGCCAAAGAGGGGTCCAGAGTGCTGGAGGAAATGAGTGCAGGCGGCAGGGCGGAGAAAAAGAGCGCAGAGAGGTGTAGCGCACATGCCGGACCTGCTGAAATGTCCTCGAGCTAGACAGCGAGACGCTTTTCTCTGGCCGAGCTCGACTCCCGACGTCCCCGAGGGATTCACAAGTGAGAGAAAAAAAGCCCTTGAAAAAGGTAAAAAAAAAAAAAAAAGGGAAACGATTCAAAACGATGTCAGGGATTTCTTTATAATTGGTCCACAAACCATTGAGCAGAGGAACCTCGCTCAAATGCCAAAGACTTCCCCCTGCAGCTTGACATTTTCTCCCCACAGCCACTGCACTGCAACAACACACACGCAATGCAAACAGCAGCTGACCTCAGCAGGACAAGCATCTCGCACTGGCCTATGTGTTTGGAAAAGCTGGAGTCTAGAGGGTGTGAAGTGTGAACAAGGAGAGCACCACGCAGACAAATGCAATCTGACAGCTTTGCAGGAGAAACTCTATATATAACTACAAAGACACAGGGAGAGCCAGCTTCTCTAGGGCGGGGAGGGGAGTTTGTATCGAGAATGTTTGTTGCAAGCATTCAAACTACCGCTCCCTCCTCCGCCGATGGAGGAGAAACTGAAGCTGCTCAACACAGCGTGAGCAAAAGTTGCCCCCGTGGCTGATATCATGTATTATTGAGGAAAATGTCAGTCAATGTTTAGGGCAATTGGAGTACATTACAATCTGTTAGCCGGGGTGCTATGGTGTCATGACTGAAATGTTAACTATTTGTCACACTTTTCTTTTTTTTTTTCTTTTTTACATTTTTCACACTGTCACCTTTTAGATAAGAAATAAAATTATTTTTTTGGGTTTCTCTTGTACTTTTTCACTCCACTATATATGTATATATATATATATATATATATATATATATATATGTGTGTGTGTGTGTGTGTGTGTGTGTGTGTGTGTGTGTGTGTGTGTGTTTATAAAACAATCTTGCATTGCTGAAGACTAAACTACTCAACTGTACATAAAGCATACCAAATTAACACCAACTTGGCCAGCTATAACATTCAAATTTAGTAGAAAATAATATAATAACAGAGGCCATTTTTTTTTATTTGCGCTTTTATGTTGAAATTTTAAAGCTGCATTCATCGAAATTCCATAGTAACAATCAAGGACATTACTATGTAAAATGAAACTGTTTTTATAAAGATGTCTCGTTAGTGACGTCTTGTTGGACTTAAACCTTCTAGAGCTGGTCCTCTGGTCCTGGTCCAGCACACAAAACTTGCAAACTCTACTTTCACATAAGAGTAGTTGTCAATTTGGCAAGTTTCAATGACCTTTTCTGAGCCGAATTGGTGGCCATGTTGGTGTCGGTGAAGTGTGTTGAGCGTGATGATATTGTCGACTAGATGGTGTTTTACTTGAATTACATCACATGATGACTTTCTTGACTTGAAAAGCTATCTTTCAAATTGGAAAAACATCATACGTGTAGTTCATGGCACAAGTAAAGCGCGATCAAAAAGTGATTTGTCTCTCTCCACTGACCGCCAAACAAAGTTTTTCCAAAATGAAGTCCAGTGGGGTCCCTTGGAAGGGCCCTGACTTCTGCTCTCTTTTAGTATCGGCACACTACAAAGCATTATAAGTATGTTGCATTGCAGTAAAGACCTAGGCGCCACAATGCGTTATGATTGTTGTTAGAATGCATTATGAATACTCATACTCATGAGTGTTTATAAGAGCGCTGCATGTGCATTAAAAAGCACTGTAAATATGATAATAAAGAATTATAATGCTTTATAGACACAGGCTTCATAGAACGTGAAAGTGAGTGTTTAATTTCAGCCCCATATTTATTCATTTGTGACTTTCCATTGAATCTGTTTGCTGTCCACCACCTGTATAACGTCACTACTTTACACATCTGCTCTGTAACTTATGCACCGCTGCGCCACCCGTGGTCACGTCAAAGTGTTTTTTAGGCTCCATACTGTGTGAATATAAAGCGGGAGAAGATCAACAAACATTGGCAGTCCGGCACTAGAGTTGGCAAACGCGCGTTGCGGGAATCATCAGCACAGTTGGAACGAGAGCCGTACGAATATGCAGCCTTTTTTTTGCTGTGTTGTTCTAAAAAAGGAAACGGGAGAGGAGCCGGATCGTGGATTTACGGAACAGACAGCAGCAGGTGGCCGACAGCTTAAGATATTATACGGAGATACGGATGTTAAAATCTGAGCTGATTTCTGCAATATTGCAGCGAAAAAAAAAGCCCTCTTCCAGGACGGCCATGCGCTTTCACATCACTTAGAGCTCCGGTTCTCTTGAAGCCATTATCCGCACATCCATTTGTGTAAAGCCACAGGTTGCAAAGCAGCATCCGCGGTAATGGACGACGACTCCTGAACCAACTTTTGCTTGTACACATTTGACCTTTCGGTGGACACGTTACCGCCATTTCGCCGCCGCGGGGTGTTATTGCAACTGCTGGGAGAAAATAAAAAAAAAAAAAGAAGGCAAACACACAAGCCTCCCACACACAGAGAATCTGGGTTTATAACTCACACAAAAAAAAAACATAAGACTCTACATTTTCCACTTAGCCTCGGGGCACAACAGCCTTATTAAGGCTACCTGCTGTGATAAATGGCTAGGGTGACTTCACTTACCCGCTTTCACGAGCCCCACAGCACCGGCAAAACAACACGCGAGCTACAAAAGAACAGTCGGGCATCTCCAACGTGAAGCCCCCCTTCCAACCCTGCAGCCGCCTCTTCGCTACCCGCATCTGCTGTTAATTAGCAGTTGGAGCAGCGGCGGCGTGCGACGGTCGGGCCCACGACGCATGCATCTGCTGTGACCGGACAGAAAAAAAACTAAAAAATCACAGAACCTATAGTGCCTAGGCCGTGTTAAGACTCCCAAAGGGTGTTGCTGCTGGAAGAACAAAGCGTTTATAGCTAACGTTTCTGTAGCACCACGGCACCCCGGCTTCAAAGGAAGGAGAAGGCAAGGAAACAATAATAACATAACCGCAAACATTCCTGTGATAAACAGACAAAGAGAGGGCCTGCACGGCAGATGGAGAAGCCCCTGCGGAGTCTGTTTTTACGACCAAAAAAAACCAAACCCCAAGCCTCATTTCCATCTTTAATGGTGCAGCCCGGCTCCTCTGGATGATCTTATATTCTTTACCGCGGATGCAAAGGCCGTATGGGCAGTATGGGAGTTCCCATTAGTTTTATTGTTCCCACTGTTCTGTGCAGTAGTGCACAAGAAGAGTCGAAGCCGGAAATAAAGAGGAGGGCTTTCTGCTAAAACAAACCCAGGCGGGAGTGCGTGGAAATTTAAATGTTATTAATGTCACAAATTCCCTCTTCCAGCGTGTGGCAAGGTCCAAATATCGTTAGGGGGTTCTGGCTTTCTCCGGATTGTTTTGTTTTCTCTTGCCCAAACCAATGAATAGTGCTCACTCTCATGTGACATATAAACCAAAAGCACCCAAAAAGGAGCGCCAGGCTTTGAAGCCAATTTGATTTGTTAGCTGCTGAACATCAGGCTCGGGGACTGTGTGCTTTGTGCTACTTGGTTAGCTGCTGAACATCGGGCTCCGGGGCTGTGTGCTTTTGATTTCAATTTGATGTCAATGTCACATGACGCACACCGGCTCAAAAACACTTTTCCCCATAAGCTTACATTGTAAAAGAGGTGGCTGTAAAGCGTTTCCGGGCAATTATACACACAGGAAGTCAAACTTTATCGGCTTCATGTGCAACTGACCAGCTTGGAACAAACGGGGCCCGGCACTGCTGTATCGAGTGCTAATTCCAGATCCATCTTAAGCTACAGGAGCTAGCTGGCTAGAGTTTTTCTTGTGAACAGACAAAATGATGTTACGCATTTCCCTCCCTAATTAAACATAACTTCAATATTTTGGAATTCTGCATTGTTTACGTCCATATTTCGCTGGCGAGCAGTCTTCTTCTTCTTCCTCGTCTTTCCTGGTGCTTTGCTATGTATCCCCTGGCATATCATCACCGTCGGTGGGACAGCACGAAACTGGAAAATATGTAGATCACGCTGTGCGTAAGATACCAACACAATGGGGACCCACTCATCAAAGTGTCGCTCTGTTAGTGGTGCGAAACCACACCATAAACATTGGTCGTGTCAGTTGAAGAAGAAGTGTTGATTCAGGGGTTGTTATTTCTGAAAGCCGACTCAGACAGCTGCATCCGTCCCATCCACTCATGTCGTTGAATTTATAGCAATTTATCGCCATTTTCCTGGCTCTAGCCATCGGGATGGCTTTCTTCATCGGACCCACGCAACTACACTGGCTCGCCCATTTTTCCAACCGAGCAAATGTCTTCACATTACCAGAGCTACAGTTACACTGAACAAACAGCCCAGTCAGTCTCCCCTTTACGCGTTTGTCAGCATCCCTTAGGAACTGGAATCACAATCAATCTCTGTTTTTCAGTTTGTGAGTTACGGCTACCGGTGATAACCATCTAAATGCTGGAAAAGTCCCAGATATGGATCAGAGCAACATCATTTATTCCTGAGGGGTAACGAGAGAAAACCAGAGTGGTAACTTAGCTTAGCGGTGGGGAACAAAAAATACATTTTCATATTCGCTGCTTGTTTTTGACACTTTTCCTTGATCTTTGCTTCTTAAATGTGATATTTTTACCTCTCCGTGGCTCTGAAACAACCTGGGAGAGGAACACGTGTCTCCCTTCCTTGATTTAAAGACCTGAAAAAGTTGTGTTGGGATTAAGTAGATGCACATGTGTGTTTTCAGAGCTGCCAGAAGGCTTCGAGTGAGCTCTTGGAGAATGGTGAAAACACTAACGCAAGCATAGTGCAGCGCTTTTACACAGTCTCACCAGCACTTTACTGGTGGCTCCCCTTAACTCACACTTTAAACCAAGCCTCTCCTGCCTGATGGTTAACGCTAAAAGCCTGAGGTCAGGAAGTTGCTTTGTACCTACACCAAAGCCCCCCCCCCCACCACCCATGGGATACGTAGTTTCGGTCCCTCCACCCTATTCTCACTCAGCAGCGCATGATGCTCACCTCCTGCTATTAGACACAGCATCAGTGCAGCGTGAAAACGCAGCCCGGGCGCTTTGAACGCGCTTTCCTCCTCCTGGTGCCGACACACAACAATAAATCTTTACATGCAAAGCGAGGAGATTATTAGATTGGGAGGAGGGCTACACCCAGATGTTGTTTTCATTGATGGCAGATGATGTGGGGTTTGTTTGGTTAGTCTGCGAGGTGCTTAAATCTACAGAGAGGTATGTCAGAGAGGGTGTTTTTAAAGCTAAATCATGCGTCAGTTAATTATAAATGCAATGAAAACACCGAAATGTCATTATGCAGAGTGTCTAATACAGATTTTTTTTTTTTGCTAGGAGGCTGTCCTCATCAGAAAAAACATAAATGTTGACTTTGAAAGCAGCTTGTAAGACCTGTATTTAGGTTTTTTGTTAGGCAGTGACCTCCAGTGGCCGCAACAACTGCTACAGCAGCAAAGGAGGAAGTCAGGCAAAGTAGTTTAAGGAGTCCAGATAGGATCATCATCTGTTGCATGGTCGCTGGTGTCAATCCAAGTCAACAATGGGTGAGTGGTGGGGTACGCCTCTTTCGTGCTTAGACTGTCAAATACCAATTAAAAATCAAATGCCAAACCGGGTCTTAAGGCCCAGGACCAGAACCGTTAACCCATAGCATTGGTATTTGACAATCTGGGACTAAGATTCAATGTGTTGCTTTAAGTAACGTCAGATTCATTAAATAACTGGTCAGCGTAGTTATTTTAAGCCAAACCATAAAGTTTTCCTAAACCTAACCAAATAGTTTTCTGGCTTGAAACCTAGCCAAAATGAAAGTGGAAATGGAGGTCCAGTATGCCTGTCGCTGGACCGCCGAGTTCATGTAGTTTTTGGGAAGGGTATTATATCTTGTATGTGGTCTCTTCAGTCATTCAAGTATGAGGATGTGTTGCTTCTAAAAATCATATGAATGCAATGAGGAATGCTACCGCTCTTATGTCTGCACAGCAAATACCGAATGTACCTGGAGCTAGCAGCTTGTTAGCTTAGCCTCACATGACGAAAACGAAATAACCTCTTGTAAAATGTGTAATCAATGTTTTCACAGCGCTTTTGTGCTAGTAGGTTTAAAGTTTTTATGCTAGGCTAGGCTAACGAGCTGCTGGAACCAATTAAATATTTAGAGTACAAACATGAGAGTGGGATCAATCTTCTCATCTAACCCTCCAAAGAGGTGGAACTTTCGCTCTAATTGATACTTCCTCCTCCTGCATGTGAACCAAGACAATAAAGACGATGTGTATCACAGCAGCAGACAGCGGCTTCGCGGCACCTGCGCCACACACAGCTGGACCATATAGGATGGAGCTACTTTCCCATGCTTCCCCCACAGAGAGCTCTACATAAGCATTCTGGTTTATATGCCTCCCTAATGGAGGCCTGATGTCTTCTTGGCTTCCCACCCAACACAATCCCATTAAGTTCTGGTGAGTGGGCACATACTATATCTCTGTGTGGTGCTCGCTGCTGCTGCTGCTGGCTCAGCAAGAAGTTTGTAAAGGTGGGAGGCCGATCGCCTGGAGACGGCTAATGGGGACCAGGAGCTGATTGCGTTGTTTCCGTACAGAAGGGAACATCGTGAGCCTATCCTTACTTAAACTTCAACTTAAAGCGGTGTTACATTCATGTGTTGCCACTGTGCAGTGTTCCCCTGGGACTATCAGCTTTGTTAAATGAGCTGTACAGGCTGGGTTTCATTATAATATGTAGCAGAGGCTGCATCCCAGTGGGTTGGCCAACAATTGTATTGGAGGGCTGCAGTCCCCTGGCACCCTTCCGGGGGCAGCACTGGACAGACCTAAAGGGTTTTCTCTGAGAAAAAAAAGAAACAAATATAATTTCTATTTCTAATAAATAATAATGATCTAGACTCAGGATCAGTTGATAGTGTAAAAACACAGTGTAGTTTGGTAATTTTTGCACTGAGTCTATGGCCTTGTTTCGATCATTTCCTGAATGACATCATCGGTTGACTGACAATACCGACTCACCCTTTCTCTTTGCAGTACATTTTGGGAGGTGGGCACAAATCTACAAAGGTTTTTGCATACAAAACATATGAAGCTACTAAAATATGATGTTTTGTTATCAATCAAATGACCAAACAGTATGTAGAAGAAGTAAAGCTGAAACAATTAGTCAATTAGATGATGGACAGAACATTAATTAGTAGCTATTTTGATCATCATTTTTCATGCTAAAATACATGTCATGGCTTAGATTGACCTTTTAATATATTTTTGTATCGTGCTGAGGTTTGGGGCTGTTGGTTGGACAAAACGAGCCCTGAGTTTGAACTTACCGAACAATCAATTGACTAATGGATGAAGCAACAGAAGATCATTCCAGCAAATAATTTTTTACAGTATTTTTACAGTATGGTAGTAGTACTATAAGGAACTTTAATTGTTGTTGATTCTGGTGGCCCCTCGACGAGGGCGAAACAAAACAAGCTTTAACAGACATTAACAGTAACTATGATCGTCAGAAATTGCCAGTCTCGTTACTGGTGGTCACGTTGGTGTATGTAGGCCATCGAGGTTAAATCCAGATATATAATCCAGTTAACATTTCCTCGCATATGATCTGAAGACTTTTTTTCTCCACATAGTATGATTTCTATCCACACAAAGACATTTTTCCTGTGTGTAATGAGACAGATATAATGCAATAAGGATCCCTCCAGTTTTCCCAGAGCCAGAGTCAGACATCTTTAATTTGCCTGTTTTGCCCGACAGTCCAAAACACTGTACATACATGAGAGCGTTTGACTTATTTGCAGTTTTGCACATACAGTAAGAATCCCTCCGTCAAACCCAGAGCAGTGTGAAATAAAAGAATGAAATATTTATAGGTATACACTTGAGGACACTGATGCAGCGTAGGCAGCCGCACACTGGGTGGCTGAAGGCAGCGGTGCAGTATTTTTTTTTGAGGGGGGGGGGTTCAGAGGAGTTCCCTCATGCACCCGTCCCCGCCGCGCCTCGTCAGCTGTGACGCTCTCCGGCTTCCACCCGGCCCTGTGACGTCTGTGCCACGACAGCATCCAGTCCACTCCAGGGATGGAGGCGGAAAAAGCACTGCACCAAACGTTGCAGGTTAAATTATAGATCGTTATTACACAATATGCAGTCAGTTGAATGACGGCGGCGCGGCCTTGGCGTGTGACGTCATAAAACGCACTTTTTAGATGTTGTTTTACTGATGAGAGCTGCAGACGGCACTAAGAGAGATGACTAATGGAAGAAACAGCAAGGGAGATAAGAAAAGGAAATGATTAAAGGCGTGGGCGAGCTTAGGAAGTTGAGGACTGCCTCTTTTCTATAAATTAAAGGTGCACATCATTAACTTTTTTTCTCTATTTTTCCCAAAAACTAATGAATGAAAATGCTCCCAAATACATCTGGTCCTGATCTTAAATAGGGGTATGAGTATAAAAGGTCACCCAACCTGCAGAAAATAAATTATCGGAAATGTATGACCCAATTCCCCTCATTATGATCAAAAGTAACAATTCTGTAACACATGGCTGTGCGTTCTTCACGGCTTAACTACTTGGATGGTGTGATGTATTGTACGCGAACATGCACGGTGTCTTTAAATTCTAAATTCTTTGTTAGCCTTGGTGTAAGCGTGTTTCAGTCCAGTCGAACAAGGTGTGTCCACACTCTGGTAATCCTATACACTTTTAAAAGCATAAATGTTGTCATTTAAGGTCATAGCAACATCAAATCCATAGTCTGGAGCTGAATTTCAACATGACAGGTGTGTCGCCGATGCCATCTTGGATCCCATGGCTAACTTGAAATAGAATTAAATTATTTAATGTGTCGGCTCTTCAAGACTTTCCCAATTTTATCAGACCAAATGGCTTAATTTATGGTGAAACAAAAAATAGTTATGTACGATATAATTACAATGTCTGGCCACCAGGAAAGTTGGCTTCAAAGCCAAAAAAATTATGTAAAAATGGCGTATTTCTACAATATAAGTCCAGCATACTGCACTAGCTTAACATTAGCTATAGCATTGGCAACATTGGCAACATTAACATTAGCTAGCATAGCAACTTTAAGGTCTGCTCGCTAATTCTAGCAATCTTATTTTTTGCCCACTACCATTAGCAATGTTAGCTAGTGCGACAAACTGGCAACAAATTTGAGGGGGCAGATGATTCGATTGACAGCTGTGATGTAACATGAATGTGATAGATGATGGATGGAACATTTAGTGGATGAATGTTAGCAGAAACACTTTTAAATTCAGCTGTTGGATCATTGAAAATATGTTTAAAATACGTTTTAAAGGTAGCATGTTGTGACACACACACAAAAATCATATATGTAAATAAAAAAGACGCAACTATAACAAAATCTTAGTCCTCTGAATCAGAAGCCCAGACAAAGCCAGGCTCGTTGGCTCCCTCTGCTTCAAGTCTTTATGCTAAGCTAAGCTAACCATCTTCTGGCTGGTCTCACGTTCCTATTCCTTTACATTTCTAACCCAAACTTTACGTGGTTGATATCCATCACAGGTCACAAACAGAAGTATTTCCAGCCTGGTTTAACTTTCAACTACTTGTGCATAAACGCAACGTTTAAAGCTGCTGTAAGTGATTATTCTTATTATAATAAGTGTTAATCAGCTCTTTATCCCAACAGTCACCACTATTATAGAGTGTTTGGTTAGTAACTAATATCTCTCATCCACTCGCTCATGCAGCAAAAGAGAAAATACAGTTTCTGGTATCCCTGCCCACTTTATCCAATAAGGACAGGGAACTCCTTAAAGAGGCGGTCCTTGTTTGTTGCTATGGTGATTACACTGACAGAGAGAGTTTGAAGCTTTAAATTTGTCAACAAATACAAAGAGAATGTGAACTTTACAAGCAGGAGAGGTCCGAAGTTGCCAGTTTGCGGGATCGCCGGTCACTGGTTGCCATATCTGTGTGACGACCAGTGACCTATCCTTTTACATAATTATATAAAACTGGATCTAGGATCATAACTGCAGCGCGCATCACTGATATAAATGTGACCTTTGTCATGTGTGTCTTGTCCTTTTGTCTCGACGTGGCACCAGATCTATTAGACAAGGTATATTCGAGGTCTTTTCTGTGCTAAGCGTTTCTTAACTCGCGTGCCTGCGGGTCGTGGCTGGGGGGGGGGCCCCCGAGCCAAAAACACCAATATGTTAGGACCAAAAAGGACAGATCCCGGTCCTCCTTCCACCTCCTTCTCCCCCTCTCCCTCCCTTGCCATGGGATGAGCTCAGTGGATTTGTTGAGTAATGGCCTGAACTGATCAAAGCCCATCCAGAGTTAGTCATGTGTGAGAGACAGAGAATATCAGACCCGGGCGAGGGTTCAGCGGGTTGATGTATGACAGGTGAGCCGCAGCTGGAGCTCTTATGAGGAACATATGAGCCTCGAGGCTTCTCTCACGGAGACGGAGGGGGAGCTGAGAGGATGCGAGCGGGGGGACGATCGCAGGGCCAAATTGTAAGAAAGAAGAAAACACTCCTCTTTTTCTTTGTTTGATGGGGAGGCTCTCGGACATTTAGGGGCCCCAGGGAGGCTCCGGGGGGGTACTCCATCAAGACGATGAATCGATGGATGTGATTGTTTTATTTCGCTTTCGATCAATCAATGAATGGTGATCATAACTTCCCCTCACACCCACAACGCTGCCAACTTTTTTCGGAGGCCATGTTGCTCCCAGGATGTGTGTATTCATTTAAGAGGCCTGAAGCATGATAAATAATGTATTGCATCAGAATAGAACCAGACAACAATACCAGGAGGGGGGGGGGTGTGCAGAAATGATAAAAGTGGACAGTGTCTCACCGTTTGACCCTGATGATCTGGTCTCTCATGGGCTTGATGTCCTGAAAACTTTGCTGGTTGACCAGACTGTAGACCAGGATGAAGCCCTGGCCGTTCCTGATGTAGAGGTCCCTCATCGAGGCGAACTGCTCGGTGCCGGCCGTGTCCAGGATCTCCAGCACCGACGGCGACGAGTCCACCTCGATCTCCTTCCTGTAGAAATCTTCGATGGTCGGGTCGTACTTCTCGATGAAGGTCCCGGTGACGAACTGGACCGTCAGCGCGGACTTCCCCACCCCGCCGCTGCCGAGCACCACCACCTTATACTCCCGCATAGCGCGCCCGTGGAGCGCAATCCGGCATGCAGGAGGGGAGGGGAGGGTGGGGGAGAGACAAACGAAGTCTACGGCGGCGGGTCAGAGGAGAAAACGCATCCCCTCACGCACAGCAGCAGCACCGCGCTCACACCACGGCCATGACGCGGGGAGGCAGCCCCGGGGATTGAATGGGAAGACGCTCTTCTCGCGGTTACAGGCGGGACGCAGGGCGCATCGAGCCCCGGGGTGCTCAGCCTCAGCCTCTACTGAGAGATTCCCACGCTATCTTGCAGGGACACCATTCCAAAGGCATCCATAATGCAATAAGGCGTCGGTGTGGTAAAAATAAGATTGGCTATTATTAGAAACGACCATGTTTTTTTTTTTTTTTTGGATTTTTTTTTCTCTCTCTCTCTCTCTCTCCAGCGCTACATGTCCCTGCACAGCGGGGGCACAGTCGCGTTAAAAAGGCAAAAGAGGAGGCTGTTTATCCTGAAGAAGGCGACAGTGCTGGGAATCCACGCCTCTGGAGTCGGTGCATCCACTGGATGTTGCTGCTTCCTGGATTGTATGGGGTGTGATCAGTGCCACACACAAAAAAAAAAAGAAAAAAGAAAAAAAAAGAAAAAGAAACATTGGGGAGGGATGATGGTGACAAAAGATGGCAGCCAACAAAGAAGCAACCAGTATGATGCTGGAAATTTAAACACAGTCATCTTCTTTATCCTGGATGTTTTTTTTGTTTTTTTTAATGACACCATCATAGATACAGCGCAGTAAACTGGTCTGTGAATAATGCCACAGTTACACACAGTTACAACATGTGTCCCAAAAAGAAATGTTTTTTTCTCTCTCTTTTTTTTTTTTTTTTTTTTTGCAATTTCACCCCCAGAATGACAAACACATGCATCTTCTCATCTCGCGTCTGTATCCCTAACCGCCCTGAAACACTGTCACACAACACATTCTTGGTTAAAAGCATAATATGTAACATTTCCACATTAAAATGAACATCTTCCTTGTGTGTGTTTTGTGTTACGTTATTAAGTCTGAAATCTTAGTTTCCATCATTTTGATTGAAGACAACAACTCCCATGATCCCACATTGCTTGGCGACATCCTCATATTCCTCTTGTTGTCACTGTTTTGACTTAAAGACCCCTTGCAGCAAAAAAACAACAAATTAAATGTTTAAAGCCACATTATGTCATTTTCGAGACACAACATTGTCATGATGCAACTCGTTATTTTTATTGTAGTTAGCATCTTCATTCATTCTGACAAAGTGTAACAGACCTGGGATCTGTATTTATGACGGTGGTGTTGCACTGTAGGGGGGCACCAAATTGCACAAAGGGCCAATTTCTACATCATGTGGCTTTAAGACATAAAAATGAAGAAACGTGATGATCGACATCGCTCACGTCCTGCCTCTGCGGGCTCGGCGGCTCTAGAACACCACACTTGGTTTTCTTTTGCTGCTGGCGGACATCATTCTGGTGGCTGCTGGAGGGCTTTAACACATTTTGTTTCTGGGCGTTTGCAACAAAGAATGGCGACACATTTGTCATGGGGCCTGTTGGGAAACCAAGTCAAGGGATGATGGGAGCTGTTCCAGAAAAGTCTCCTTGACTTGACTTGACCTCGTCTGGATTGTTATCAAATGTAATGTTTTCTATGTCATGCATGTGTATGTAATATAAGGAAACATCGTACTCGGCCAGTTGAGAGGTTTAAAATCTAGAATGGCGCGACTGCTAAGTGAGCTGCATCTGCTCACATTTAACACTCCCTGTTTGCCTTTTGGCTGTGAACACTGTCTGTGGCTTTGACAATGTTGTTTACAGTTTTTTATTTGAAACAAATGTCACACTGGACACATTTCAGCGGGAAGTGATTACTGAAAATGATGTGTCGTGTAATTAAAATGGCATCGAGCTAGACGTTGTGAAAGGAGAACTAAAGGAGGTCCTGACGGAGAGAACAGACCGGCAGTTTATTGAATCTTTGGGGAACACTGCGCAAGAGTGCTTTTTTCATAGTTACGCAACTTTTATGACATTTTTTCAAAACAAAACTTGACAGAGATGAGCAAAGCAGAAGGTTGACAGAAGGGTTTACTGCGTTTAACTATTTTTCCAGGGACGGTTGAGTCGAGTGCTTCCTCACTTTTTTTTTACATTCCTCCGTCGTAGCTGGCAAGTCAACCAAAAACTAGCCTCAGCTACCGGTCACAAATCTCCCCGCTGTCTGCCTGAGATGTGGCCCTACATTTTCTCTCCTCAAAGTTAGATAGCTTGCTAACTTTACTGTTAAAATTGTGGTATTAATGACCCCTCATATAGATGTTTTTCCCCCAAAAATGCTCCACTGCAGTAACAGGAAATGACACAGAAAACAGCAAATGAGACCTTCCTCGTCCCAGTCTGAGGCCTTATCTCTATGTATGTCAGCTGTGGCACAAACTTCATTCTGTAAAGCTCAGACCTGCTTTAAACAGAGCAGCACAAGTCTTTTTCTTCAGTCTGTGTGTGCTTGTAGAGTCTAGTGATATGGTCTTTATTTAGTTTTGTGCCAGTGGTTTCCTAAGTGGACTTCAGGGACCAGCAAGGGCCCCGAAGGATCACTAGGAGCCACGGACTTTATAGTCACAGGACCTTTAGCCTCTCTGGTCTACAGCACACAATCACAATCCTGCAGCACACTAAACATCATATCTGGGTCACTAAAATGAGTCTAGGACACTGTCTGGGCTCCCACACTACGTTTATTCAACACAAATAAGAGATCCAGGCAAAAAGCAATTCATTTGATTTTCTTTATTTCTTTCTTTCAATAGATTTTACACTATCTTGCTGGAACCAAAGAAACATTTTGACTATAGAAACATAAAATAGCACAAAATATATGCAAAAAAAAATGAAAAAAAATGAATACATTTAAAAATGATTACATTGAAACTATAAATTCCGATGAGGGTCTTCTTATCAATTTAACTTTGTGTCTTGACTTTGTTGGTAGGGCACACTGCAACAACGATGGCACAGGCAGTCACAGCTCGTAAACCTGCAGTCTCCGGTGTAGTGCCCTCTGCTGGCTAAAGCCCAGAATAACAATCTCTGAACAGTTCCATTGTATAAGGCAATGGGACATAAAAGATCTCACTACAGATTTGGGAGAGCGGAGGTAAAGACCGATGACTGTTCACTCTGCTGCAGTCGCCCCTTTTGGCCTTTGCGATTGCGCACATTAAAACCTTTTTTTAAAAAATGACTTTTAGATATAAAGATACATATTTGAAATGAAACTGAGAAGGGATTTGAAAAGAGAGACCCGTTGGAGTCTCTTGAAGAATTTTTTTTTTTATAAGAGCTCTTAAAAACATAAAACCTTAAGCACGATGGACTCAAGATAAGGCAAAGTGTTTGGATAAGCTGAGTCTGCTCAGTTGACCAACTGCTCAGAAAGTGCTTACATTTTTCTTTTTTTTTACCGTCAGTCAATCATTGCCAACACATTTTCAAAAGAAAAAACAAAACATTACATCTCAAGAGGATTTCCATACACAAGGGCATTGTGGGTCACCAAATGAGGACATTTTGTGTACAGACGTTTTTTTTTTTTTTTCTTTTTTCCACTAGAAACATTCAGTACGTTATCGTTTAGTAAGAAAAGAAGATCTTGTTTTTTCTCATGCAACATGTTGAATTCAAAGTTATTTTACCGGTAATATCTGCCTTTTTCGTCGATGAACAGATTTACTGCACTAGCGGGGAGGGTGGGGGCAAAAGAACCTCTTGAAGGAAATGAATAAAACAGATCACATCTTTAAACAATATGAAAAGTGCAATCCTTAACTCTAGTGATACATACGCCTCGAATAAAGTGTGGAACCTAAAGGTCCTTTGTCAGGGGAAGAGTTGTACATCTGAACTTATTAATTTATAGATTATTTAGTTCTTATATATATATATATATATATTCATATATAATCTATGTAACATTGATGAATTTAAATCTATTTAAGTGTTACAGTCACAGCACTATAGAGGCTGTTATTTGCTAATGAAAATATTAGGTCATTGTCATAATCTCAGTGAAGAATAAGAAATGTTCATATCTTCTTTACAATCTACCTTGTGTACAGTGTTCTAGCAAAAAGAAACAAAAAATCAACATAACAATGTCATTTACAAAAATACCGAACTTTAGTAATTGCAACATTTGGTTGCCACAGCAACAACTTAATATTGTTATGAAATACTATTATACTAGAGTGAAAAGTACATCTTTTTTGAAATTTTCTTCTTCTTTTTTTGGTAAAATGTCATCTATACAATAAACATTTTTTTTTTTCCAACAACACAAGCAACTCTATAACTATGCTCATTACTGCAACACCGTGATCTTTTTAAATCGATGAGAAGGCAAGAGAGATCCAGTAGCTTTTCTATCGGTGGGCCGACTTTTTAAAACCCCCACCCCTCAAGACGTGTGCGACTTCTCATTCGCTGACCTGACAGGTTAGACCTTGAAATGACCAACCGTGCAGAATGTAGCACAGCTCAATAAATTACATTCATTTCAAAATAGAATAGTTAACAACATTGTTTTTTTTTTCTTTTGACTAAAATTTGACCAAGAGTAACATAAGATAAATTACAACAAAATAGAACTTTTACCACCGTCCACAAAATTACATACAAATCATAATGCGGAGACAATCAGAGTGGATGAAACCAAAACGTGGACTCGGAGTGGAGCACTCTCGTCCCAAGGTATGATTGTGGATTGTCAATGTTAATCAAGCACCATGAAATTACATCAGATCTTTTTGAGAAATGGAAAATCAAATTTAGTGTGAGTTAAAATTGATAAAATGGAGAAAAAAATAAAAAAAATAAACAGTGTTGGTCAAAAATAATAAAATGCATGGTCTTGGCTAAAAGACAAATGATTGTTCTGGGTGGAGGTGGAGATGGTGGAGGGTTTCGGGGGGTTCACACATACCTTGATAATAGACACAAACACAAATTTTAAATAACTTTGAATACATTTCTAGAACCGTGAATATAAACTCTCAAAATAAGAGACACTTTACATACATTACACAGTTTACAATACATTTTTTTTCTCACTCACGTTCCTCATGTAAACTACTCAAACCATGGTAAGAAAACGATGGTACACCATGAAAGTCACCAAACATTCTACAAAGCTATTTTTGATTTGTCGTTTCTTTAACTTCTTTTTGTCTCGATAAAGTCACTTGTGATGTTCATGAGCGGTTACTAGAAAACCGTTTTTTTTGTTGTTGTTTTTTCCCAGGAACGATTCGCAAAAATGTGATGTCTTTCCCGAAAAAAGGTCCATGTAGCTTCTGAGCCAGTGTTTCTGTGTCTGTGACTTTTTAGTGATACATTTTGGATGCATGTGTTGTGGATGAGCATTTTTTAGGCACTTCTACAGTTTTCTAAAATGGAACAGGATTATCGGTGATAGTAGGGTTGGACAGGACAACCGACGGTCACAGATAGCCCTCCAGTCGAAGTTCAAGTCATCTGTTGCTTGACGAGCATCGTCAAATGCACCGTTTTTTTTTTTATATATATTTTTTAAAATTTTTGTTTAGTCTTAGCACTTAAGTCCCTCACCCTCCCCCCTCCCCAGAAAAAACCCCTCCTACCAGGCCTGGTGTTGTCATCACCTGCTAGACCTCGCTTCGAGTCCCAGTCTGCCGGCAGACCATCAGTCTCCAGATACGAACACACATGCACGCATACACACAAGGCTTGGTATGTCTGGAACAAACCCTCAAGCTTTGTTAAGCCCTTGGCACAGACCCAAGCCTTTAGGCTTTTTCGGTAATGGCCACGACTATCTTCTGTCAACACTGGGCACTGTCTTCCCCAGTCCCGACTACATGCAAAAATCCGTGCACAATCTGTCCCACCACTCCTCCTGAACAAAGAACTGAGGAACAAATAAAGGGTTGTTTCTGAGAAGCTTTCGCAATGGCAAAAGAGACAACAAAAAAAAAAAAATGATCGGGGTGTTAAAATGTGGCTCTGCTTTTCTTGCAGGTTGATTCCACCGACCTCTTCCCGAGCTGCGACTTTGGCAAGATGTTTCCGGAGATGAGAAGTTGGCGTGGGGTGGGGGGGGGGAACGGGGAGGATAAGCTTCATCATGGCATCTGAACAGCATCTGGGGCAGATGAGGGTCGCAGAGGTACCCCTCGCAGGGGACAGTCACATTGAGAAAACATGAGCCCGTCTGCCCCAAGGACATTCAACTTTGTAGAGAGGAAAAAGCAAAGACCGCGAGACGAGAAAAAACCCACTTGAAAGCGCCGAGTGCGTTGGTGTGGTTGTGCACGGGTTTTCTTTTCTGTGACTCTTCCTGTTTTCCACTTCAACATCAAGCACTATAGTTCTCGTATAGTGCAAATCAAGCATCTTTTTGTGTTACCAACCAGGGGGGTGAACGTTGTGCAGCGGTTTTTAGAATAAATATGAAAGAAAGGGGATCCACGGTACTTTGGGAGAACAGTTGTTAAAATGACCTCTATAGTGTGTTTGCTATGTATGTAGTACTATACATAAGAATATTTTTTACTTTTTCATGTTAATAGTTTTTTTTTTTTCCCTAGCAATACATACAGTATATATCTTTTTTGTGTGTATGTGTGTTACACCGGCACTGCAGTTCTTATGGTTAAATTGAAGTGTTACACTCTTAGCATGCAGGTTGCTGGACCTCTATGGGAGAGGTAAGGTAGTATTTACACAGGGGCTGTTTTGGGTTTCCTAGTGCAGCTTCGTGACACTCCATTCCCTTCCTGACACTTATTTCAGGATGATCTGGAGGAGAGAGACAGACACAGGGGAAAAGAAGGAGAGAAAAATTTAGTCGACCTGTAAGAAAGACATTTGTTTTACTCACATGGATAATATAGAGTGATCTGCTTTGTAAGACGACATAAGTACATAGAATCGATGCTTTTATTGTGTTTGGTGTCTCCTTGAGATCTGGATCAAACTGTATTTGTCTTTTTTTCCGCCTTCTTAAGGCCTCAGAGTGCTTCAAACAAAGTGCTTATTGGATCATCTTAACAACGCCTGAAAACAATTTAACGACAATGTGATACGTCAGGTTACTACTGTGTACTACTAGGTGTAAAATTAGGCAGAATTTAAACTCATCTTTAGGCCCCAATCTCACCGAGATGTCGTTCCGAGAACAGCTGCTTCAAAACTGCTTTAGAATCATGTGTGGGCGAAAAACAGCGCCTGTGGCTGTGCGAGGTACCTGGGCCAAGTCTGACATTGACATGTACTGCGACTCCTTGCCTTGCGCTGGAAAGTTGAGTATTTTCGAGTTTTTGTGCGCCTCTAACACTGCAAGGAAAATGTGATGTGTGGTGAAAGACAGGAGCACATGCCAGGCGTGGTACCACAGGAAAACAAGCATTTTTCTGGCGAAACGATTCTGGAGATGCATTTTGTTGTGTTCGGCTGCTGAAGCATTTCTAAACCTATAGTTTGTTTGGTCTGGTCGGAATTGATTAACTTGGTGTGTTTGCCTGTTGATCTGGTTTCTTTTTACACAGAGAAAAAATCCTGTTAACTAAAATACATCATCATGAATGCTCACTCCACTTAGTGATAAGGTGTGTTTGGGATGGGAGCGCAGGAAGGTCAGCTTAAATATCAATAAGGCAATGTCTGTTGTTGGTAGTCGAAGCCTTGATTCGTTACCTGATTAGCTGCTGGTAAATAATTCAAAAGTGGCTATGGAGCCGTTTAAATTAAACTTGAAGAGAACACTCTGTATTCGGGTCAGATCAAAGTCAGATTATGCTCCAAGCAAAAACAAACCACTCCAACATCCTTTCGTAACCTGACTAACTATTTGCCCTCAAACCTCTTCTTCACCAATATGGAAACGATTCTGTTCCAGATAGTACACCCAATTTTGAACCATTTTAGAAAATTCCCTCTGTTGATGAAGTATCCTTGATGACAAAGATTCCGCTCAAAACTAGTTGAAAAAAATGACCTTGATAATAACAAGGTTACAAGAATCTTGAACGGCATTGGTTCAAGAACCAGAGCTAGTATGATGGAAAACTGATATGAAAGATCGGTGAAGTGTTTCTGAAGTGACTGTTGTGTTCAGATCGACCCAAAAAAATTGCACCAAGAGGGAAACATTAAGAAATGCAGGTTTGAAAACATCCTCAAGCTTTAGTAATTTTTTTGTGCTCATACATTAATCTTCAGCTGTCCTAAAGTCTACGCTGTTACTCCCATGTGTACGATAACATTGCGTTCTGATTGCAAAGACAGATATCCTGGAGAGATCTCAGGAAATGCAGTGGGATGCAGCCAGGAAGAGGCTACAATGGCAGTTTCTTCACCGCACCTCTGAGTGTGGCTCGCTCAGGACAACATAAACACTGTTACCTTGTGATGTGGTCGGACATCATGTTTGCACTTTGTTGAAGCATTCTGAAACAGTAAGGCATCAGGTGGGCAATGTGTACCACAGAAACTGTAATGTAATGTCCCAGAAGGTGAGACGATCACAGATAAACATTTGTCAATAAATAGTCCTTTTCTGTCTTAGAGCTGTGGTTATGCCATCTGCCTGCTGCTTCGTGCAGATAAGAGCAAATGCTTCTAATTATTTGCAAATAGCATTTGACCCAGGTCTGGTCACCTGTGTGTGCATCCTCTCTTTAGGAGATGAAGGCTAATCCAACACATGATATAGAAAGAAAGAGGGAGAAGAGAAGAGAAGAAGAAGAAGAAGAAGAAGAAGAAGAAGAAGAAATGTGAGAATTGTCTGTTGGGGGGGAGGACAGGTAGAAGAGCTGCTGGCTTCCAATCACGTGGTCGCCACTGGCAGCAAGCCAACACAGAACAAAGCTGCATGGTGCTTGTTAATAGACAAAAGACGGTGAGCAAAGGACAGAAGCCACTGGTCACATCACACATCACAGAAGGTCACCACAGGTGGAGAGCGTGTGATGTGCACGGGCTGAGAGGAAAGCCCGCTCCATAGAGCAGTATGGAGATAGGAAAATATTACTGGATGCCAGATGGGTGGGATCAGCCAGCTAGGATTGTACACCCCACCCGTCTGGCACCACAGTGGGGTAAAAACAAACACCAAGAATTGTTTGCAGGTCCTATTTGTCTTAGCTTTGGCACAGTAATACTGTCAGTGTGTTTCAGGCCAGAACAAGTCATGAGGAAAGAAAGATGGCGGACGTTTGAAGTATTGTATCGTTTTTTCAAAGGTTGATATCAGATTATTATTCTAATTGCACTGGATCTTAGTGACCTGGTCGGATAATTTGAATATATGTGACAAGAATAACGACAGGTTCCGTCCACGAGGATGGGAGAGATTGAACCCTGGTCCTCCAGCTGGAGAGCTGCACGATATAACAATCCCTGACTCTATTTAATTATAAGAACTTATCTTTCTATCAGTTCATGCCGCCAGAGTGATCACATGCAGCCTGGAAAGTATGTGATGTAATACTGTATTTAGACAGTCGAGGGCGCTGCTGCCTCACAATCTGTACAAGGAGCAGTGACGTTACCAGAGACCCCAGGACTGCTAGCAGTGTTGCAGATGTGTTAATATGAGCAGGGACACAGAATGACGTGATTGGTGACTGCTTGTCATGTCACAGAGGGTCATAACTTGACCAGACTCTGAACCCCTCAACATGTCTGCAACATGCTGCCTCGCTACGCATGTGTAGAGATACAACATCATGATTATATATGTGATTATAATCATTTGATAAGTTGTCTTGACATGTAACAGTTACGGGATGCTAACGGCTGATACTAACCAGCCAGCATTAGTAGAAACTCAGGATTTGCAGCTCAGTTATGGACTGAGGGGTTGTTTTTCAGCAAAAACAATGACGTCGGCACCATGTGATCTTTAAAAAAGAAAGACAAAAAAAAAATCAGATTCAGGGGTGTTTATTTGGAAAAAAAATATGACGAGGATGACTGTTGTAAACGAGGCATGTGGTGAATGCAGCACAGCTTGTGATTCGAAGTGTTAACTATGTCCTAGCTGGAGGGATCTTTATGCAGGGTGTGGAGAAGGGGGGAGAAACAGAGGGGGGCAGACGGAGACAGACAGCGAAGGCTGACGTCAGTGTTTCTCCGGCTCCTTGTCCCACATGCATCTTTAAAGAGCAGCTCTGCTTCCTGCTGCTACTGCTGCTGCATGCCAATTACAGGAAGAGACGGTGACTCACAGGAAGTGCACGCACTGCTGGCCTATGAGGGGCAATAAAGGCACAAGGTGCTGTGGCTGGATCCATTGTTAGTGATGAAAGGAGAAAGTCTGAGAAATTAATTTTCTTTTTCAACATTTTTTAACTAACCAGTTTTTTTCTTTGCGTTTTTTTTCCATTCTAGATGGGATATATGTCCTGTTGTTAAAGGTTTTTCTTCAACAGGTTAATTCAAAGAAGCTGGTAACATAGTGGTGTGAAAAACTGTCACAAAAATGTCCCCACAACTAGTACTAGTCAAACTATACATTTATTTGCACTTACACATATAAAGACACTCAATCTTTGTTGGTCTTGAATGTCCTAAATACAGAAAAATACATCCACATTCTCTGTTGTGGAAGATTCTGCATTCACTGAAAATGACGTTCTTTTGTTAGTTCGCTCCCACCTGTGGAACACTTCTCATCTGTTCATCTTTGTGTCCTCAAGGCACCTCAGTACCGAACTACCAGTAAATGATTGCCAGCTGCGTGAGGCCAGGGTGCCAGCATTGTGCTGAAATTTCTGCGTTTAAAATGGGGCACACATGCGTCACTCTGGCATTCGAACCTGGCCCTGCTTCCCCTGGCTCCTGCTGACACGCAGCAACAGGAGAGCCGCCGATCAGAGGGCCATTTTTAGACAGCTTCTGTGATCATTTTTCCTGTGTCTGTCTCAGCCTGACAAGCGCGGCCTGTAACTGTTTCCTCACATGATTTATTCTCGCTTTTGTCCCGCGACCAGTAGTAGGGTAAAAAGGTGAAACTGGGAAGAGTAGAAACAGGAAAGAAATCCAACATGGCAGCTGTTAAGTGCTGCGGGAATGGCCTGTATGTACTGTATTTGCTTGAACGTGTGTGTTTGCATAGCACACAAGCAGTACAAATGATGCCCCCTACTGCAGATGGAGAGGCTTATTTGACAACAACAAGAAAAAAAAAAGTGGAAAATTAAAACAGAACATGCAAAAACAAAACCAGGAAGTAGTGCAACACAACACAACTACTACTTTGCAAATGTGGGAGCTCTGAAGAAGTGCTTGCAAGAAATTTAAAGCGGTGCACTGGCACCGGCTCGCTGAGGTAGATTCTCTGGCAAATACCCACTCACAGGCTTTTCGTGTCAGTGTGAGTTCGCCCAGTGCAGGCGGGTGGATGGATGGGTGTGGGCTCGGGCTCAGCTGCAGGTTATTGCAGCTCACTATTAGAAGGCAGCACTTATTCAGAGCTCCGGGGACTGATGAAAGAAAGCTTTAAAAGGAGCAAACCTGATTGGCTGGTGCTGTTGCTGCGTAGGGGACACTTGTGGCAGGAGTTGTTGCTGCAGAGACAGTAGCAGGCGTAGCACTGTACATCATTGGGACTTTTGTTTTGACGGTGGGAAAGGGGAGGTGTGGGAAGAGGGAGGAGGAATGGGGGAGAGGGAAGGGGGGTGGCAGCAATGGACAGGTAGGTGGAGCATTATGGTAACCATCACAACCGTTGTGATGTGTGTGTGTCGACGGTATCGTTTGTTGTTGTAGTTGTTGTTGTTGTTGATGGTGGTGGTGGTGGTGGTGGCGGATGTTACAGAGAGCCAGCAAGCCATCGTTAGGGTTACACCGGCAGATGGCATGCAACCATTCACAATGCAAAGCAAGGAGGACAGAAAGAAAGAAAGAAAAAGAGAGCATGGGAGAAAAAATAAAAAAAACAAAGAGGAGAGAAGCTGATTACAATCACAAATAAGGAAATTTATACGGAAAATCAGTTTGCTGTTTTTCCCAGAGAAGTTGAGTTGCACAAGACACCAATTACAACGAATCAATGACATTTTTGGCAGCAGGGATGGGAATTTGATATTTTTTTAAGCCATGTAGGCTGATAACAGCAGGAAGCATGCCAAAAACATGCAACTCTGATGGATTGTTGGAATAACATGTTTAAACTCATTACTCCTGGTACTTAATTTTTTTCCTTTTAGGACCTGCTGGCGAACCAACTGGGACTTTTTGTTAATTCCCATCCCCTTTTAGCAGAGACAAACGCTCCAGCTATGTGGCTGAGATCATTTCTCTGGGAAACTGATTTAAATTTCCTGATAAACACAGCACAGCAAACAGACAGTAGCTATCCTACAGCTTAAGAACAGATCAGTCTGCAGTATTTTATCCACACTACCATTTCAGTCATAAACAAACAGTCATTAGCAAGAGAGTCAGTAGGGAAACAAGAGAGTCACAACTCTTTCAGGTGACACAAAAAGTGTTACATATCATAACTCCGCCAAAAGAAATGAACAGTTTGATGAATATCAATCCAACACATTTTTTAAAAGTTTCATCACCGCCACAAGAGTCGATGTGCCAAAGCGATGACCTTTTGTCTCACCTGCAAGGGCTGCAGATATCGCCCACTCATCCCCACTCCAACCACCCCCCTCCTCCATTTTTATACATCAAACAAAGTGTGTGAGAGAGCAAAGGGAAGGTCAGGACCTACCAAGACTGCTAGCAGGAGTCATGCACAAGACTGACCCTGTTGTGTTCATGCAGATAAAGACAGAGAGAGAGGGAGAGGGAGGGAGACAGAGAGGGAGAGAGAGAGAGAGAGAGAGAGAGAGAGAGAGAGGAAGAAATAAATGGGTTAATTGAGGGAGGAGAACATCAAGGTTAGACAAAGACAAAAAAAAAAAGCTTGAAGTTTTCACTCAGCTCAGATGCTACTATTGCAGTGGTGCTGTGGGCTAGCTATAATTGCAGGTAATGGTAGCAAGCAGAGGAACTCCCTTATTTCTGTGATGGCATTAGTGACAAAAATACTCTTTATATCCAGCTGCATCAAACATAAAGCAAACTTAGACATACTATTGCATATGAAATCGTAGCTAAGTCTAGCAAGCTGCAAAGCTGGTTCAATGAGATTATCATTTACTGTTTGCAAATATAAAAGAAGGAAATCATAGATTAGTTGGCACTTATTTAGAGTTAATATGAGAGAGGCAGCACATTTTTATCTGCATCCGTATCTTTACTTGCAAGTGGATGAGCTATAACAGTAATTTTTTAAGTCTGTTTGGCAATTTTAGCCTCAAATTGATATGGATGATAAGTTGCTGTACTTTTTCATTATTTATTTAAAAAAAAATTCACAGTCTCAGAATTGAGCTTCGATTGAATGTTTCTGACCACAAGATTAAGGGCCCTAAGACACCGGGCCGACCCCAATGTCAAGGAAGTCCGTGATCATCTTAGGCACTAGTTCATGCGGTGTGTCTTGCACAGCTGGCACTAGTCCACCCTTGTGGGCTGCTTTTCAGCCATCTGAGCAAGTAGTATTGGCTGTGACGCCTGTTGGTGAGGGAAATCACTGATTGGCTGTTGAGCTAAGTGAATCACTGCACAGGCAGAGAAATGGAAGAAGACAGGGCAAGTCCCTCGAGCCTGTTGCTTTAGTATCCATGATTTCACCCATTTAATGTGGTTTCTCCTTAGTTTCTCCCTCACCGCCGCCTCTTCGCCAGTGCCATTTGCTACTATCAGACATATTCTTGATTAGAAGCGGCTATATAAGCAGGAGGAAAATGAAAATGATGGACAAACATTTACACTGTATATCTGTAGTCCTAAAGCTTTTGGTTTCTCTTTCTGAATGCAGAAAACTACAAGACAACCACTATCCTGTGGTATGGAGTGTTAGTTCTTCTCATGCAGTTGCAAAACATACAAGCTAGTTGGCTATCAGCTGTAGTCTTTGTATTTGTGTTCAAGTGCAGCTTTTTGGCTGAGGCACAGGCAAAGTGAGGCAACACTGTTAGCTTTTGTCTCCTCTACTTCTATGATGTTGGTTGAACCTCAGCCTGGACCCAAGTAAATATCATGATATTTACTTATATACCTTAAATTATAATTCTGTTTCCTCAATATTTTGTGTAGAGTTTCCTCATCCATATCTCAGGGAGTAATATGTTTGACAGATTGATGTGATTACAGACTATATAAATAAAGCTAACAGAGAGTCTAAATCTTAAGAGCTGAGAAAGCAAAACAGCAGCATCATGCAGTGTCAGTACAATGATGTGCACAGGCATCAGATGAAGAAGGGTAGGATTTACTCCATCAGAACAATTCATATAAATGGAGAAACCCCACTTAGCAGATTTAAAAAAAAAAAAAAAAAAAAAAAAGGTTTGCAAGCAGAACTTTAACCCAGGGCTACATCCCACCCACACACAGATACAGAGGCAAGGAGGGAGGGATGAGGGGCTGTCAGGCATCTCACACCACAGGGTCCCAAAACCAGCAGGTAGAGAGAAGAGTGAGGGATGTGAGTCTCATCCTCGTGACTCAGTGTGGCTACAGGCTACCGTATTAGCTGCAGTTAACTCATTTAGTGTGTGACCCGAGGGGGCTTAAGCGACTGTTAGTGTCTATGAGAGGAGCAGACACAGAGTGCATTTTGTTTGGGGGGGAAATAACAGAAGAGAAATAAGGGAGCAGACTTGAATTAATTTGGGGGAAATGGCACAAAATTGCTTTTTTAATATAGTTTTTTGTTTTCTATATCGATGCCTGTCAAGATAGTTTAAATACAAACTGGAAAGACTATGTTTGCTCAACACTTTAAGTCATTATTTCCTCTAATCGGCTCATATTTTCTCTTTATTTTTATTCTCAGACTGGAGCCTAGTTACAGAGCCTTTGTGTTGGAAACAACTAGTCTTGTTTTGCTCTTTTGTATGCTCGGACATAACAGTGACAGGTGTATCATATCAAGTGGTACTATATCATATATTTTATTGCTCTGATCAAAGCCTGGCCTTCCACCTGGCAGCAATTACATGCTTATATTGGCAGGCACTACATCAAAATTTGAATAGTTGCAACATTAGCACACGCCATCACAGCGGGATCCTTATGTGCGTCATCAAATAGAAATGTACGACTTAACAGACCTGATCTTTATCAGGCGCCCTCGCTTCAGCATAAAAACTCCCAAAAGATGCATTTGTGAGGGATAGGGGGTTTGCCAATCACATTCAGGGAGTGTTATCTGCTCCTGTGCTTACATGCTCCGCATACCTATGAGTGCTTCTATTTGCATCAGTATCGATCGGAGCTCTTACCTGTGGGAAAGAAAGCGGGCTGCTGGAGCTGTGCGTTGGCCAGCGCCTGCTGGTAGTGCAAAACACTGGGGTTGAACAGGGAGCTCGACCCGTTGCTCTTCTCAAGTGCCGGTCTCTTTGGTAGGGGCTGGAGGACGCCGTGGGGGAACGCCTGTCCACACACAACACAGCATATTTGAACAGTATTCTTACAGAACTGATATTCATAAATCTGTTATTTGTCTATGCACAGCACAACAAGGCAAAAATGGAAACTTGCTCTAACTATCACAAGGACAATGACAAACTACACCATAGCAAGGCAATCAACAACAGTAAATAGTGTGTTATTTTAACATTACATCATAGTTGTTAATTCAATAAATGTACAGTATAATCTAGAATTGCCACTGGTGATCATACATGATAAATATTAAACATTAAAGTGTCTTACAGGGTTTCACAAAAACAAAAGAGCCAACTTAAATTTTGTGAGTGGCTACAGTACAATTAAAGAAGCTACATGCAAAGCAAAAGGTGAAAGGTCAAAGTACCAGGTCTACAGTTGCCTCGAGGGGTCGCTTCATTGCTTTGGCAGTCGACTGAGTCTTTAATTAGCAGGCAGCGAGCACATGATGGCAGTGGGCCAATGGGATTCAAGCGTATTAACATACAGGTAACAGCAAGCAGAGGTGCGTCATGGGGGACAGCATTGCATTGTGGATAGGTGAGAAGGAAAAAAACAAAAACAAAAATAATCTGAATGCAAGTATACCACATACAAAACAATAGGCATGCACATAAACAAAAAATTGTTTTGTTTACTTTAAAGAAACATTGCTACTTTTTGAATTAGTACAAAAGCAAAAAAAAAGCATCTACATTAACCTTTGGTTAAAAAAGCAAGATTCTATGATGTATTTCAAATCTACTGGGAGAGCATTGAGAAGTAACGTCAACTACTTCTGAACAAATCAACTTTTTTAATATCTACGCATGAAGAAAATGCAGTAAACACAACTGATTCAGACTAATACTGGGCTGACACTTGATGTGAGATCTGAACACAGGTTCTCTACAGTCCTACACACACAGTAACTACAGTGCTACTCTATTTGATGATGTGAGGTGGTTTTTGGGCCCGAGAGATGTCAACACTCACAACAGATTGGGATGTGAGTGAGCTCTGGTCAAAGCCCCTCGACTGACTGAACCCTGCCCTCACAGCTGGCAGCAAGAACTGGACGCACTTGTGAAGGCAGGTTTTAAAACTGTAACTAGCGAAAGGACTGTTGTGGCGGCGACAAAAAAATAATTGAACAGTCACACCTTTTTCTGTGGTGGTGACGCTTCAGGTCTGAAGTAACAAGTGACAAATCCTCAAACTAAATCTGCATCATGAGCGCATGTTAGTGTGATCGATGATCTTGGGGAGATGACGCAATGCGAGGCAACGTAATAGTTCAATCACAGAATGTGGAGCTCTGTTTATTCTTACATCTTACAAATATGTGTTTAAGAAATTACAGTGTTGACAAATCTAATATCAGATGTAGTAGCCAAGCTAAACTGTTTGCTTTTGTTAATTTAGTACAAATGTCCTTACACTTGATGTCACTGCTGAGAGGAAAAAAAGATGACGATGATGTGATGAGCACAGCACTTAAAAAGGGGTCCATGCACAAGCCTCTTGCTTCATGTATGTGGCTTTTCTAGTGGTATATAACAACAATTATCCTATTAAAGAGCAACAATGCATTGCTGATGCACTGTGGTGTTAACAGACTTAAACACTGTTGTTAGTTCAAATGGAAGATGGTCTATTAAAGTGACATGAAAAGCAAAGATGGCTGACTTGCGATGAGGAAGAAGTTCATAGCATGGCAAGCAACACATAATGTGGCACAGTAAAACAACTCAATAATAGGATCTTCTTACTGAATCAGTTTAACTGTATCTGTTATATCTTTAACCATATCTATCGCACACTTTAGCCTCTTTGCTTTAGATTTTAAAAAAAGTGAATTATGGATAATGATATTACCTATTTGGAGCAGTGCAGCAATACAGGGTTTATGGGTCTCTGCCTCAATAAAAGCGCTCCAGCTTAGACTAAGGGCTAAAAGAAGATTGGATCAAAGGTGCTGACTGAACAACTCATTGTCCTAATGTTAACCCTGCTCACCTCTAGCACAGCTTGTAACTGCTGATGGTAAATTGGGAATTGGGTCATAAAGTTGATAAACTGGGGCATATGAGGAAAACAGGAGGAGTACGAGGTATAGGCTTGTAAGGAGAATGCACTAGGAAGATGAACTTAATCTTATTTGACAAAGCTTCATGTACCTGGTAAGGCTTGTTAAACTAAGGTACTCGGTGTACAGAAAACAGCACTAACAGCTCAGGCTCTCTTTTTATAAAATCCATTTTTCATTTTCCTGTTGTTTCATGCAGCTGCTACCAAGTGCACAAACAAAACTAACCTGCAGTCACGGTCGCCTTATCATCCACAACAGTGGATTTATGGAGGAAGGACAAGGAGAGCAAGCAGCGGATGGAGCCAGCCAATGAGAGAGGTATGTGCAACGCGTAAAGCATGCCCATGCCATGGAGGAAAAAAAGTCAGTCAGCGCACACTGGCGCAGTACAAGGTGTGCGAGTGCAGCAGCCAAAGGACCAGTCAAAAGAAGCCACTCAGAGCCTTGAAGGGAGGGTGGGGCACAGCCAAGACACATTGCCAACGTACGTTTCTTTCTCACTGTCTGTCTGCATTTCCATCTGCCTGTTTGTCTCAGACTGTTGGGGGACTTTTCCAACTAAAGGCAGAGGAGGCTAAGCCCCCACCCACCAGTGTGGCTACATCCTCATCTATCCCTGATTCAATTTGCACTGATCTGCAGAGAGCCGCACTTATCATTGAGAGCACGGGGGGGAGGTGGGATGGGGAGAGGGGGGGGTGAGCCAGCACATTGTCTCTGTATGAACCAAGGGCATTGGAAAATAAAAGCAGACTGCGGTGAGATAATAACAGATTGTTCTTGCGGCATTATACTGATGCGTTTAGGTCTCACTAAACCCTGTTTATTGTATACAATGGCCTCACTTTGGGATGACTATTGTTAGTGAATTGTACACTGGAGTCCACTAGAATACACCAGCAGAGGTGGGTATGTTGTTTTATACAGTAATAAAGCAGCGCTCCACATTTTATGTTACTGTGGGTGTCATCATCAACAGCTTGTGTTTAAACCAGGTTGTGTAAACTAACATTATTTGCAACAATGTCATGTGTATTCAGTGAGTGTGATCATCAATCATCAATCATCAATCATCAATCAATCAATTTTAATTTGGTACAAAGTTGCTTAAAGGATATCACCAAAAAACAACTTATAGTAACGCCAAAACACAGATTGCTAATGCATCAAATTATAGAAGGTGTTGGGCTGTGTTCAATAAGCTACTAGAAACAGTTTGTATCCCTGGACATGCAAAAACCTCTTATCTCTTATTTAAGGTAAATGATTTAACTAATAGATATCACTATTAAACTTCCCCAGTTGATTACTTATTTTGATTTGATTAAATTTTATGTTTATTTCTAAAGAATATCTAATGAAATATATGGTATTTGCATGCATTTCCAGAACAAAAATCTGAGATAGTAGTGTTTGAGGTTTTTACAGAGGAAATGTTACTATTGTAAAAGGGTTAGGGTTACATTTTTGAACAATTATGATCAATTTTCACCATGTTTTCAGGGATTAAATCTTATATAAACAGTCTTCAGAATAAAGATAAAGATGTACATGCTGCTGAAATTGACCAGTGCATGAAACAACTATGTTTTCACCTGAAGTGTCTCTTCAACAATCTGTGCTTTGTATAACGCAGGTAGCAACACCTTGGCATAGCAGCCTTGCACCAGAAGCCCTGTGCTAATATGAATGTTATTTAGAGTGTGAATAAGAATGAATATATTCAGTTAACTTGCTCAGCCACAACCATAAAAACCTCCAATAATAACTTGTTTATTTGTTGCCCTATAAAGCCTCACTGGATATTATTATAAGAGCTAAGCTCCTCTAAGAAAGTTCAAGGTATTCTGTGTATAGGTGCTACAAAATGCCTTATTGTCCTATCCAGACCTTACAAGCTCTCACCCTATAAGTACTCCAAACAAGCAGAAACCTTGTGAGATTAGTTTTGCAACTACAAGGACACAAGTATGTGTGTTTCCTGCTCTACTGGTGTGTGGGCACGGGGTACAGTAGGTATAGTAAGGTTGCAGTGCTGTGCTCTCACCATTGCTGCAGCTGTGGCGGCAGCTTGTGCAGCCACAGCTGTCTGGTTGGCCTGGTGTTGGGCGGCCTTAATCTTGGCCTGCAGGTGGGCCGGGGGATGGAAGTACTTGCACTTCTCGCGGGAGCAGCGGCTCTTGATGTAGTCCATGCACACAGTGACAGTGTTGTCGCTGGTGTCGATCATGGGGCTGTCGCTTGGGTGGGCGAAGCGGCAGTCCGTCTCCCCGCGAGCGCAGTTGCCCCGCTGGAACTCACGGCACACCTGGGAGCAGGACAGTCAAATGCACATGCAAATATACACACACACACAAACATAGATAGATACACAGACACACAGATGTATGCGAAAAGAGAAAACAAAAGAATACACACAGACACATACAAACTGTGAATACTTGTGCTGTCAGTAGATTTCAGAAGCTAATTAGCTGGAATCAGTGCATTCACCAGACACAACTTAAACTACTTGTACTGGCTGCATCGATTCCATGTGTTTCTTGTCATGCCCTCACTGTATTCCTCAACCGCCTTTTACAGTAACTCAGGCAGGCATTTTAACTGTGGATGATGATATTGATTTCTTAAAATGATCTGAGAGTATTTTGGTGTCTGACTGTTTTGATAGTGAGAATCCTGAGAATTTTCGTGATGCATATTTAATCACCTCAACAAGCCTTCAGGCCTTTTCACACCAAGTCTAATATTTTTATACAAACAAACACCAAAAAATATAAGACATCTTGCACACAGAATCCAAGATTAAAAAACTTAAACACAGAGCTTTCCAAACTGCACATTCTTAGCTCAGGGCTATCTTTAGCCCTTGAAACTAAACTTCTATCGTGTTCTGAACTAAAAGATAACATACAGCAGAAAATTAAAGATGGCTTACGATATATTGTATTAATGTTTGCGATGTTATCAATCTCTGCTGCTATGCATTCTATTCTTCTGAGAAATCACTCAAGTCTATGATTATGCACTAACCTTTCCTATTAATGAAGGATGCTAAAAGATGTTGAAGAAACTAGAGGTGTTCCTAACAGCTAAAGGCGGCATGCATGGTGAATTTGGGCTGTCTCAGACGACAGGTGACCGACATTAAAGAAATGGGGCAATTTTTCTGGTCGTCCACAACAGTGGCGCTATGCTGCACTGTGAGAGAGGTTCAAAGTCACAGTTTTGTGACCAAAGACAGTCTGCAACAATTAGGATACCCATCTCACAATGTGACTAGTGCTACAGCCGTTGTCTACTAACCAACTAATATTCATAAAGTATTAGCTTCTATATTTACAGCTGTAGCACAGTGCAGATGGATGATACCAAGGGTGATGATTGTTATTTTTTTTACTTGTGACGTAACCTACTATTCACTAGTTGTTATCATTATACATTCTTACATGTATTTTTACTTGGACTCGTATCCAAGTTTGTTAGATCCATGTCGCACAGCATGGCTTACAAAAAACTTTGACTGAACTTTGCAATAAGATTGCTGCAATCCAAATTTCCCCTGACTTTTAAAAGAACGTTTAAACTTAAACTAATCTAAAAATAAGAAGAAAACAAAAAGAAAAAAAAATAACAGTCTAAATTAAGCACAATAGAATCACAACATAATCTGTAAGGTTAAACGTACATTGTGTACATTACACCTTAGATACAACAGTTAACCAGCATATTTAAGAATAGTAACAGATGCTTGTTTTTATAAGGCTACATTTGACTTGGAGGACATTACATTTCAATGTAAATTAGGTCAATATGTAATGTGTGGACAAATTACGGTGGGAATGTCTAATTGACTAACCGACTACTAGCGCACGTCCCTAGAAGAGAGCTCCAAAAAGAGAAAAACAAACTATACAACATTAAAAGCAGGTGGAGAAAGATAAGAAAAAAAATGACAAGCATATGAAGACTATGTTCTTTCTCTATTCCACAGCATAGGAGGCGAAGTGTTCAAAGGTTTTTACTCTATTCTGCTGCAGCAGACTCGCACCAACCTTACAGATGATCAAGCAGCTTGGGACTCAGTGTGAAAAGGCCTTAACACCATCTAACTAAACCCAAATGATTGTAGGATCAGTGAACCAGTCAGTGTTCAATGCTCAGAGGCCTCGCCATAATCACAGGGGGATCTGCTTTGACTTGAGACACACAAAGTCTACGCACACGCACACCGAACTTTAGCACAAATTCACACGCAACATTAAAACACACGTACAAAAACATGGACACACACGTGTGCACACACATGAAGGCTTTGTGTGGGAGTGTATACGTGTCTCAGAGGGATACTGTTTCATTAGAGCCAACTTCATTCAGTTGCTAAGTGATATCACTCCCTGAGAAAAACACATACAGACACACACCTACGCATCACCTCCAGGTCTTAGAGAGATTATTGTTTATCTTCATAAATGTAGTGGAGAGAGAAAAAAAAACTCCCCATTTCGCGCTGTTTCACAATCAGCAAGCTATTCTCATTCAGAGCTGTTTGCCAGGGGGCAGATGGAGTCCCAGTCTAACTGTAGCTGTCTAGCAAGTATCAGTTTGTGTTGAGCAAATTCCAGTATTAAAATCACTGTAATCCCACACTCGTCTCTTTGTTTCAAATCATGTTCCTGATACGAGCCTTAATTATCTCTGCAAGGGCTAACACAATCAGATGCTTCTTAACTGGTGCTCAAGGATAATGCATCAGTAAAAACTATTAAGTAAGGAGCCTAATGGTGTTATTTAGATGAATACTTATTTGATTGGAAAAAAAAATCACATGGGCCTTTCAACTCAAACAAGGCAAATATCACAGCTACGCCCAGAACTTGGTGGTATAAACAGACGTTTTATGAAGCTAAGATGCTTATCTCAGCTTCTAATTGTGTTGATTTAAGTCACAAATTAATTATAACTTACTTGCTCATGAAACAGATTGCTTAAACTTTTTTATACTTTCAAGTCCTTGTCTAGGGAAATTCATACAACAAGTAACCGTGTTCAGTTAATTCAAAGGTTTAAAGGCTGCTAAAAATTCACATAAAGCTGTATTTTGTTTTGTTGCTATGCCAACTTCTGTGGTAACCAGTGAGGAAGTTAGTAATATATATAGGTTGTCTTCTTTATATATATATTTAATACATTTTGCGTAGATTTATATAGGCACGGTATGTGGAAAATCTTTTACCACGATACCCAGAGGTCTTCCTGTCAATGCTCTGGAGCTATAAATGATACTCATTAGCACCATATATCTATAGCATCTGTCACACCCATCACAGTAAGATGTTACCATAATTATACTTCATGAGCTCAGAGAGAACATTAGTTATGATTAGCCGTTACGCTCGTCTTGTCAGTGAGAGGGTGGACTGTGATTGGGTGGGTCACCTCCAGCTTGTCGGTACGCAGCAGCTTCTGATTGGAGGAGGAGCCGCCAGTCACGGAGACGGGCGGGCTGCCGGGGACGATGACGGGAGTGCTGGGCAGGATGTCTGTGGGCACCAGGCCCATGCTGTGGGACATGGGAGTCAGGTAGGGTGTGTAGCTCAAACCTGCGCTGGAGCCCAAGCCCTGGCTGACTGGAAACGTCTGCTGTAGATGAAGGAAAAAACAACACTTACTTGAACAGCTCCTCTATCCTATCGTGACTGCTCTTTAAAGGATCAGTTTATCCTCAAATTTAAATGCAGTCATTGTCTGCTCATCCCCTGGAGGATTTAGGTGAATTTAATAGTCCACAAAACAATTTGGGAGCTTCACAGCAAAACAACGTTGCAGTATTCTCCTAAACAACTGAGTCGATGGGGACTTGTTTTAAAACGTAAAAAAACAACTGAGAGAAAACATAAAATTGCTCCATGGAGCTCATCCAATGTAATCCAAACTGATTTGAAAAGAAAATATACACACCCTTGATCATAATAATAGTGTTAGTAAAGATTTCGATAATGAATTCGGGATCTTGGGGTTTTCCCCATGACCTGGATTACACTAGACAAATTGTGTGGAGCCATTTATGTGTTTTGATTTTTAGTTGTGTTGTACTTCAATTTTTTAGGAGAGTGCTGCAGTGCTGTCAAGCTCAAGATTTTCTTTTTGTGAACTACTGCTAAACTTTGCCCAACTTTCAATTAGCATGGGGGTAAGGAGATAATGAGTATGTTTTTTTTGGGTGAACTTCTCTCTTGAAAATGCAGCTTTTTTTGTATTGCTTTAGCTATTTTTCACAACCTTATGTTCATCAGGGATGAAAGAAATGTCTGAATGGCAAATATGTACAATGATGGATGCAGGAGGGGAAGGAGGGAAGTGGTGGGTGAAAGGCAGAACGAGGGTACAGAGATGGAAAAGAGGGAGAGAAGTTAAGGAAAGAGGCACAAGAGACAAAGAAGCTGAGGGCACAGCTGTGCAGAGTGGTAAGAGAGAGGAGAGGTGAGGAGGGGGGAGAGGGTGTGACAGGTAGTGGGAGAGCCAGGGGGAACAGAGGAATAGATTTCAGAGAAAAAGTGGTGAGAGGAGGAAGCGAGGATAGAAACAAGAGAAGCGTTATTTTTTAACCTCTATGTACCCCGGGAAGATTTTGCTGAGCCAGCATGTTCTTTTTCAGCTACACCCAGCTTTACATTGATGCACTTAAACACGTTCACACCTGGCAGCTGCCCAATGCAACCACAGTGTACCGCAGACTGTCATAGAGAAGTTGGACTGCTCTTTGCATTGCTCAAGGGCACCCCGTGACTATTGTGAGGACGAATTCATGATCATTCACGCAGGGTAATCTGAGATAAAAGATCAAGTACGTTATAGAAAGCCAAAACAGAATCTCATATTTTCTTAATGACTCATGCACTGCTTGTCAGTTACAGCTTGTGCCAACTGACACTAGCATTTTTTTTGATTGGCATGAAGGGTAACTTCAGTCAAAGTAATGTCTTTGGATCATCTTTCCACGTAAACCAGTCAAGTGCAAACATGTAAGTGAAACACAGACATCAAATATGTGATATTGCGAAATGGTGAATTCACCTAAACAGATGTAACTTGATATGCAAAGATGTTTTAACAGGAACAAAACCAAACTTTTTTACAGTGCAGCAGTACAGAGCTCACGGCTATTTTCATAGTGAGTCACACGGCCATCGCCAGGCAATTCCCATATAAGCGATTCCAGCACTAACCACAGGTTGCATGGTGGTGCCGGGGATCATGAACTGCATCTGTTGGGCCAACATGGCGGCCGCTGTCTTCTGCTGGATCAGGTTATTTCGCCCGTTGATCTCCAGCTGGGTCTTCAGGTGGGCGGGCGGGTGGAGGTATTTGCAGTTCTCTCGCGTGCAGCGTCCCTGAGCGGGAAAACAAAGTCGGTGGAGGAGAGATTGAGGGGTGGGAGGGAAAGAGAGAGACAAACAAGGTCATGAACAGTCTTTTCTGAAAACATCAAGTCTCTGATCAACAGAATGAACAGAAAAGCAGCTTTTGATTATAAACCTGGTGATGAGCAGGTTGCATGTCTGCCTGAGGACATTGCACATATGTGAGCATTTGACTCCAAAACATCAAGTGCCAGGAGGAGGTTTACAAATTCATAGTTGGGGAGTGTGTGTTCCACAAATTATGAGTGATAGCAGTTTGTGACTATCTAGTGGGGGAAGCAGATACTTTAAAGCTTGGAGCAGAAACATTGTTGTAATGCTAACTTGTGCAACTCAGTGCACACAGGGAAATGGTGATAAAGGCTGGTGCTCTAGTTCTGATCCAAGCTATCTCGCCATCACGACTAAATCTCTGTAGCTTTTTGATGGACAGGTCATCTAGTACTCTCTCTTGAAATGCAAACGCAGAGTTGGCAGGGTCAGTCTCACAGAGACCCTGGTGGATGAAGGCAATTACACTGTCAACCCAGAGGCTAATGGCAAACACAATAATCCAATATGGATCCTCATTGCACTGCTTATTGCGAGGAGAGTGGGTGGAAGACAGGAGAGAGGTCAGGTGGGAGCAGCATAGTGAAGGGTAGGACACAGTAGTGGGAAAAGAGGCTGGAGCTGTGGGAAAGATAAAGAGTAAAGGTGAGGAGTGGTGGAAAAGATGTGGGCAGAGTGGAGTGATATGAATTAGTGCAGAGGGGGGAAGGGGAGATAACAGAAAGGCCAAGAAGAATAAAGGAGAAGACATGTCACCTTTGGTGAATATGAGAGTGGCCAAGTGAAGCTAATTAGAATGAGGGGGACCACATAAGAAAATATGACAACTCTGATTATTTTAGCTACGGAAGTGCTTTACTCAAACACTGATTTTAGTCCTAAATCAAACATACAAGTCACCAGACAGAGCAACGGATTTAAGAACCTGGCAGTGAACAAGTAGAACCAGGCTCAAATAACCATCATTCATGTTATTCATTACACCTTAGCTTTTTTTGTAATGAAAAATTCATATCCAGGAGTTTCCTGGGGAGGTCATTGGGAAAACAATTATGGTGCCTGGAGGAACGAGCGCAAGAAACAAAGTAGGAAAATAAGTGACACACTGGAGACACCTTCAAGGTTTTAGAAGCAATAGCCAAAAGGGCCAAGAAATAATAATAGTGTTGGTAGTAATCACTCGATAAAGTTGCTACCCTTGTTCTTCGTGATTGAATCATACACCATAGCAATCACTCAAATGACAGGGGCTAGGAAATAAGGTGGATATCTGCTGTGAAAAGGGTCTGGATTACTGCACTGCAATTGTATTTCTTTCTGTATTTTTGTCATAGTATATCTATACTGTATTCTTATATTTCCTTTATATTTGCGCTTTTTCTTCGGTTTATCTGAAGCAATTCTGTGTCTTTCTTTGCCCGTGTTTGAGAGGGGCTACACAAATAATCTTGTTAACCTTGTAATGCTGTGTGAACTGATTGAAGGCCATCATATCCTTGCCACAAATGTTTCTTAGTATTTGATCTACTGTGTGTATACATGTTTTGAAAGCACAAACATTTCATCCCTGTGTTACTGACACAATATTGATCTTGATTAATGATAGACTGGCTATGGTAAAAAACATTGTGGCATTTGGATTTGTTCATATTTTCAGCTGAGCCTGTAGTCTGGAGGAGCAAGTGAAAAAAAAATCAATCGAATAATAGCCTACATTAGTCTTATTGCTATACTATTTTCAGAAAAGCACATAACTGCCACACATACCATGCGTGGAGATGCAAATGAATAAAAGTATGATATGGATTATTTTTGTTAACACAAAGGCTTAAAAGGCCATAGTGTCACTCCCCATGACACGGGGATTTGAATTAGCTACTAAACCTGTTAAAATCAATAAAGCCACACAGAGAGCTTTATTTTTCTACGGTAGGTGGGCAGAAAAGAACTTTTAATCAAGCACAGCTCAAGGTATAAGCCTGGCTTCCAGTGTAAATAACCAATAATCTTCAAGTCTCATCAAAGGAAAAACTAATAAAAACCTTGCTATCCTTTTCTTCCTGACAGATATTAAGGACACCCCGCAGAGCATCAAACACACTGTTGGTATTGTTACAATTGGTTTTCATTCAATTGCTTTGAAGCGGCCACATAGGATATTAAGTCTGTAGACACTATAGGCTTTGTAATTGTTGTTTTCACATTAATAAACGCACAAAAACAAGAATTAGAGCAATTCACTTGGACACAAACTCTGGCGACGCAAGTGTCAGATAACAGATTGGACATTCACAGAGTCGCTCTGTAATCATGAGAGACTGACCTCCACACCCTGGTGATAAAGCTGTGACGAGCCACTGAGAACCCCCCCTGCGTGGTTCACATGCACAAAATCACACCTGCCCATACATATGCATACTAAATCACAGGATCACAACAAGCACCGCCCACATAGACTGGCAAAGGGATACATGCACGCAGATAAACACTCTGATACACACAAACACGTGCACAGTTCTGTTAAGTCCTGTCCAGACCAGAGGAATAATGTTAGCGCTCAACCCCGCAACCAAAAACCTCAGAGGTGTCGAAACTAATCAGAGCCTTACAGTATGCACTGCCACTGACACTGGGATGAGGTGTGTGTTTGTATATGTGTGTCTTGTGTATCTGCAGAAAGAATGCGTAGGCAGGTGTAACAGTGCATGTGTGTGTGTGAGTGTGTGGGCGGGTGTGACTCTGTGTGCGTGAGAGAAGGAGCTGCTGCTGAAGCTGAGCTCTGGACGACATCCCAAACCGAGTCTGCAGGGAACCACAGCACTGCCATTGCGCCCTACAGAGATCACAGACATGGACGGACACAAATAAAGACACATGCACACAATGCTTGCAAACGCGCACCGCCACACACAAGCACGCATCACATGCTCATGTGGACGTAAGAGTGAAGCCATTACCTCCTCTTCTGCTCCATATTATGTTCATCTATAGCCTGTGTGAGCGACACATGCTTTTCGCAATTGCTCTGCATTATTTCCCATTTAAAGTGATGAGGTAAATGGTGGTGACGCTACTTGAGAGCGTGTTTTATAACGTACAGGCACTGCTGCACTAAGTGCTAGCCTTGGTCTCGTAAAAAACCTTTCCTTCATCCTGTCAAACTTGGTTCGAGAGGCTTTTCTCTCCGACGTACTTATGATCTATCACGGTATTGTGCCTGGTCTTTGGATTAACTAGCTTCAATTTGTCTCCAGTCTTCCTTTTTGTCTAGTTTGGAGCTGTAAGAAGCAAATAAGCGAAGTACCTTCGCTGGGGCTGTCATGGCAATGGAATATCTAAAAACGGAGAAAGAATTCAGTGCAGCATTCATTTCTAAACAGTCATTATTTGCAGTTTTATTGAATAACCTAACAAGGTTATATAAATTATGTGTGGACTGATGGAGAGGAAAAACAACTTTATCCATCTCCACCGATATCTATATTTCTAAAAAAACTGTTGAAAGCAGGATAATGACATGTCACCTGTTGTGTTTGGTTTCTTAGAGTGTTATATCTAACTGCCATACATTTAAGGTAAGAAACGTTGATTTCTTGAGTGTCATTGCCATGCATCTGGTTTCTCTACTTGTCATGCACTGGGATGGTGGCCAACCCATCATACAATCCAAAAGCGTAAGTATATGAAGAATTGGGAATGAGACTCAAAAATCAAATTTTCTTACAAATAGCACCTTTAAAGGGACAACAAATAGGGGGCAGAATAGCACCAGAGTAACCACTAATTACTGCTTACTATACTCTTTAATGTGACCAACTGTGCAGCTAGTGGCCCTATTAGCTGCTAGGAGTCAGCCTGGACCGTGGCCATATTTAACAGGAGAGTCACCACAGGCCGCGAAGCTCACAGGCTTCCCAGTGAACAGAGCTGGGCAACAGACAGTTGTATTTTCTGTTTGATAAGGGAAATAGATGTAACAAAATCACCTAATTTATTTAGTTTATTAACAACTAAGAGAGCTTGTGAAACATAGCAAACTCGACAGGCTGGGACTAGCTGGTTAGCATGCTAACTTTATTTTGTCACTTTCCGTTGATCCTGTTCGTTTTTTGAACGTTTCAAACCAAAATTCTGGCCCTATCTTAGAAATTGCACCTTTTAAGTTAGTATTGACATTGAAGTCAAAACTTTTATAACATTTATATAGTCATAACACACTGAATTGGAGGAGATACTGTGTAAATACCAAAAAACTAAATGGGTTAAAGGTTAGTGGGCACCTTCGTCATGCATGTTATCCAACTTTCTTATAGATCCAGGGTCGCTACAGGTACCTATTAAAAGGTTAAATATGATCAGGGAAGTCCAATTTGAGTAATGAGTGACTGTGAAGATGCCAAACTACGCCAACTACATAGTGCTATATAATATTATAAAAGAATCTGTTACTGTTGAGGATAAGAGTAAGTCATTCAAGCTACTACCTAGACTGCACAGTGGTGTTATGCATATGTCTTTTACTAGATTAGACTCCTGGAAGTCTCTATGCCTAATAGTGAAGAGGATATGGATTTGCTATAAATATGGTTAAAGGATATCAAAATGGCTGATATCCTTTGAGGGTGTTAAAGCATTAGGTTGCACTCGAAAGAGGAGATCAGTTCATTTAGAATAATTTCAGCTGCATTCAGGATGGAGATATGAGGTCAGGTAGTCCTAGACTATACGCATGCTGGGCTAATCCTTTCCCGGGACTGACATCAAGGCATTCACATCCATCATATAACAACGTTGATAACAACGCACACACCCTCACACACACGTTCTGATGCATTCATTAAACTCGGGGTGGTGTTAATTTATTGGTACTGTGCACAGCAGTTAAAAAGCTTTCACCCACATCACATCTCTCTGATTAGCTCGAAGTAAGGGTGAAAATCTAACATCTGCTTTATGGGAGAGGTAATTCTTGCTTTAATAAAACATGATAAGGCCAATTGCAAGAACTGCAGAGTGACGGCTATACATAGCAATTACAGTATGTTTGGAGTGTGCGACCATTACTGATGATCATCAATGAAGGGTCCAGGCTGCAGTTTGCCACACTTGGGAATTCAAAGCACATTCGATGAGGTAAGCTTTGTCGAAAGGCGGCACTGCATCACATATAAAAAACAGGACTGCTTAAGGCTCATGCTTCATGCAGTGAGGTGGTCCAGTGACAGTGACTGTGCTAAAAAGCAACATGCGTGGCTGATGACATTGCTGTGCCATCATGTGGTTTCAGACCTTTATCTTTTTTTGAGAGGGTGGCAGACGCACGCAAACACACAAACACCCACAAAGAACGACACACAGTGCGCCTTCTGTCTAAGCCACCCACTCGGAGCAAAGCAGAAATCCATTCATCGCGGGCATTGCCTCCGAGCTGCCGTCTATGAAAAGGATCTTTGAAAGCACCAAGGCACCTCTGTGATTCACGCGCCTGCCGCCGGTGTGTAGCCATAGCTACACGGTGAAATTATACCTTTCAGCAGGGTCGCTCACATGGCAACCTCTCATTGTAGGCTGCAGCGTTGCCTTAGTGTGCATGAAATGCTATGATCCATGCTTTGGGATACACTAATAGCGGCTTTGATTCAGATTGGATAATTATCTCCTTTGCGTCGTAGTGAACAATGAAGGAGAGATCAAAGATAAATTATCGCTTGTTTTCACTTGAAATAGATCCTCTGTCCAAGAGACATTACCACTGGCACGTTCTTCAAATCCCCACAGCTATTGCCAGCAAGATAGCACCCACTGTTTGCCAAGTTTTCATACAGTAGTAATGTCAATAAAAATGCGTTCCTTATTAGGATTGATCCGAAGGGAAAATTATTCCTTTAACATCCAGCAACATCCAGAGTTTTTTTTTGCATTCTGTGATAATGGCTGCCAGTATGTGAATTTAACATAATTCTGTTGACGGGTATTCTGCTAACATTGGTTGAGAAGTCGAACAATAGAGAATAATCAACAATAATTTACATAATCAATCTATCTTTTCATGAATTTATAAACATTTTTGCTTTGCTCTGCTTTTTTCTTTTTTATAACACTGTAAGTCAGGGTCAGATGGGAAGTCCTTTAAAGGCATCCATTTATAAACTGAAACATTGTGTTGGACATTCTTAGATCCAAAATAAATGGATAAATCAGAAAAAAACTCTGTAGTAAGACTCTAATGAAAACATCTGTTACTTGTAGCCCTAAACTATTGGTTCTTGTCTCCATGTGTGGCATTGGAAAAATAGAGGACTTTTTTCTCAGCATTCCACTGATTAAACTCAAAATCAGACACAATATTATGTAAACCTTTAACAAAGGGAGAGAGAAAAACAAATCACACTCACTGGCATGAGAACACAACAGACGAAAAAACCCAATTCGCCCAAACACAGCAACAGAGTGCTGAGGAGGGATACAACATTTCTCCTGTCTAAACACAACATAGCTATCATGCTGTACCACTCCGACTACAGCCTCTGAGATGCACAGAGGCAGGGCTAAAGAACAGAAAAACACTTGCATGGGAAACATTCATCCTCTGACCATATATATTTTGCACAGCCTGTGACCCACTTCCTTGTTGTTCGCTTGTATAATGTTTTCAATTTCGGCTCCTAATGTCTGAATGTCTTTTAACTGTCAGCAAACGGCATTTTAACAATGAATTTATTCAAAATGTTATCCAGACGGTCACAAGGAGTATCTCTCGTGAGACAGCTGTGAGTGTCTGATTCTGAGCTAATACAGCTGTGACATTTTTCCTCAAAGCAAGAAAAATCTGACAGAAGGTAAAATCAAAAGCAGTTTTCCTGCAGTTCTTATGATACATACTAATGCTACAAGAGCCATTATAAAACTAAAGCACCTCATGGAACAGACCTTAGGTCTGAGAAACATAATAAACCGCCCAGAATATGACACATTAACAGGGAACACTGGCCCAAATGGTCCATGTATAACTGGCATTAGCATCCCCTTGCTGGGTTTTACGTTGCCATCTTCGTCAGTGGCAAAAACCCTTTCCTCGACCCCCCACCTCCTTCATCAGCCCGGCTGAATGGTCAGAGTGATGACTGTTGTGTGTCTGTGGGTGGCACAGACACAGAGGACCAGTCTTCCACCCCCTCGGCAGAATAGCGCTTCAGTTGTGGGCCCCTCCGTTCACCACTGTAACATTTGCATTTTGCCCTCAATGGGCGCTCTATCCTCTGGCCTGCTGGAGACAGAGAGTGGCTGCCTATAGACTGCAGCCGACAGAAGAGCTGTAAATGTCCTCGTAAAGGCGACTGAGATGTGCCTTTAGATTACATCCCTGAGGTTTCAATCGGCCCTTAATGGGGAATCTAGTGCTCTGGTGATTATCCACGATGGATACACTCAAAATGAGCTATTGCTTTTCTTTCCCATATCAACACTTCAAACTTAGAAGCACTATCGATGAATTACACAGTTCCGAATCCAGGGAATCTGGGATGTGTGTGTGCATGCGATTCTCCACTAAGCCCCCTTTTCTCCAGCAGCACAGAGAGGCTGGGTAGGCTTTACATATCCCAGCCCTGGTGATGTGTTCCTGATGCTAGCGCAGCGCTCGGTGACAGGATCAATGGCAGTGTGACTGGCAGTATTGGCGGACTGCAATCCGGAAAAACCATCAGGAAAAATGTATGGTCAGCACAAGACAAGAAGTGGCTAATTGTGACGGGTGGATGCACCACCAAGGCTGTGGACGCAGCTGTGAAGAAGGGCAGTAGGATACAACAAACACAACAAACCCTAAAGGACACAGTAAAACGTTTGTAGAGGCAGCTGATCTGCTTTTGCTCAAAGAGACCTGACAGGTACAGTGGATTTTTTGGATGGCTGTATCCTAAAGAGAAACTGTAACAAGTCCTCTTCCCCCTGATTATCCGATTGTCCTTCTCAGCGCAAGGAGGCCCGCTGTGAGAAACTGACACTAATTTTTCTGACATGAAGCCTGTGATATGTGTAATCCCCTTAGAGCATAGCCGAAGAACCTGTTGTATCCCCACTGACCAGCAAAGGCGGGGGGGTGGACAGGCGCTCGCTCTTTCTCCTTGTCTTTCAATGCTCCCTCTCGTCTCTTTCTTTCCTTTCTCCCACAATGCCTTGTCCTCGCAGTAGCGGAATTTCCTCCTGTCTTCAATGCAATGTAATTTGCATTGTTGAGGAATACGCAAAGCCAATGCTGATCCTTTGGCTGTGTGTTTTGTTTACAGATATTCGTATTTGTGGCTATAAATACCCAAATAAGAGCATTTCTTGGCTTGCAACAGATACTGGAACTGATCCTGGAATGATCGCTTTCAGGAAGTTATGCCTCATCTCCACAATTCAAAGATGAAAATGTTGACTTTTCCTTTTTCCGACTTCCCAATATGCTGCACATTTTGCCTTTCTATAAGGCATCAATGAAAAAAGACTGTTATGTTCATAATGCATGCCTTACTTTCTCCTCTTTCTCAGTTGCTATGCTTCGTAAGCGACTTTTTCCAGGAGCACTAGCAGCTGCTTATGGGTCAACCTATAACAGCTCACAAGGAACTCATTTCTTTGAAAGCTAACCCAGCTATAAGACACCAACAGGACAGGCACTGCAGTGCTCACACGGCTGCGAAAAAGTGGACCCAGTGATCCTAGCAATCGGTAAAGTAGCGAGGCAATGGATGCACATGGACAGGGCTTCCCTTCATCCTCAAACTCGAAGAATGCTTCCTCTAAAGGATCCTGTTTTGTTTTTTGGGCTCTAATGGATCCGTTCGGACTAATGGATCTGTTTGAAAGCGGTGAGGCTCCAGGACACCGGGAAACACTGAAAATCCATTACCAAATGATAGCCAAAGGCTTTTTGCTTACATTCAGGCTGGTAATGAAGAACGTGAATCAGTGGTGAACAGTGGGTAACAAGAAGTTGTTTAAATGTAAAATTGTAGAGGGACCCCGGCCCGGCTCCCAAATCCTTCCCAGCTCAGATTTGTTGTGATCAATTATATTTGGACTGGCTATTAAACTACAATGTAATCAGTGATAGAACAAACATGAAAATACCACCAGTGCAAAGGACAGAGACCAGGTAATTTAGAAAACAATAGTCTGCTTTCTTTTTACTTGTCGAGCACTCGCACACGTTAAGACTGTGTTGCCTCAGCAGTAATTAAGTGCCTTTGTTTCACCAGCTGTAATCCCACAGATGGAGTAGTACTGCTGCTGACGCCCGAGATTACCCAAGGAGAGAGAGAGAGAGAGAGAGAGAGAGAGGAGAGCTAGGAGAAGAGACACACAGACAGGGGTAGAGTGGGATAAAGGTGAGACTGAAAATGTTTGCCCCTAAAGCAAACACTCCAATCTGAGATGTGTAATAAAGGCAGCCTGCGCTGATCACACCCAAGTATCATAAACAACTGAACGAGTCCATCTATCTTTCCTTCAGCTGACACTATTTTAAGATTTCATTAGTCTTTCCTTTGGCTCACATTGTTTCCTTGCAAGTCATCGTGATGAGTGTTGTGCATCAGCTGGAAATCACATGCTAGCGTTGTCACTATGCAGCACTCGCACTGCAGCTAGTGATCAGTTTGCTCAAACTGCAGCTCAGGCAGTTCGAGGAGATGTGGTAGCTGTTTGTCTGTAGTCAAAGTGATAATTAGAACTGCGCTATTTGTAGATGTCACACTAAGGCCATGACGTTAGAGGTGGCACAGAATACATGGCTCTTTTCAAGTGAGAGAAAAGAAAGAAAAGAAGAACATGAAAGTAGGAGGAGATTTGATAGTCTCGACGACAACAATGAAAAGTCCACTAAAATCAATAAAAAGGGCATTCTGAAAAGCCTAATGGTGATTTTCTGTACTAGTGCACCTCAACTGTCTGCAGGGTATAAACAATATTCCATCAAGAGCCGTGATACATAGTTGTGCAGGTTATGAAACAAGTTTTTGTTCATCCGTCAGAGGTTGAAGGATTTCAACAAAGCTTTCATGTAGCCTTGCACTAGAAAAAAAGCACAGGCAATTTAAAAGTACCAGCTGCAAATTAAGGTGATCAGCTTTCAGGTGCTACCCACGCTGGATGTGCGTGTATCATTGTGGTAGCTGTTTTGTAGGAGATTTATGGTCAAAGTGTGGCTGCATTGGCAGCGTTGCGAGGCACCTGCAGAGTCCAGGTCCCCGCTGCAAATCCAGCTGGAGGCTGAAGCCCTGCTTCAGTTAATCTGATCATCTGTGACCTGCTGAGACATGAAACCCACCCTTCAGAGCTCCTCTAATCTGCACACACACAGACACACACACACGCGCTACACATAAACACACACAGGGTTGCAGGCATGCAGCTGACAGGTAGACACATAAACACTTATGCCAGCATGTGCCCACTTGCATGCATGCAGCACAATCAAAGTGAAGCAACTGTCTCACTTTCCCACACACACAATCTTCAACAAATACACACCCTGAAAGGCGGCTCAGCTATGACAATGCCACCTCTCAGGCTGTTGATAGGTGAGTCACAGCTAAAAGACTGAGGCATTAGCCTGCCTACGACAGGCTGTCATTTCCCTATGCTGAGAAGATGGATCTTGTCAGCTTTGCGTTGAGATGACAGCAGTCCTCTAGCCAACTGGAACTTCAGCCGGCCATGTCTGTAATGTATTTTCATATAAGTAGGTTACATGATGTTGATGCCCTAGTTCGAAAAGAACTGTGCCACAGACCCATGAGGAAACAGCACAAAGCCAGTAGGCCTTATTTTAATTTCCTAATTTTACATTTGTTAACAGATACCTCAATTTCAATCAGTCTCAGGCGATAAAAGCTGCCGCTGTTCCAGGACGCTCTGAAAATAACACAAACCCACTACAAATGCTAATGAGAGAAATTAAACAAACAATGTGAGAAAATACAAAAAAGGCTAGCCTACATCTTTTTTTTCCCGGCTGACACTATCGACCGCGTGTCAGAGCGTGTTGAGGAGTTGTGTAAATCCATAAAACAGATAAAGGAGGATAATGAGATGGAAGGGAGAGAGCAGATCTATTCATCAAAGCCTCTTTCTAACACACTCAGCAGATAGGGGCAGAAATGTTGTATGGCTGCTTACTCTCCAGTTTGGAGATTAAAGCTTTGGTTGCTGACAAAAAAGAAGTTGAGAGGTTTATGATTCAAACAACAGACACTGGAGAGCCTAGTTACTCGAGTAAGAATATAGAAGCACACTAGTATTCCAATTATGGATCTTATCTTGTCTCTGATCATATTTTCAGGATATAATGCCTCAGTTATTTATATTAATGTCCATGGGATGAGATATACAACTTAGACTCAAGACTAAAATCATTTCAAACTGGACAAAAACATACAACCACTACCACTGGCTTTTGACTCTTTTTCACCCATTCCAATATTTTTAGGGTCCGATGCCAATATTAGGGAGGGAAAAATGCTGATGTCAAATATTATCCAAAACGCCTTCTTGCAATGATTCCTAAAATGTGGTTCAAACCATTGTGACAAAGATATGTCATGGAGGCAGGATATTTTACAGTTTAGTGATAAACTTTATTCTACAAACATCAGTGGACTGAAACAGTACCCCTAGAATAGTACCCCTAGTAAGTAACCCTAACCCTAACTTCAATAGGAATTTAAGAACTATAAATAAACCAGAGCGTTTTATTTCCATTTTATTGGCCTGGTTTTGAAGCATCTTCCGGATGCAGCCTGATGAGGTATCTGATCTGTCTTCCTACTGTTCCCTGTTTTCTGATGCATTCATAATGTTGAACACATTGAACACACACATTCATACGCTGTTAGCAGGGACTCCCATGCAAGGCACTACCTGCTCATCAGGAGCAATAAACACTCATACACACACACACCAACAGAGCCACCGGGAGCAAATTGGGGTTCAGCATCTCATCTAAGGACACTTTGACATGTAATCTGCAGGGGCTAAGAATTCAACCATCGACCCTCCTACTGGTGGACGACCACTCTACCTCCTGAGCAAAAACCTGCTAATAAAATGGAAGCCACCAATGTACTATATATCTCCAGTTGTCCAACAGAGGCTTGTGCAATTTCATTTTGCTATATGCAACCAAATGGGAATAATGTGCAGCATGGCCTGGATCGGCATGTTGTTTGTTGGTTGTGATGATGAGGCCTCTGAGGATGTTCTCTCCCATGGGCTGAGCAGACACTGAGCCCACACGGAGATGATGAAAACAGCCCTCATAAGGTTGAGGTAGAGAGGCCTGAATTATACATAGATAAAGTAATGAGTGCTCATGAAGATGAGATCAATAGGCCAGGGTACAGCGACTTTAACAGCCTTTGAGCTGCATGGTGTGTTTCATCTCTAAATCGTTGGATGCAGGTAAACATATCGATCTCACTATTCACCCATGTCATCACGCTGCTTTCTTGGTATTCTTTAAGGTGAGCGTCAGCTCTGTGGAGTGAATGAATCAAAAACAGAGTGAGAGGCTGACTGAAGTCAGAGGTAGGGAGACGCAAACGGAATGAAGATAGAGAGCAGTTTTCAGAGGTGACATCTGTTTTTTTATCAACCATGAAATGCCTTTCTGGCAAAAAAGAAAGCAGGAATAAATTGCTACCAGTACTGTGTGTCTGATGTAACCATTAAACCTGACGCTCTTCCTACCGTGGATGTTTTAATGGTTTGCAACAGCAAATGTGGTGCCACTTTATGCCCCCCACTGGTACCACTTCTCTTGTCATCTACCTCTCCCTTCCTCCCTCCCTCCGTGCCTCACCCACCATGGGTTCAACCCTACTCTGTGACGGTGAGCGCTGCCAATTAGTGTCCTCCACCTGTCGCCGCGGGTCACTGGTGCAGGCATCTGCTGGGTGTGAAATTGGCCATCTCACTTTCGTCCATGAACTTTGTATGGCCCCCGTCGGCCTAAACACATGCGCTCGCACATAAACACACACACACGCGCACAGCAGCACAGATATGCCGCTATGACCTAAAGTTGACCTTTACGGTATGGCCACCCCGTGTGGCAGGGGCAAGGGGGAAGGGTGCGATACAAATAATACCTCTAGCTTTGACTGGGTATTAAGAAACTATCCCTACTAGAATAGACATATTACCATGCATGTTTCGGGGCATCCAATGATATTCAAAAGCTTGTTGTTGTGACATCAACACATTCCCAGATCTCAGAAATAAACTGGGTGAGTGCAATATTACTAATGCCAAAACTACAAACATGAGACACCAGTAGTAATAAACCAGATTTATACTTTAATAATACATATCATTATTGTTGTTGTGTGAGTTCATACTGAGCTCAGCTGAACAAAAGACATCAATAAAGCATCATTTAAGAACATCTGAATTACCAGAGCGTGTATTGTATGAAAACATATCAAACAGCTCTCCTTCTAACAAGGCAGCTGCAAGCCTTTCATTCACTAATACGTACAAGTCATTTACACAGACTCTGAGGCTTTCATCAAGGCAAGCTCTATCAATTCACTCCCAATTTGGAGCAGCTACACTCGAGCCAATTAAGTTTGATGTTTCCAAGTAAAGCTAGATTGGCCTTGAAAAAATTGCCTACTGCGACAGAATTATTGTTTTTGGGTACTCAAACATTCTAGGCCAGACTGAAGCACACCTAAGCCGACACACCAGATGGTTTGTTACACAGAACCATCAGGGAAGTCGCCCATAGAAACTGTTCAGAAAAGGTCAGGCAATTTCAAAATATACTTGGTAAGAGATTGGATGAAGCATCTGTCTGTCACAGTCTACCACAGGCTAACTTCAACCACTCAGCCATTGTTGTTTTCCAACAAACAGTCACTCTCTCTGGCTGTCACAGCTAAACCATGCCTGTAACAACAAGCAGGGATCTTGCTAATCCAGCTGTCTTGCCAGGTAAAGACACACCTATGTGAACGTTATACCACTTAACCTTAATCTGATAAATATAAGAACTACCTCTTCGTTATGTGTAAGGTGCGAATTAGAATTGAAAGTTAGCGTGCTGGAAGAAAGCACCATCTTTTTAAGTGCTAATTCTGAGATGGTGGTCTCCATTCAGCTCGTCAGTGGCACAGCAGACAGCACAGGGAGCGTTTCACAAGAAATGATGGCAGGCTCCGCTTTTTGCCGCGCAGTCCATCACTGCCACTCGTCAAGCCTGAATAGGATATGAGTCAGAACAAGTACACTTCTAGGAGAGTCCACACAGGGCACACTCCATTGTCACTTTACCATGCTTTTTAGAAGGCAGGCATATGTCAATCACTGTCAGCCCAGTTTACACTTATCACTTTATTAATGCAGAGTAATTTTCATACTGATGTACCAGCATATAGGCCTAGATATTTTCTGCACTGACACATGGGATTGGAGTGTCATGCTAGGCCTGGCTCACAACAGCCTGTTGGACACAGACCAATAGTCACTTAGACAAAAAGGTGGAGAGAACCCATTCTGGTGTAGGGCCCCAAAAGATTGCATTTCTGTTGCCTCATTAGATAGAGCCAATTAAGAAGATCTCTGTCTCATTATAAAGGCTTGCCCCTGGGAGACAGCTGGGCCTGTCTATCTAACTGTTTGTAGCTCCCTAGGTGTGTGTGTGAGTGTGTGTGTATGAAACGGGGGTGGTGGGGTGGGAATTGTGGAGCATCTTAGCACCGTGTCTCTTGTAAGTTTGTCCATTTTATGATCAGAGGAGTATTAAAAGCAGCCTGAGGGGAGTACTCTACACATTTCCTGAGCAACAATTAATTTCTATGTTTAATATGGGCCACAGTAAACGCCATATGTTTCAGTATACTGGCAATACATGGAACATACTGCAGCTAGCAGTAGGCATCACTGGCCTTTCCAGGAAAAAAAAAACAGAAGGCTAAAGCTGCAGATTGTACAAGCATGATATACATTTTTAAATGATTTAATATAAAGCCGGACAGAGCAGACAAATAAATGATTCTTTCAGTAGGAATCGGAGCACGACAACCTGAGTGTGTCTCTGATGAGTGACGATGAAACTACATATTAATATTTAATGAAACCAATGCTAAAGGTCAAGCACACAGCAAGCCCCCTGCCTGAAACGCCATAGATCCGCCTTCAGCTTTACTGCAGAGGTGCTCACTCACAACAGCATCAACTACTGCAGCAGTAAGGGAGTTTGAGTCCAGCTGGCTTTGAAATCCACAAATGTGAGGATGGCATTGATTCTGCAGTGCTGATTTAAGTTGCTGCTTTTTTTTGCAGGGAGAGAAAAAAAAGGAAAAAAAAAGAACATTGCAGAGAATCTAGTACTTTATCAGCACTGTGGGCAGCAGAGAGAGAGATGGAAAAAGAGGATGACTCAGTGGTAGTGGGTGGATTGAGACCAGGTGAGACACTGGTACAGCAGATGGGCAGATTTTCAGCGCTCAGTCTCTCCATCATGTTGCAGGCGGCTCGCTGGGTGACGAACACCTACTACTCAATCTGACATGACCAACAGTAGTGCCATATATTTTCTGTTTTACAGAGAGGATGTAATGGAGTTCAAGCTCTAGTGTGCCAAGCAGAGTGGTGTAGAGAGTAGGCTGATTGCCCTACATATGTAGGGCCGGAGCTGCGCTATGGAACTGCTGTCGAGGGAATACAAAGCCGGAATACAAAGAGATATTATTCTGTAAAGTTTTGACTTGAATGACATGAGTCACTTTGATAGTGTCATTGTTAGTAGTAAGAGAGAAGTAACTTTTTTAGTTTTGCTGTCCTTATTAAAGGGCAAAACTGTTTACCACAAAGTAAAAAAGCCTTGAGAGTAAAGATTTGCCACCAAATTTTTCAGTAATGTCTGAATACTCTACTGAATACTAGTGCCTAGAGATGGCTCCATCCAGTCCTGCAGCTAGACCCAGAGGGCGACAGTGAAATGTGGGGATCAAAGCAGACACTCTCTCTATCACATCACACACACACACACACACACACACACAGATGTGGGTCACTGCGGTGGCCCAATTAAAATGCCAACATGTGCCCTACTGTATCAACTTCTCTGATCAACAGCAGCCCAGTGCAATGATGTAAGTCTGTTCCAACATCAATAACCTTTGTGAGTGTCTACCTCTAGCAACACTAATTTATATTTGACAACATTAACATGAATATGTTACATCAGAGGAAGACAGATATGAAAAGATCAAGTAAAACAGTAATATCATGGGAAAAAAAGGTCATGTCTAAATACAGTATATGTTGATACGATCGAGAAATGACCTGTCAATTTGACAAAACTGACAATGATAATAATAATAAATATGGAAAGTTTGGAAAAGAAAGAAATAGAACAGGTAATTGAGCTGTGAAACTTTCTATGCGCTCTGATTTACAAAATGTTTTTGTGGTTTATTTTATTAGTATCAAATACTTTCCAGTGAGCACTTCATTAAAAATAGGACCGACTGACTAGCTAGTCAGGGTCATGGGATGTTAATACTGAGCTGATCAGACCTCCCCCTCTCTCCCTCTTATCTCTTCCCATCTTTGGAACTTTTTTTTTTCAACCAGTTAAACCGGGGCTGCGGGGTGCAGGAGGTGAAATCACACGGATCAAATGAAATTTGGCATGGTTTGCACTGGAAAAACAGCGAGTGTGCGTGCATGGGCCGGCGTACGAGGAGGCCTGTTTAAGGAACGGTGGCGGTGGGGGTCTCCGAGGGGCTCATCAAAGCATGCCGCGTCCGCTGCAGCCCCGCGTTAAGCTCAAGTCAGTGCCTCATTGTGTCTGTGTGAATGACCCTGGGGGAACACCAACTCCCGCTGCGCCGCATGCATTCCCCTCCACATGTTTGCTCTGCCCAGGGTGTGGCCCAGTTCGAGAGGATTACGCTGAGGAATGCAGCCGAGCCCATCTTTTAAAACAAGAGTGGAGAGGGGGGCTGAGGCCATGGGCATAAAGTTCATGTTCACTGAAGCTTCCTAAACATCCCCAAAAAATGCAAATGCAATAAGCCCAGAGGGAGGAAGTTACAGTGAAGTCAGAGGAACCTCTAAACTTAAAAACAAGCTGTCTTTGGTGTCATTTCAGTTTCACTGTCTGGTTTCTGTCTAGACTCATAGCTATGGTGTAACGGATTAAACCAAAGGTCGCAGGACCCTTTATTCTGAATCTTGATGACAATCTTTGCTAATTGGTTTAAAAATGTGGCTCTGGTGACCTGCCTAGCTAGACTTGTCACTCACTCCTGCCATTTCTCCACTTCTTTAGTCGAATCAATGTTCTCTTGCCCTTCTCTTTAGCCATTCAAATATTAACACCTCCCCTTCTTGCCAGGTTCCCTCGCTTCTTTATTTACCCGATCCAGTCAATCCCACACCCACCCCCCCAAAAAACTTGTGCTCTTTTAAAGCAGAGTCCGGATTAAGATGTTCTTACCAAGTGAGGGAAACCAGGGCACCTACCCCCAGGGGGACTGCAGCGATTCTCTGACACAAGTGAGAAAACACACACCTGAAAGTCGCTCCTTTTGTTTCTCATGCTTCACCACTTTCTTTTTGAAAACCGCAACATGACGAAACATGATAGTGCCAGGATGCTCTGGACTATCTCCCGCCTCGCAGACTATTGGAGCTCAGTCAGGCATGGAGGTCGCCTGGTAAAATCTTAACAGCCCTTGTAATCAATCTCTTTTGTAAAAGCATGACGGCCCCATGCTTTGCAAAGACGGCACCTTGACACATGTCTAAAAATACTCTGCTTCGTTTATGATCCACCTTTGTGTGATCCGTCATAGTTGTCCAATGACAAACAGTTGAAAACATACATTGAGATGAACGCACTGGACATGGGAAGTCTTTCAATGCAGAGGGAAGAAATACAATCCAGTCAGGGCGGTCAGAGTCACCACTTAAGAGAAAGAACTGGAAAACCAGAGAAATAAGCATCAACAAAAGGCTACTGTCAGAAGCACAGCCAATGTGACATCATCACATGACTGGTGTGATTGCATTTGCTCCATTAACGTAGGTATTTTCCCTCATTTCCTCCAGCCCCACCCCCTCCCCTCATCCCCACCACTATGTCATGTTTTCCATGGTCAAAGTGCAACAAGTATCAAGAGCTTGAAGGAAATTGCTTCAACCACGAAACATCATTTGAAACACTGATGGAGGTACAGTGCTGCCTGTATTGATTATCTGTCAACTTTTTTTGCAGTGAATGATGTCAAAGATTCAAGCAAGGAGTGTTCAACCCAAATATGAATGACATTTCAATTGCTCTCAATGGAAGAGATTAACATTTCCTCCAACAAAATGATGTGCAGCAGCTTTGATGCTATAATCAGGGTTGCAACTAACACTTCTCCTTATCTATTAATGTTTTTATCATGATTGATGGATTAATCTGTTATCTCTAAAATGTCAGGGAAAAAATGTTCATCAGAGTTTCAAGAAAGTCTAAAAACCAAAGACTACGCTTACTATCACATATGACAAAGAAAAGCATTAAGTCCTTGAAAACCTGGAAGCGGCAATTTTATGACACTTAAAAAAGATATCTGAAACGAGTTTCCTCCATAGGGTGACTGGGATCAGCCTTAGGGATAGGGTGAGGTGCTGGGACATTCAGAGTTAGCTCAAAGGAGAGCCACTGCTTCTTCGTGTTGAAAGAAATCAGCTGAGGTGGTTTGGTCATCTGATTAGGATGCCTCCTGGGCAGCTCCCTTTGGAGGTTTTTTTGGGCTAGACCACTGGGAGGAGACCCAAGGGTAGACCCAGAGCTCGCAGGGGGGATTATATATCTCCTCTTTTCTGAACACCTCGGGATCCCCAAGGAGGAACAGGAAAGCATTGCTAGGGAGATGGATGTCTGGAATACCCTCCTTAGCCTACTGCCTTTATGACCCGGCCCCGGATTTTTTTGGAAGAAAAGTGGAAGATTAATGGATTATCAAATACATTTTATTTCAATTGACTATTTGCTCGAGTTGAGATATTAGTCATTACTCATGTGCCTTCACAGACCTGAACTCTGTTTGTTGAGCTATAGTGTGGATGTCATAACCATCTGGCTTTACCATGTATTTAGCTTGATTAACAAATAGTGATTTAAAACATCTTTGTGTGTGGGAGTCATCTCGTGTTTCCACACTGTTTAAACATCTACAATGCCTCCTTGTGTCTGGCAGTCAACAAACCTGTGTCCTTGCTGCAAATGACAAATCGAAACATTTTCCACTGCTACTCCTGTTGTTGAGGTCACAGCTGTCATTTTTTTCGTGACATGTCTCAAGAGAAATGAATGATAACTGGAATGCTATATCATGTTTACCAACCAAACCTTAATACAACTTTAGTTGGACAAAGATGAAGCAGCTCGTCCTATTTTGAGAGATGACAAATGTAGTGTAGAGAGACTATTTCTAAAGCCCACGGTGTAGAGCAGAAGGACAAAAAGAATCCCCTAGACATTTCACTACAGAAATGCTGAGAGCAGCGTAGCTGAGTTGGGACGTTGCAAGCTTTATGATTGAGAGAGCCAGAGCAAATCTTGCAGGAATTATTTCTCATAGACGTTAGTCCCATGCAAAGCACACTAACAGAACATTTTGGTTTGCTGTTATCTTCTCAGGTCATTCCTCTTCACCAGATGAATGGGACTTGTGTAAGTGGCTGCTGTTTGGCTGCTCCCAAACCCCCACTACACCCGTCTCTATTCTCAGCATCTGTCTGCCTCTGCACATGGTCTGCTGACTTTGCTGCCTGATCAAAAATCTGAAAGGCTTGCTTGTTCTTCAGGTCAGTAAGGATGGATGCACATATAGGAGCAATAACTTATTAAATAATGCTGCTCTCACATGATATTTAAACCCAACTAAAAGATATTTTCTCTTCATTTAATTTCTTGAAACTTTTCTCTTGTTCTTGCCATGGGCAACAACAGCTAGTCCTGCTGTACTGTGTGTAAAATACAGTATATAACAACTCGCCAGTGTTGCAGTCAGAAACACCCATAATTTACATAGTAGCCTCTAGAGCAAAAAACTTGTTGATCTTAAAATCATAAAGTTGAATTTATTTTAAAACTCCACAATTTCTGAATCACAATTACAAATTATGTCATAATACATCTAACATGAACCTTTGTGCAAAGACAAGGAACAAATAGTTTTATTTGGGAAATGGGCTGCAAAATTGGAGCTCAGAAAGGAGACACTGTCATCACAGTGTGCATTTACCAACTCCGTCTGAAAACAACAGCGGGAACAGTCAAATTCTCCACTGAGTTGGCATGCTTGCCTACTGCTGCCTGACAAGTGCAACAACAGAGTTACACCTCCTACTCTACTCCTCTGCTGAGCCGTACCTTTCACGTGTTTATCAAAAGGACCCTTCTGATCATTGGCCAATTCACGCCTGGCAGCACAACCACCCCTGGCATGATAACCCTATCAGATGAGAAGACCCAGGAAGACGATACGGACGTAATGGGGTGGAAATCGGCCTGCCGTGGAGCGAAACACATTTCCTAATGCATAATAAAGCATTCATTCTCTTGGCTGTCACGAGGAAAGTCTTTGTGAGAGAGGGGGCGAGTTTGGGTTAAAAGTACAGAGAATCCTGTATTCTTGTTCTGTCACTGGGGTTGTGTGGTGAAAAGAAGGGCAGAGCAAGAGTGAGAGAGAGCGAGTGGCTGCAATTAGAGACAGTTCTGTCTATACATTTATCAATTTAGCTGCATTAGGCTTTCTGCTGATGGGCTTTCCCAGAGCAGCCAAAATTGAGAGCAGCAAAATTCCTAGATTAAGAATATTATAAGCAAGCCTATAGTATGCAGTGGTAGGGCCACTGCCAGGAAGCCTAGACAGTAGAATTCCTGTGTGGATGCTGCTGTATAATTCACAGGATATTAAAACAAAAATGAGCCATGCAGGAGCAATTTCCTCAAAGCCTGTATCCTTACTAGGGATCGACCTATAAAGTCCATACCAATATAAATCATTTATTATCAAGAAGACCGATAGCTAATATTTTGGAACCGATGTACATTTGCAATAAAAATTAAAGTGTTACTGTCAATTTGAAATAGCCAGTTATGGAATGTAACAAGAACAAGTTAAGCACTGTGTTTTATGTCAAATCTGAGGTGCTTTCCTTGAGTTTTTCCATTTTCTGTTATTTCATATCTCTACTCCATTGCATTTTGTAGGCAAATATTGTCTTTTTTACTCCACTACATTTATAACTCAAGATACTACTTACTTTGTAGGTTCAGATTATTAATCCATTTAATCTGCAATTGAACAAGCCAATGGAAAATATACTAATACAGCGTATGCACTGTGCTCTTCTAGGTTTCAAGAGATTGTGCTGCCTGCTAGCACACAACACAGCCCACCAGGGTAGCTTTCAAACAATGACCTGATGGGAATTGACATCAAGTCATCCACACCCAACACTAGCTGGTTCTCAGGTTCAACAGGCGATGCTGACAACAGCTGTGAAGTTGCCATGGTGATGCTCTGGAGGCAAGTAAAGACCTCCCCTTCAAATCCTTCAAAAACGTGTCAGAACATGTGTCTAATAAGCAAGATGACCCTTTTGCTCACTGAGGTAAAGTACCCCTTGCAGAGACACATGAAGTTTGATGCAGTGAACAGAGCAGACCTACAACCAACATTGCTAGTAATGACAGGATAACTGGAATGGAGCCTTTTGAGCATAATGATGGGCATTGGATTCCTCGCAGTTCATGTTATAAGAGAACTGAGGTTACAGGATAAGGCCCTGTTTCCACATAGCACAGTGTGATAGTGTTTTGGTTGTTTGGAGCTCTTCTAATCGACAATATTAGTAACATAGCTGTGTTCAGCTTTGGAAGGGCTGATGGTACAGTGGATGACTGTCAGCCATCAGCGATGGACAATGCCATCGCCCAACCCTACTGGTGTTGTCACTATCACTCTTTTTCAAGCAACAGTACAAATATTAGATGGGGCAAGAAAATTAAGAAGAAGCTTGTTCTGGTTATGTCTGTCTATCCTGAGCTATATCAGACAAAACTACCACAACAGAGACAGAAAGCCTATTTGTGGGAGCAGATCGGCCAGGCACTGAATGCTGCTGGTAGGTGTTGTGCTTTTAGCACCCTACGCATTGTAGGCTTGTTGTTGTGCTGTGTAGTCAACCCGCTGTTACCATAGCATTAGCTAATATCAATCAATGTTGAGGTTTTTTCTCGCACAGCACACATTTTCCGACAGAAAAGAACACTATATGGACACAGGGCCTAAGTAACCTCAAGATCTTCTGGGCTTGACAGCTGCCTCTGAGACATCAGGCTCTTCTTTCATTCTGCACATTAAGGTGCAGATGATGAATGAATTGTCGGTGGATTGACTCAAAGACACTATTTGTACAGGAAACTCAAGTCATGTGCAGACGATCCATGTCGGGCCTTCCATTGCATGGTGCAACAACAAATCGATCCCGATATGCTTTCAGCTGCTTGCTCATTAAACCATAACGGCATGACAGGCAGCAAAATCTGGCAGCTGGGACGGAATGTCACTCAATGACTGACTACAAGCTATAACTCTGTGAGTATTACCATGAGCAAAGTCTTAGCCAAGAAAACAGCCGATAGCACCATAAAGGCAGCTTGTTTTCAAAGTGTCAAATAAATAATTGGCTTTAGCAACTTGTAATGAAGAGGGCTTTTACACTCTCTCAAATCTTGATGAATTTCAAGCATGAAAAATGTGAGTGTGTGGAAAAGCTCGCCATGCCATTAAAGAATTACCAGTATGTTCTGCTCTTTGCACAGTGTGAATCTGCTCTCTATCTTTCATCGCTGACCTCGCACACAACCTTGAAAAAATGTGACATGCACTGTCCAGACACTGCACTGCTGTTGTATGGGAAATGCAGCTACAGTTCGCTTAAGAAATAAGACAAGCTCCTTGTAGCTGCAGTGTTCTGCTCTAGTTTCTTTAGCTATTTATCATTGTCACAGCTGTTTTTTTTTTTTGTTTTTTTTTCAGCACAGCTTGAAAATGTTGGGTTATAGTCATCGTTTTTGCAGCAAGTGGGGGATTGTGTGAATCAACCTTGTTGTAATTAGGGAAACTTTCATATTGGCTGGTGTTACACTAATTTACTACATTTTTATAAGCATGAAAAAGCAAAAATTTATGTACTGATCACAACAAATAATAGTTGAGATTCTGGCATCCATTTGACAAAAAAGGTGATAAATCATATCTTGATAATGCAATAACTATATATGTTCTTGGAGCTGTGGGAAACAAACATTACAAAACAAGCTCTAACTGTTTATGTTGGTTGTTGGCTGTGTGTGACAGCTGAAGTGCACCCAGGAATAGAAGCCCTGGAATGACTTCAGGCGATCAGATGTGCACTCACAAGTATAAATGATGGACATGGCATGGTAACATTAGAAGAACTTACCGTACAAAAAACCAAACACACACACACACACACACACACAGACACACAGACACACAGACACACACACACACACGCACACACACACACACAAACACACACACCTGTGGTGACAGTGAACATGACAACAGGCCTCTCTGGCCTTTAGCTTCATAGGTCAGGCCAGTCTGCTAACGGCAGCACAGCATGGAGACCTGACACACATGCTAATTTGAGCAGACAACCTACACCCACCAACCATTAGGTACCACAAAGCTGTAACATTTTATGTCAGATTCTATATTGGTAGTGCAGACATATAATCCAATTATTAATAGTTGCTTTACATCAGTCAACAGCTTCATAAAGTTATGTTGAGATAAATAAATTACATGAAGAAACCATGATTTCATTTCATGTGTCATGACAACAAATTAACCTCTAAATAAGAGTAGAAAGCTTCTAAATGAGGGTAGATTTTTCCATCTGTACCCAATACTTGTGTGAAAAAAGTAAAGAATGAAAGTAGAGGATCGATTAAAATCATAATATCCCAATAGAAAAAGGCAGTTATTGTATTATATTTAAAGTACTTACCTTTAATGAGTCAAAGCAGGCGATCACCCTCCCATTCTCCACCTGGCAGCTCTTGGGTGGGTGGGCAAATTTGCATTCCTCATCACTGCGTGAACAAGTCCCTCTCTGAAACTGCCGGCACACTTCCAGGGTCAGCCATTTTGTGTCCCGTATCGAGGCAATATTTAAAGCCATGTCAGCGCCGCTGGCTGTGGAGCCGGGGTGGAGTGGAGCCACTTGGTTTAAGGAAGAGGCTATCCTCTGAGGAATTGTTTCGGAGTGTTCCAGTCAAAAAAAAAAAAAAAAAACACAAAACAGCTAAAACTGATGGAACATGCAGCTATAAATGATCTGCGTCAGGTCAGTGGATGAGGTTTGTCCTTACGGACAAGAAAGTGGAGGTAATGGACTGGCAAAGTCTCTGTGACCGGAGCATGGGACTGCACTGCTGTAAAGGGGTTTGTCAGTAAAACAGCTAATTGTTTATCAATCAGTAAGTCTCAGGTGCAGACCTCTGACGAGGCAGAGGGGGCATGCTCAGAGCTCGGAGGCTCTACTGCTTGTACCAACGTCCCCAAAATGTCCTTTAGATAAGTGATGCTATTTGTGCAAATATGGATGTTTGGGAGCAAACGTGGTGCTATTTTGAGATGCAATGGCACAGTTTAGGACAACACAAAGTTCTGCTTTTAAAAGTCTTCAGAACCTACTCTATCTGAGCTTTGGCACCTTGGCCAGCCGTGCAGCAGCACCACCTCTTCACTTCTTCACACTGAGCACAGGTAAGGACAAAAGAAAAAGGTCAGAGGTGTTTGCAGCCGATCCAGGTCCTGTCACGACTGTAGAGGAAAATCTGGAGCACTTCAAACACGCCCAGGGATCTTCAAGTAGGGATGTCGTCTCACAAGGCACTTTCTGTCAGTGTTCTGAGAGGAAGCAGAGAAAGAGAGAGAAAAAAAACAAGCAGAGTGAGGTTATTTCCAGAGCTTGCTAAATATGATGGCCAACTATTTATCTAATAGGCGTTAACAGTGTTTGTGTACGTGTGTCAATCTAAATCTGTGTGCATACTGCCCCAGAGGGGTGTTAGCTCTGTAGGGTACAGGGCTGATGAGCCAGAGAAAAGGCAGTTGTGAGGTTATTCAGAAGCCACTTGAGTTTAAGTCCCTCAATCACTGCTGTGTGCCATTGTACGGGGTGACTACATGCCCAATGGCTCTCCAACATATTGCACACAAAGCGGTGAATGGTAAAAGCCTCTGTGCTATGAGACACTGGACATCGAGTCAGTGCAGATAGAAAAAAGCCCCAGGGTCCGACCCGCCCAGTAGAGCCATGCGCGGCGGGATGGTGCAACCAATAGAAAACCGCGCGGCGCAGCACTATTCTGGGCAGCCGTCCAGCAGCCACAGAGGGACCGAGACAGATGCATATGCCAGTGCCAGACACGATTATGACGCTGCCCAGTGTCCAGCGATATTCACTGGTCTCCCACCGTCCAAATTAGATACCGGCTCATTGACAGCGGCCTGTCACTTTAAATTCATAGGGGCAATGTGTTCAGTGCTTCTTGCCTCATCCTGTAAAGGCACTCGTCTCTGTGTCCATTTGCTGTCTGAGGGGGGGGACAATTGGCTGAGCAACAATCTGAGGAAGTGACCTTTAGCTTGAGCGTACGAAATCCATTACTAAGCTACTGCGTAGGGAGCTCTTTTCTTGGCACATCTGGAAATGTTTTTCTGCTAACCAGGGGCGGGGAGAAGGGGCTAAGGACACCAGACCTAGGGAGGAGGAGAAGGGGTTGTAATAAAGTACAACTCTGGTTAAAAGTTTCCCACTTCACTGTTCTAAATATGTAAACTTATCTATGGAAAACAGACAAACCAGAGGTGAACACCAAGAAAACTTTAAATACTGTGAGAACAATATCATAAAACACCTCCTAAGGCACATGACAAGCTCCACTGGGTGTTAATGAAGACAAGTTGAGACATGTTTTGAAACCATCTATGCTACTGTTAAGGGAAGTAGATATCCCTTAGACGGTTGTCGTACAGGTGTACAGTCCTTCAGGTCCGGGTCTTGGGTGAGGCACAGTATTTTTGTCCTGGAGGCCTTAACATTAGCTTTTCGATTTGGTCAAACTTAAGTGTCTCTAACTGAAGACTTCTGGATTCTGTTTGTAGCTTTTTTTTAAGAGAAAAAGTTAAGAAGACCATAAGAATAAGACCATATATCCAAAATGATCATGGCTCATAAATAGGTCAGAAAGAACGGTTGATATTCTTCAGCGACAAAAACATGCTTCCACACAAATCTCCTATCAACACTATAGTGCTCCAAGCCTATGAATCCAGACCATTGTCCAGCTAATCATATTGTCCCACTTTAGTGCTGATCATGTGAAATGAGATGAGAAGCTTCCTCGCACGATCGCACCGACGCCAGGGCTCCACTCTCTAAGGCGAGATTTAATTTCACACCATCTCCCCAGGGACAGAGCCAATCACTACAGAAGAGAAAGTCAGGTAAGAATCATGTCAGATCTGACCTTTAACAATTAATCCCTTCTTATTTTTAGAAGCCAGAAGAAGTCTGTGATCAAGCTAACCTACTTTGTCAGAGCGTGTGAAGGGACGATGGCGCCATTTCTCTGTGAAATGACTTGGCCTGGAACGATGGAGCAAGTTGTGTTAAAATGATCAGGGAACACAGCCATCAGTCATGTTTTGTGGAAAAAAGCAGAGGTTTACAGCACTTAGAGGATTCATAGATGGAGTGGGGCGAGAGTGTGGATAAGGGTTGGTTGAGGTCATTTGTAAAGCTCACAGGGGACTCAACAGACGACATTTAAACAATGTTTGTCATGAAAGCTATTCTAAACAAATGGTGGGGACTGAAGATCAAAAAGACCCTCATGTGGGTGATGTTGGGATAAAAATCATGCAGGAACATAACCACATGACTGCTCCCATACTGAACAGACTACTGTGTGTTTGTGAAATATGACCAGGGAAATGGAACTGCTGTCAAGCAACTGTGCGTTTGTTTGAACAGCAAAGTAATCAATTCCCATTTTGATTCAATATTTCACCCAATCATCAAAGTTAAAAGTAAACTACTGTCCAATTTTTTGGGCCGATGCAAATACCAATATTGGGAATTAAAAAGTTCCAATATCACTCGATCTGTCGACATACACACATTGTTTGCAATGATCCCTAAAATGTGGATATCAACTTTGATAAAGAAATGTAGTGGAGGCAGGTTATTTTACAGTTTAACGACATCGGTGTACTGAATTTATAATTTTAATAATTATAAGTTACCCCAAGCATCTTTATCTGCATCATAATCTCTAAAAAAAAATGCTTTTCATGTGGGCCCATATTGAATACAAGCAAATACCAATATATCTGTAATAGATCAATATTGGCCAACTGATATATCGGTCAGGCTCTACAATTTAAGGACTAAATAATAAATAATGTAAGCATAAAAATGAAAATAATCCATAGTTGAAGCCGTGCTGAAAAACAAAAATGTCGTCCTGGGGGAAGAGCTGTGACAGTCTCATATAACAACACTTCATCTTAAGAGCATAAGAAAAGTAACAGTGGAAGTAAACTGCTTTGCTTTAATGACTACTTTGAAAAACCCTCGCTGAGGTCAGAGACCGTGCTTGCAGTTTTGGTTTAGTCTTTTTTTTACGTGTCCTTGGCTTGCAGCATGCCTCTGGCTTGGCTAAGGCTAGCTTAGCTTCTGCTAGTGCATGTATTGCACCTACAGTAGATGCAGCCTGGCTTACTTTACGCTGAGCTTAGCGGTCGCGCTTCAAGTACAACGCTATTGATATAAAGGATAGGGAAAGACAGATGGTCAGCAGGTAGGAAGAAACCACACAGCATCCAGTGTTTTGACCTAAGAGATTAGTGCTCCTGTATACCTTCATAAATGAACCAGGATCTGTTTCAGCAGTATTCAGGTTCTCCAGAGACAGAAAAGTGAAGATTAGTAATAGAAAATAGAGCCTGTGTCAGCAACTAGTCTAAAAATCTGGCTCTGACAATACGAAAGTATAGTGTTTTAGGTTACTGTGATGAAATGGATGCCATCATTTTTTTAATACCAAACACCCCTGGCTGCTAATATGACTGTTCACTTTGACAAGTGAATCTTTCATCCAATTTTAATGTTCCCAGCTATACAGTACCACATTTTAAATCAAACATAAAGAGCTACATTGTGCACAGGAGTGTATGTCCAGTTTATCTTTAGTTCCTGAGTTCCTGAGGAAGGCTTTGCTCCCTCTGTGTCCTCAGTACAAACAGTGGACAAACAGACAGGGTGACCTGATAAAGCAGGGCAGAGTTGTGAAGAAAAGCACCACGGTACTAGACTTTATGGATTACTGACGCTTACTAAGGCCAGCTGGCAGGGGCATTATCTTGGTCAGTCTGCTTAATTGAATGAGAGTCAGCGGGACTGGGGTGTCTCGAGTGAAAGTCATTGGCTTGACCTCTGAATACCACGTATGTAACCCATTAGTCTGGTATCTGTGCGCCCTGGCTGGGCACTGCAGTTTATCTTAGCTGCTTGTATTTGTTCAGCAGAGACGATAAGCTACCTGCTTTCCATTGGTCGTAAGCCTTGTGACAACGTTTACTGTGGCATCAGCCAGGTGTTGCCAGCGAAATGAAGTAGAAACACAAATGACTGTGAGAGACAAGCACAAGAGCTGGGTACCTGAATGCCTGCATTTCCATTTATTACCATTTTATGCTGGCAAACCACCCTTCTATGGTCATTTGCATGGCCAAGAGGAACAAGTGATCAATGTTTTTCAAGGCTGCGGAGAGAGGGCCTCATTGTAAAGGGGAAATGGGAAAATGTTCAGTCTCCAGTGAGTAATGGAAAATGAGTGAGCCTCATAGTACAGGTTTTATCAAAATGTCCTCTGTCCTTAACAAACCTAACCTTGCTTATGACATCACCCGCTTGTTGGCTTGCAAAATGTTCCTTTGCATCTTCCAGAGCGGATCAGAGCAGGGCTATACACTGCAGCCTAATTCGTATTTAATACTATGGATGCTTATGAAATTGTCTTTGGCATAAGCTACAGCTCCTTGAGTTGAATATCATCAAGTACCATTAGCGCTAAGGACAAATGAGGGAGCTCAGCAGAGGCTATACCAGGACTAAGCTACTGTTCTGAGGCAACACAAGAAGCATTTCACAGTGTCAGCAGATAGATGTGCCCTATATCATAATAGCCTTAGCTAAACCACAGTGACCCAAATGGCCCTGCTCATGATATGGGACTGGGCTTTCCTCACCTGATATGCGACATGTTTCGTAACACTGAAAAGATGATGCACCTTTTAAATCATTCTGTAAGTTTTTAAAAGCATGTTTAGAGATAGTGTCAGTGAATGTACCTGTTTAGTGCTTAACCACAGGATACAGGCAAGTCATCAGCTAATTACAGTAAAGTTGACAGCTAGAGGTGAACAGCGCTGCTCAGATAAACATGATGATTTACAGGATACCCGAGCTTACTTCAATCAAAAGTCTGAGATGAAATTTGTAGAAGCGCTTTAAATATTTTTGATGAGTTCAACTAACACAGGAATCAAAAATAGAAAATACTAGGTTAGATTTAAGCTCTTGTTCATTGAAATATTTAGTGAAAAACATCAAATGAATGAAAATCTTAAGCCTTCAAATTACAGCACTTGAAAACATAAGAGCTGAATGATTCAGCAAACTCACCCTTGTGCAACAGAGCAATCAGACTCCCTCTCTCGTGCAGAAGATGTCTGAGAAACCTACCAACCACTAAATCCTTTTAATACCAACTTGAGGTGCAATTTGTATGAGAGTCAATTCGGAGAAAGGGGATTTCTGTCTGACTGGGTCTTGCAGTAAGGACTCGGTGCTTGTCTGAGACTTATCCCATTATTTTCTCAACAGGAAGGGCTGGACTGATGTTCCATTTTGAGAAAACACCCACTTCCCCTTGATCCGCAGCCAGACGTATGACACCACCCTGGCCTTTTCCATGCAGGCGATGATGTCCAATACTTGACCGCGCCGGGCCTAGCATCTAGCGCACGCAGCTAAATCTAGACAGACAGGCAGAAAGCTGGGGACACGTCAACCATGCCCTGTCTAACTCAAAAGGTTAATTATGATGTGGGCCTTATTAGAACTGTGAAGTTCCAGCTTATTCAGGCCATCAGCTGTTTGTGTCCACACGTACAGAAAGAGTGTCAAAACATCACAACCAAGCCACAGCCTTTGCCCTTGTTATTTGGAAAATTTGTACACCCAAGAGTTCCAAAGAAAAACTTTACGAGAAAGCAAGCAGAGACAGGGTAGACGCCAGACAACAGAATAACTTTTTCTCTGGAGAGCGAAAAATATGAAGCCCATGTGGCAAAAAAAAAAAAAAGCTCCTGACATTTGCACTGAGGAAGGGGCAAGCCAACTGCTGTGATAATAGTGCTTCTCCCTCAGGAGTCAGAAGAGAAAGTCTATTACAGTGCTGGAAACTGCAATAAGGGTAGTTACTGCGTGGCTGCAAGCTCCAAGTGCTCCTGTGCATTTATCCCACACTCTCTCTGTTTTCTTCCCTTGATTTTAGCCTCACACTCTTTCTCTTGCACAGATAAAACATTCCCTCACCTCCCTCCCCACCCAGACTGGTATGCAGCACACTGCAGCAAACTCCTGACAAAAATCCTAGAAAAAGCCAGCCAACATGACGGATCTTTCCCACCTCGTTTCGCTGGGTCCCGTAGCTGTGCTGTGTCTGTCTGCTGTCCCGAACACAGGAGGCAGCCGGTGCTTCTGTGACACGCCACTACAGTGAAGCTCTCCCTTCAGCCTCAGCCGCTGGAGTTAATGACCATGTGAACTGTTGTCATTCCTCACAAGCTGCCGACTGCTGCAGCCGGAGGTCCATGCCTAGACAGGGATTTTCTCTCGATGTCTCTCTCTCTCTCTTTCTCTCTCTCTCTCTCAGCCGCGGAGCAAGCGAGCGAGGCGGGCAGGCAGGCAGGCAGGAAGCAGAAGAGTGTCTACTCCAACTATCTGGCTGAAACACTTCCAGCCACCCCCCTCCGCCACACACACCCCTAAAGCCAGCCCCTTCCTGCCCACCAGCCTGTGGCAAGGCCCTGCCCCTTAACAGCTCCAGCCAATAGACGGACAGCTCCTGTGAATCACAGCTTTCTGTGCCTCTCGATTGGAAGAGAGTAGTGATGGGGCGAAAACTGTGCTTACAGTAACAACCTCTGCATGCTGATCTTAAAAGGTATTTCCCCAATTTCACAGTCTGCTCAACTAGCTATCACATTATTTATTTTTTGTCCATCCTTCTCCTGGTGGACTTGCTGATAATGAAATTCAAATCAGCACCTACTTAACTGTTTTCTACCAGGAAACAAGCTCAAGAATATAAAGTCTAGATTCATTTTTCATAAAACAAAGCATTACTGGTATTCAAAGAGTTGCTGCACTCGCATAATGAAGATCAGCCTTGTCCTTGTCTAGGTTCTATCATCACATTTAACACCATCCCCCCAGGAAACAAGAGCACTGCACCTACTCCCCCTCCCGACTCTCCTCTACCTCCCCTCAGCATCCGTCCTCTAAACTCATCAGACACTCCTCTCCTCCCATTCTCATCTCCCCCATCCCTCACCTGTGTTTTCACCATTTCTCAAATCTATCTCTCAAGCTCTGTTTCAATCTAATCCCATAGTTTATTGGACTGGAAAATTGCACGCTATTGAACATTTCTGTTATTGTTATTGCATCAAAAATTGCTTGGAAAAAAGAAGACTGGTGGTGACTGGGATTTGAAAAAAGCCTCGGTTTGTCTCCTCCCCCCGCCCGTCCTCTCCCCTCTCTCCAACCAGCCGATGACATGCTGGCTGGCATCATATGAGCCGTGAAACCGGAGCGTCACAGAACTGATGAGTCAGAGATCCAGCTTCACGACTTTTCGATCCAGATTCAATAGAACAGCTGTACCGTCTGTCTCGCTGTGTGTCTCTGTGTCTCTCTTTCTGCCTCTGTCTCATACAAAGGTTGTGAATGATGCGGCAGCCTGGGTGTTTCGTTGACACCAATAAGGCAAAACATGCCTTATAGTTCTATGATAAACAAGCATATTTACTGTCTGATTATGCTTTAATAGCTGTATATAATCTGACGCTGCACAGGCAATAGATTTGTCAAATGGTCTTGGGGAGATGGGGGTTGGGGGGATTAACCTCTCTAGAATGAAAAATTGTTTACCTCAGCAAATCACACTGAATAGTGACATCATCTTAGGCATCAGTGCACCTGTAATCAAAATAGACACAGAAGCGTCCTGCCTGTACATGAAGCATGAATAGGGAGGCGGGGTAAAACAGCACACTAGTCACCTTACACCTTCTGTGAATGTAGTCTCACTGTGCTATATCATGTACACAGATGCAAGAGATTTGAAGAGCGAGAACGCTCCGAGGCTGCAAACAAGTGTGTATTACTGCAGGATGAAACATGACTGGTATGACCAGAGGAAAAAATCTAAATGTTATGATTCATCTAGAACAAAAGCATTTCTACAGGCCAGCCCACTCCACCACCGCTGACAGATGAAGCTTATCAATTTCTCATTTGGCTGCAACTGACTTCTCAATAACCACATTACTGAATAACTGTCAATAACTGTATAACAAGACCTGTTTGTAGCTAATTTCCACCGGCAGACCTCAGATAGCCTACCTCCTAAATAGATTTGTCCGACAGGAAAACAAACAAAAGCCTGGCAGACAAACAAGCTGAGCCACTTCCTTCCCACATGGTATCCCCTCCCCTCTTATTATCCCTGTCCTGTTTGACCCCAAACGGCTTGGCTCGCTTGCTCGCACACAGCCAGATTCTGTGGCCCAAAGCGGCTTCATTTTCAGATACAAAATTCTGAAAACAATGGCAAATTACAGCAAATGAAGATTGACGTGTTAAACCTGTGTTTGAAAATACTCCCCAGCACAGAATACTGCACTCTGAGTTATTACTACTGGTTAAGCACGACAGAGAGAGGGAGGGAAAAAAAAAAAAAAAAACAGGGCTCCGAAATAGGGCACCGAAGACAGATCAATGAAAAGGCAGCTGTCTTTTTCTATTATTAGCCGTAATCAAATATCAAGCGGCAGAGAGTTGCGCTTCCTTCCGCTTGAAAGCCATTCTGGTAAATTTGTCACACACCAAGTCCACATGATGATTGAGAATAAACAACTGCCTAATGGATGCATTGGCAAATGGTCAATCAGTGTATTTTTGGAGCAAGTTCAAGGCTGTGCATCGAGGAAGTACTTTTACTACATTCAAATTCATGCTAGCTTGGGATCAAACATTGTCTATTTTCTGTAATCTGTTCATCCAATTTATGCTTAATCCTATATGATGTTATTCCCCTATATTTCATACAGTTGATTTACAGCTGCAACAATTAATCAATTAAATGAGCTGAGAAATAAATTAGCTGTCAATCAGTCTGCAACTATTTTGGAAACCATTTAAGCAGTTTGTGTAATAATTAACTTCTTAAATGTGGATATGTTCTGTTTTACTTACCGCAGTTTAATGTCTTCACTGCGATGTCAGTAGTGCAATTCTGTTCTGCTATGCCCCTTTCATAATGACCAATTACTGTACATGACCTAGCAGCTAGCCTGATCACAACTTATTAACCTTACCCAGGTGTAATAGCTCTTGCACAGCCAACCTGCAGTAGATTATAATGAGCCTCCACTTATGTCTCATTACAACTGCTTTATATTTTCTTGTACACAGTAATTAAACTTAACAATCCATTAATCAACGAGCCATTTATTGTGTTTCCACATTTGCATTTGGAAGTAGCAAACATACAAAAGTTAGTTGGCTGTATGCTGGGATATGGCTCCAACTTGTGACAATGATGAAAACGTCATTGCTCGATAGTAGCGAATGTCTGTCATTTATGGGATCAATAATACATGAGTTATTTACAAATCTATTCACTATTTATGGTCACTAGCTACTTCGCCAATAACACACAGCATGTGCCAGAAAGCATTACACACAGGCACCACGGAGATGTCAATGCATGCCGATTACATCTTTGTTTTTTATGGAGCTGCTTTCACTTGTTTTCACTGGCTATCTGAGCAATTTTCATGAGCTAGCATAGCAATCCAGACACCAGCGCGTAACGTTTGTGATAGTGGGGTAGCATCATTACAACCATTCTAGCCACCTCCGCTGTCCAAATAAACACTATACTCACCATAACGCCGTAACAAGTGTGTAAAGAAGCGTCAGGACCAAATGGTGCTAGCTGCTAAGCTAACTACCTGCAGCTTACCTGATGACGAACCTGTCGCATCCAGCTGCACTTCAGCCGCCACCGCCGCTTCTCGAGAGCGCTATTTAGGTTGGAACGGGACCCAAATGTTCGGGAACAGGACGGCAAAAGGGCTCTTCGGCCGAGAGTCCTCGCTGTTTCCTTGTGGCAGCAACTTTTCCGCTTTCGAAGTGTTTTTCAGTGAAAGGCAGAGGACAGCTATCAGCCGCTACACGCTAGCTCGCTAACTACTTTTAAGGCTAAGGTAGGAAGCAACAAGCGATTTTGACAGTTCGATGAAATGTTGAATGTGCCTCGGTGTGTGGGGGGGTTGGTGCTCAGATATAAACATTAATAACACACGTATTATCAACCTTTTCAGATGAATTAAGCTTCAACAAAACGACAACCAGTATGTCATTATAAGGCATGGGCATGTTTTGTTTAATTTAAACAGGGAAATGTACTTTTATTCGATAAACAACACAATTCCCACCCTACAGTGAGGATGGTACAGTCCAGAGGAACCAAGGGTAAAGGGAGGGGGGGTGCTTGTTACCTAGGAAACAACAGTGAATCTCCCTTGGGGGAAAGATGTGTGTGATTTATGAACCAGTGACCGAGTGTCTGTCTATCTGTCTGTCAAAATGGCCTGCCATCGACAACATGAAAACATTAAAGACACCTGACAAAGCCTATTGTATTATATTCTGATATACTGTATTAAGTTCTTGCATTTTAATTAGACAATAATACACACTAAACCATTATTTCTTACATCAATATTGAATATATATATATTTTTTACTTCTTTAAACTTATTGATACAAGATTAATTGGCTAGTATAATTAAATAATGTTATTCACACATGCCTGAATTAGCCATGTTCAAAGGCTATTTGTCTACTTATTATAACCATCATGCAATAAATAAACAGGATGGTGGTGTACTTATTATATGCTGCTGTTACCATTCAAAACCTGTCAAAAGTAGTCTGACAGCAAACATGCCAGCAAGCTAAACACAGACTGTAAATCAGCACAGCGTCACCACCTGATGCTCTGCAGAGGAGCATGCACATCCCGTGCATTTTGCAGCCTAATTGCATACAGCTGGCTGGATTTAGCAGTCTGTGACACACAGAGACCCGTTGTCAGCAAGAAGCGCATCGAGTCAACAAGGAGCAAGTCACAAATATCCCCGGAATGAGCAGAGAGGCACAAATTTAGCCCCACTGACTGTTGCCCACGCCATGTGCTGCCTATTGAGCACATGAACAATGAACATAGCCATCACAGACTGCTCTGTCAGGGCCAAGGCCTGCTTCGGTGGAATGCTACCGGGAATGAAGGCATCACATTTTGTCAGGACACAGGCCGCTGACAGTGTCATGGTTGAAGACGTTATTAGTCGACAACGGATTGATGTCAGCGGTAATATTTCACAAAGGAAACAACACTTGTGTGAAGCACAGAAACGTATGGGCTCCATTTAATTTCTATCACGGCGAAATTCAAAGACAGGATGAATGTGGGGTCAGACATGCTGACGTATGTTACTGCCTTGTGTCAGCCACAGCATAATTCGTCATGTGACATGTGGCATGTATCGCACTGGTGATAAGTTCTAATTCATGTTTACTAAACAGGCAGACCAGCAGACCAATGGAGGTCCTCAAGAGAAACCAGGAGATAACTTCTTATTTTTCACCGAAATACTGAAGATATTTCGACCTGCTCATGCTCTTTTCAGCATTTTAATTGAAAAATGTCAGCGCATTAGTCATTTTCTTTATCCGTCCGCCTGGCGTGTTTTTTTCATCTGAATATAGCAAGTGGGAAAAGTGAAACAGAAACAATCCAAGGCCGCACCTCTGTGGGGAAAAACAGTATTTTTAAAACCTAAGTGATTATGAAAAACTGCTCGCATAGGTCAAGCTCATCCCCCTAAGGCCTAACGTATTGATCTCAATGCAGAGGAGGCATTTGTAAAAACGCTGCTGCCGGCATACTTTCTCTAAAAGTCCCTGAACGCCCACACACTGCAAGCACACACTGGACTTGCACTCATAAAAACACACACACACACACACAGTACAAGCCGCAAAAAAAAGTAGTATCACTTTAACAAGACATTTTCTTTATTTGACTTGTTTGAAACAAAGTTCGATGCAGATACACTGAAGTAGGCGTAGGGTTGACACATTTGCATCATTTTCCCTCTGTGGTTTATACAAGACAGAGCAATTTAGCTCAAAACAGACTGTTTTGGGTTCGAACGGCATGCTTATTGGGGACATAATTTCTAAAATGTTTGTCTGGGAACAGGTGGCATTATTTTGAAGGGGCAGTCAAACTCCTTTTTCTCCTGCCAAGTCAACCTCACCGGATTCATAAAAAGCTCTTAAAACGAGTTGATTTGCATAGGAAACAAATACAACTGTCTCGCCTAAATGGCAAAGTATGAGAAAAATGCAACTTTAAGACTGAATGCCAAGCTTATATCTGTTGTCAAGATGGAAAAAGAGAAACATACACATGCATTTCAAACATTCACTCACGAACCAAAGCAGATGCGTGTGTGTGTGTGTGTGTGTGTGTGTGTGTGTGTGTGTGTGTGTCGTGCTCATTAATGGGTTTCGACTCTACATTTGTTGCAGTAGCAGTCTGTAGAGTGGACCTCGGGATCAACTGAGGGGGCGTCAGGCAGAAAAACAACCGCAGTATCTACAGAGCGCCGCTGTTAGCTCCTCTCAAACACGGAATGAAGAGATCGCGGTGGGAAACAGTTTGCCCCCGCAGACAGAAGACGGTAAACAGACACACAGGCTGGCAAGTACGTGAACACATAGACAGAAACACACCGGGGCCAAAGCTCCGAGGTCCTTCGGCATACACACTCACACACACACACACACACACACACACATACACCCACACACACCTACACACACTGGGCAAAAGCTCTCACGTCAAGGACAGTATTGATCTTGAAAATCTCTGTACACTAAATGAGAACACACCTGATTATGAAAGCTTTTAACCCAAATGCTTAATGCAGCGCAGGTTTAATGGAAAGAGCTTATGGCCGACACAAAAGCTCAGCAGAGAGAGAGTGTGAGAGTGTGTGTGTGTATGAGTGCACACTTCCATTGTGTTTTAGTCAATTTGATTGATTGTACGGCGACCACCTGGGCATTTTATTCCCACTATGACTTTGATGAGCATTTTACTAATCACAAGGCCTAAGTAATGATGGATTGAAGATGGTCCCGCTGTCATTAAACAACCTGATCCCCAAATGCAGGCGCACCGCGCTGGGAGGGCTTATTCGGAAAAGGGCTGAGAGGATCCATTTTGAGGCAGACTCATTTGTCCACTGAGGAAAGACTAGTTATGCATCGCCATAAATCATCTGCTGCGGCTATTTGTTCATAGCGCATCATCCATTCCTCCAGGATCCATTTCAGCACAAAGGGGAGATAGTGAACTATCCAGACTGAATCATACGTGAGTCAATTCGAAAAGGACCTGAAACATGTGACTCACTTCCACTCCGTGCTGCAATTTGTTTAATTATTCATTTGTTGATCACATTTAAGGATGTTCAGTCAATATTTGTGTTTTACAGTCATGGAAGAAGGATTCAAGTCTTTTACTGAAGTTAAAGTTGCAGTAACACAACTTTTAAATACATTAGAAGAGAAGTCCTGCATCCAGATTTACTTAAAGGTCCAGTGTGTAAGATTTTATGGCATCTTGCGGTGAGTTTGCTAATTACAACCAACTGAACACACCTCATTTCATCCTCCCCTACGATGGATGCTGAGAACGCAGAAATGCAAAGGCCTCTCTCTCCCTTTGTAGATGTAAAAGGCTCTGTCTTAGGAGGAGAAAACACAATGATTCTAAGTTTTCAACATAAACATGATCATAAATGTTACGTTCTATAATTTTTTTCATGTCAATAGATCAACCTAAATCACTCTTTTTCCGGACCTTGAAAGAGAAAGTGCGTCAGAATTTTCAGAGCTAGAGAGTGAACTTTGGGTTAAAGGACTAGTTGGACATTATGGGAAATACAGGCTGTTAGCTTTGTTTAGCATAATGACTGTGGGTCAAACAGCTAGCCTGGTTCTGTCCAAAGCTAACAAAATCCCCCGCCAAGCACATGTACTGTTCAAACATTAACATGGCATGTGTAATCAATACAAAACTGTAGAAACAACCTTTAGTTTTCTGAGAAGTTAGTGGGGTTGACCTCATGGCGAGGACAAGTCAGGGGTGTAGCATAATGCTAGACAGAAGTTTTGAAGGTCCAGTGTGAAGTTTTTAAGAGGATCTATTGGCAGAGATTGAATATATGTGATACTAATACGTATATTTTCATTCGTGTATAATCACCTGAAACTAAGGATAAGAGGTGGATTTCATCGTTCGATGTCGAGATTCAGTTCCCATCAGTCAGTTCGGAAGGAAGAATAGTTCATATCGTTTGTTTGTTCGTTCGTTTGTTCAGTCGCGTTTCCAGTACAACGTCGTTTAGTGGTGAATCATGTAATGCACAGTTCTCAGCTCCTCGTTCTCAAAAGATCGTGCTAACGGTCAAAATGACACTGTAGTGTTATATACATGGCTGCAACTTCATGATTATGTGTACTTTTAGACAACACAACAGTTTACAGCTAAAGCCTCCAAGCCAAAAACGAGTGACTGACTGAACGAGAATGCCAGGAGAGGAATCAATGAACGAACGAGAACGATGAGCTACGAACAAAATGAAATGTTTTTTTTTTTTTTTAATGGAAATGGTTGCTCATTGGCTAAATATCGACAACAGTGTCCTAAACGCAGCATACGATTGGCTGGCTCTTAGTCCTCTTCACCAATCTGATAACTAAACAATGAACAACACAGCGACTAGTCTGTGAGAACGAACGAACGAGAGAGAAGTGAAATGTGGAATCAGGTCAGTTTGTTCGCGTTAAAGAGTCGTTCCTTCGAACTGATTCGTTCATGACCAGCACATCACTACAAAGGATTGCTATGTTTTTGTTACCTTAGAACAGAAGAAGAAGAAGCATTTGTTTTTAGTGATGAGACTCAAAAATATTTTATCTTACAAATAGGACCTTTAATGTGTTCATTACTGATATAATACATTTAAAAAAATGTGTTATTTTCTGTATAGTTGCATTTTACAATAATAATGTATGGTTGTAACAAAATCACACAGCACACCTGGACTCCGTCACCACCATGATTCTACCGTAGCCCGGAAAGGTCAAACCAAACTCTGGCTCTTGAGAATGCAAAAATAACCCCATAGGAGATGGTGAGACGAGGGGTATTTAGTTTGTCCCCATCTGCAACCTCACTGGAGGCCACTAAATCCTACACACTGGACCTTTAGTGAATATCGCCTACTTTCCACCGCTGGTTTTCTGAACAGAGAAGGTCATGTTTAACACTGCAACCCTAACACGCAGATCCATTCCATTTACCGATGATAGATGCGCCATTTTTGTGAGCTTATAACCCAAACACAGCGTGTAAATTTTTGGAAAGACACACATTACTCATTGACCCAGGAACATGTGTTCCCGCCTCTAAAAACAGACTTTTATTAAGGAAGGACCTAAGTTTCATAATTTGTATACAGAGTGGTATTAATCCTTTCTTTGGAGCTGTCACTGCTTTTTTAAATCGATGCCCCCACAGTGGCTCACAGGAATATGAGAGAAATTTAAGACAATATTGAATTACATCATCATTATTCAGCCCACCAGAATCAGGATTTGGCTTAACGGGCTCGCGTTAAGATCTCGTCCTACAGCAGAGTGAATCCAATAACGAACGGTGGCATTTCAGGAGAGAAATTAGACTCACAGTAATTGTGAGAGATGAAATATCTTGGAAATGTCAGGAGAAATGGCATATTACCATGACAACAAAGCTATAGTCTTGTCAAGGTTGCAGTGCGTGGAGTTCAGTGGCAACCAAACGAGACTCTGACTGTTGTTCTCCATCAGGAGTAATTGCAATAAATCGCCCTATTTTCTACGAGCCATTATTCACCACTAAAATTGAATTTACTTGTTCCCTGAAATTGTGCGACAAAAAAATCAATGTGGCGTCATCACCCCCCCCCCCCTTCTCTACAGTCCGGAGTGCTTCCAAATACAGTAAGGGAATTTATATTATTCATGAGATCCAGGTTCACAGAAGGCCAGCAGCTCGGCCCAGACTCCTTAATGGCTGAACCGCCCTTCATCACAGCCGAACCCGCCCTGTGATCCCGACTTGGCAGTCACTTAGCCCAAAGGATTGAGACGCCTTTGAAATATTCAATAATGCATTAAGGATCAGAGAGAAGTCTGCTAATTATGTTCACACACACACACACACACACAGACACTTTCTCTCCCTTTTTCTCATACGCACACACAAACACTCATAAACACTGGGTGAAGTTGGAGATAGTAATTAAGTATTTTGCACTCTGACGAGCTGTAATGATGTTGGGATTTTCTGTGAATGAAAAATGAGTGTTTGGATTTTTTGCCCATGGTGGCATGTTGTTTTTTTTTTTTTTTTTTTTAATTCTGTTTCTGCCTTCCAGTGTCCATGTCAAGGATGTTACATGTAGTAACAGAAACAAAAAATGATTGTGTATATGCCGTTGTGTGTAAGAGACAATAATAACCTGTCTCAAGGCGACCCATCAGCCTGAAATATTGATGCCGCTGCTGCAAGGCTGCTGGCTGCCGCAGCAGGTTACAAGGACACTTCCAATGCCTCATACCAGAGGAGGCAACCCCGTCCATTAGCAAAGAGATGCTGCCCTCCTCACAAGTCCCGCCTCTGTCTGTGTTCTGTATTGCTGTCTGGCTCTGTGCTAGGAACGTTCCATTATGAATATATGAATATATATCATTTTTAAATGTACTTAATGAAATATTTTTCATGAATGTAGTATTTAAATTTGAAAAAATGGAAGCATTTTGCATTTATATTAGGCTAACGGTGCGTTCAGGTGTCCTGCAACAAATTGGAAATTCGGCATAGGCTTTCTCACTCGTCACACACGCATACAAACATGTGCAAACCAGTATAACTCATAATAATAATGTTAGTAATTTTGTGATCATCAGTGTTCACCTGGCATCACTGAGCTTTTCCTGCAGGCCCTCTTCCAGCGTGTTTCAACAGCAGCCCCGGAGCAGACGAACTGAAACAGCTCTAGAGAGGGCCTAGTGCATTTTTCATGTTTTTAGCAGTTACAGTAGGGGCAGGTGAGGCGACGGGTATTCATGTGGTTGCAGTCGGCAACCACACTGCTAAATTGCCAAAAGCTTCCTTCAACATACTCGCATCAATGTGTATTTGTTTCATGTTACGGCTGTTTAAAGGGGCACTATGTAGTTTTGGAGAAGCCATTTTAATATTTACAATATAAATGAGGTAATAATACAAACTCGGAAATATTTATTTTCCCACAAGTGAATAAACAAGCTGCTCTCAGAGGAAAATAAGGTCCTCAGAACACTGTTTGAAGCTAGAAAGGTGGCAGGGTACGCCACATATAAACAAAAAATGAAACTGTGTTGTTCTTTAAGAGTACTTTGTTTGTTCAGTTTATTCAGACATGAAAACAAAAAGAGTTTGTTTATTTAGTTTGTCTGGGCATAAAAATATCAGTCAATGAAGATCTTACTCTGTTGATTAACATTTTGCGTCCAAAACTACAGAGTGCACCTTTAAGTTATCTTGTATGCGCCCCTTTTTTGTACTTTTTTTTACTATTTTTTAACAGTTTTCACTTAAAGCTGCACTGAAACCAGAGGCCTCCTTTATAAAAACAGATTTAGGATTAATTTAAATCTTAAATATGACTACAGCAGAAAACCTCATATAAGTAGTCATTTATAAAAACCTTAATTTAACCTGGATATGATCTTATAGCTAAGTGAAGTCTAGACCTGACGTATGTGATTCTAAAAGGGGGAAAATCTCAGGCAGGTGCTGTCAGTTGAAGCTGAGTTGAGGTTTATAGAGCCCAGGTGCATAAATTACAAGTGGGATTCTTAGAACCAAAGGTAATGCAGAGCGTCTCTTATGAATCTAGCGTAAGCACCTCGTCAGTGGTGATCTGGAGACTAAGTTCAAGTATAAATCTAAGAACATTCGATAAATAGGGACCCTGAATTAACCCACCGAGAGCCGTCAAGTGGGTTAATTCAGCCTCTACTGAGTCAAATTCACGAGTTGTGTGTGGCTGGAACAGCTTGCAACAACCCATCCAGGAATTTACGCCTGACTTTTTTGATATTTATAGCCAGTTCATGTGACCTGACCTGAACACCGGCTCCTGTTAAATCCAATGCAACAGAACGCAACATACTCAAGTCAACAGAGCACAATCCTGGATTGGATCCCGTTGGACTCAGCTAACAGTTAACTTCATTTGGATTGGCTGAAACTGGCTCATAACTCTCTAAAAACACCTAAAAGACAATCATTACAGGTATTTAAATTTCCTCGTGCAAAACACGACTGAGATCATTAGTCTTGTTTGACTTGATTTTCAAACAGGATCATGGAGTAAGGATTCTTAAAATTACCAGCCACCTTCAATTTTGTCAATTTTTTCGGTGAAGCCTGGCATGGACAGCAGCTTCTAATAGAATGATGGCATGACCAGTGATTATGTGAGCTGAGGGAGAGCAGAACACACACAGTCACACACACACACACACACACACATTCATATTTCCTGACATTCACATCTCTCTCGCTCTGCTTTCTGCACTCCATCCCGCTCGCCCGGATCAAACGGGGCGCTCAGACATCCATTCTGCTGCTAAATGAATCGCGCGCACGTCATATTTTTTCTCTGTAATTATCGATTTCTAAGTGGCCTTGCAAGCCTCATCAGTCAGAGCCTCCTTCAAGTACAGCAATTATTATATTACTGTAACCATGGTGATTTATTTGCTGTGTGATTTAGCAGTGGAAATGTATTTGTGGATGAGAGTGGGCGGAGGATCAGCGAGCGTGCGCGTGTGTGTGTCTGTGTCTGTGTGTGTGAGTGTGTTTGTGTTGTGAGTGTGTTTGTGTTGTGAGTGCGGAGTGGCTAAATCAATTAAACATGTTGCCAACACACTCATACACGCCTATATGCCTTGACCTTTCGAGTTGTAGGCAAGATTCTGGGTATAATATGAATGTGAAACTGCAATCATACACCTGCCTGTGCATTGCAGAACATTAAATATTCTGTGAAATGATAATGTGATTACTATTTGTAGATATTTTTAAAGTAAAGATTCATTCCGTCTTTTCTAATAAAGCATCTCTGTGTTATTAAAGCAATAAGGGGGACATCAAAAATGCTCCGATGTAAATACACTGCTAAATTGTCTGCTTTTATTATGTTAAATGTTCTGTATCAGTGACATAAAAGCTTTCACGCAATAGAGGCCTGAGCACCAATAATGGTTTGACGGCTACATCTAGTGGCCACAATGAGACACACCATTCAAGTCCAGTTTTTCAACCCCTTTAGGCATGATAACACACAATACAGGATCTATTGGTAGAAGCAGAGTATAATATTCATAATTATGTTCATGGTGGGTCATTCATTGGCATGTAAACACCTGAAAAAATAATAACTGTTGTGTTTTTGTTGAGCCTTTAATATCGACAGAAAGAGCAGATTCTCTCCCACAAAGTCCGCCATGTTGGCCGCCATGTTTCCACGTGTTGTTAGCGGCCGCTGTATGTTAGTCTTGTCACCATGCTTGAGATTTTAATCTTGATACAAAAAGCTAGAAAGATGTAAATACTATTTATAATACCAAAAAATGTACACAGCAAAATGACTATAGTAAATATTAACACAACATAAATATATTTGTGGAGGGTTTCCACCTGAAAAAAGGATGAGAAATGTCACTCTAATGATAACAGCTGGTCCATCTTAAGGTGCAATACGTAAGAAATGGCCATCAATAAGAAGCAGCATGCAGCCAGAGCAACAGCTAACTGCTAGTTAGCTCTGCTAGCCGCTCTGCCTGGACTGGACACATCATCTCTTGAGGTACGGCTAGGGGCTAGCTGGTTAGCATGATGACCCTAGTAGATATCTCTGCAACACAATACATAGACGTGATGTGTGGTTGTTTCATATTACATATTGGGAAAAAAGCTCAGGAGGTAGAGCGGGTCATCTAGTAATCGGAATGTTGCTGGTTCGAAGGTACAATACAATCAATACAAATGATAAATATCAAGTCCTCCATGTCCAAGACAGAAACTGAATATCCAACTATTAAGATGATTAAATAAACTGGCAACAGGCAGGTTTTTCTGCTTCAGCGTACCATTGTGAAGTCAAGGCTGTATACAGAATAATGAAACCATCCACGTTTACATTTGTTCCCTATAAACTTCGTAATCACTGCACAGTTTTGTCTGCCTGTCACCAGGAAGAAAGGAAGGTTGACTGGCAATCCGTCTTATAGAACTGAATAACGGTTGTTAATTATTAATCATTAATTGCTGTAAAGAATTTAACTGATTAAAATGTATTTACCAACAATCAGGGATTGAAAAAAAAAATTACGAAGTACTTGCTTATCAAATTTACCAAAACACTGTCATGTTACTTTTTTTAATCAAAACTACAAAATTAGACTTTATATTCAGTGACATTATTACATTCGATCTATTTAGTAGACTTACGCAACAAAAGTGATGTCATTATTTTGTGTATTTAATTTATCATTCAAGAAACAAACGTCGAGCATGTCACTGGTTGAAACAGTTTTCTAATGGATTTTCAGGTAGCTGACTATCACTTCAGGAAATCGCTTCAAATTTGCTTCCCTAAATTGAATAAACACGCTCTGTCGTCTGTTGTTGTAATTTCCGACACAGCTGGCCGTGCAACAATAATACCACCTGGAAAATCAACTAAAACACTGCTAAAATGTAAAAACAGTAATCATCAATAATGAAAATAATCTTTAGCTGCAGCTTAAGTCGCGTGACAAATGTTACACACGAGCTAGATTCTAAGGGGAACCAGAGGAAAGCTGGTCCGCATGTGGCTTGGATCCAGCCCCAGATCACTCTTTGCTGATCGCCCGAGTCACCCAGCACCTTTTCTTCAAAACGAAACGGCCTCTGCCATCTGGCCCCCCTCCAAGAACCAGGAAAAACTGCACCTGCCGAGTCGCAGGACCGTTTTATGCTTGGTTCAGAACAAATCATACTTTTTTTTCGTAACATCACACTGCGGAAAAAGCTGCTTCGAGACCTTTTAACCACTCGCACTAAGATACCTGACAAGTGTAAATGTCACCAAAAGGAACAATCAGACTCTAGGGTCTATTATACTGGAAGAACAGAACACATCAAGCTATTTTCTTTCCTTTTTAATCTCTAATGATAACCTTTAGATTCAACAAATTGCTCTCTAAAATGTGAAGACTGTTATTAACATGTGATTTACTATATATGCTGTATCACAAAGACAGACTAACAAATACACAGCAAAACTATAAGTAGAAACAGTCTCAGCATAAGGAATAAGAGTCAGTTTATGACTCTACATAAGGGCTGTCATTCTGCATATTCTTAGCCCGGGGTTACCCTTAGCCAGCCCGCGCCTTGAAAGTCAGGAAACAGATTTGACCTGCTGACTTTGCCACAAAGCGCTGATGGGCAGGTGAAGCAGGTGAAGCAGGTGACGTGCCTTGCCTTCTAAAACTAGTCGATGATGCTCAAATAACCCTTCTCACCACCTCACTGACACTCACAGTCATACAGGGTTCATTAAAGGGCTCCTCCAGTGATGTACTACTGCAATTCTACACGGTTGGGAGACTCAATAGTCAAAACTGAAGCAGCAGAGTCAGAGATATCTTCGCTCTTTTGTCTCTAGCGTGGGCCAGACTCCAAAAACACTCCACCCACAAAACACTGGGTTCATTTCCCAAACTTTGCAAAAGTTCCCTCTAGAGCCGCAGAAGATATCACACAGCTGTCTGTGAGGCTGAGTAGCACTCCTCATAGTGTCCTCATAGTGTCCCTTTAAGAGGCTGTCCTGAATTCTGGATCGCGGCTTTCATTACTTTGCGAAAAAAACAGCCTCTGTCTGCCGTTTTAGTGAACCCTGGGCTTTTCGGGGGGCCCCTGGGTGTCTGGAGCCCACGACTTTAAAATAAACCTCGTCATAAAAAAAGAGAACACATAAAAGCAGAGCCAACTCAAGCACAATGCCATATATTAAACATTATGAGCTCCCCTCCCCTCCCAACCCATACACTCCATCCTTCTGATAAGGCGAGCTACCTCTGTCTGCCACTCGAGGGCAGCACAGCAAAGGGAATGGCTTCCAGCTCAAATGGTCGAAACAGTCAAATGGCTCCATGGGGATGCAAAAAGAGGCCTGGAAAGTGTTTGACCTTTGCAAAAATAAAGATTAAAACGATCCTTCCAAATGAAACAAAGTCCAGCTCAAAGCATATACAGTCCAGTTCTGTTCACATCTATCTACTCTTTAGACGATGACAGACGCCGATGATGACTCTCCACGTGTGCTCCTAAGTGTGAGAGCGTTGTCACTTAAAAGACGACCGCTTCACATCCTTCAAAAGACCTTGTCTGGGTTTGATTGAGCGCGCCCGATAAGACACGTGAGAAAAGTTCCCTTTTAGTTTGCGGCCTCTGTCGGCTGCAGGTGGCAATGTTGCTCTGCCGAGAGAGCCGCACACCATACTGTACAGTCTCTCCCTGTTATGAGCTTTATTAGGTTTTTCCTTTTGTTCCGTGGATGAATGGCGACAAAAAAAAAAGAACCTGTAGAAGAGAGACTTTATGGAGGCATCAAAGGCGAACAGTGATTATTCTTGACAAACTGGATTTGCCGCGTGCAGAATGGAAATCATGTCCGGAGTGTAGCAGCGTGGAGATTTGGAACGTTGGGAGTTTTGCACGATGCGCTGCGTAGATTTCGTATTTTTGATTATATCTAGGTAGTCCACAGATAAAACTAAGTAAATCTAAGGCTCCGCACCACACAAAAATCGTCCAAAATCATAGAAAAGATCAAGGTGCGACACATAAAGCTAAGGTTCTCTGTTCCCGGCAGCTACAGGTGTCTAAACAGAGGGGGGGTAAAAAAAAAAGGGGGGGGGGGCACATGGGTGTGATATAGGAAGGCAATGGCGTAGAGACTACTAATGGCAAGTATATCTCGCAAACAGGTTTAAAGGCTGACAACGCTTAAAATCCTGTTTCCTTCCTTCCTAACCTGGAAATGTTTCTGCAGCGTTGCGGATTTATCAGCCGCTGAAAGATACCGCACCCGGCGCCGCAGATAAGCCGGAAAGAGGGATCATGTATGGATGGCGTGGCGTGGAGGAGGAGGGGGAACGCATACGTCTAACGCACACGGAGAGGGGTAGGAAACGACTCTCCGGGGGATTGAAAACCAGGAGGACGGATCGGAGAGGAAAAAAAACAGGATTCCGTCTCTGTATGAGGCAAAAAACTCAAAATAGAGGTGCTGACAGCTTCCTCCATCCAGACCCCAGTGGGAGCGCTTATCCAGTTTTGCGTTGTGAGATAAGAGGGGGGGGGGGATTTATTTATTCAGGTTGATAGCTCTGGCGCACTTTGAATGATAAAGGAGTGTGTTTGCGGCGCTTGTGTGTTCATCCACTTTCAGCGTGCCAATCAGGATTAAAGGTCGTGGTCTATAGGACGAATATGTGTGTATTAGAATCCGCAAATGAGAGGTGCGAGTGTCTTCACTTCTTTCTCACCTCCTTTGTCTGGGGCCTTGTTCCTCCTTATGTGCGCCTGATAGCGGTGATCAAACACCGTGCAAGCGCGTTCACATTAAAGGACAAAGAAGAAGAAGAAAAAAAAAAGCCCACATCAAAACACGCGGGCCAGAATATTTTTCATCCATTGTCGACCGACAAAACCCACATCTAAAGCGGGGGAATAAACGGAAGGGAGGCCTTTTGTTGTGGTTATCCTCCTGGTGGTTTAAAGGAAGGTGTTGGGTTCACTTTAGCATGGATCCAATGTTATTTCAGTCAGAGAAGACATCTGTTCCGCAGTAAGTCATATCCGTGTTAACTTCCCTGGTGCAGATGCTTCCCAGCGTGGTGATTTATTTATCTGGTACGGTGGGCGTCTGGGCCGGAGAGGTTCTGGACGGTGCTGTTGGCACAGCTGATGGGGGAGCCATGGGAACACAGGCCTCCAAGACACACTTTATCTTCATCTCGGGAGCTGTTGCACTTGGCTCCTGTGGCACATGGAAGAATGCTGTTTTGCTCTCACATAACTTGTGAGAAAGGAAACTTTAGGAAAAGCGTTTCAGCGTATCAATCCCTCCTGAGCTCCGGCTGTTTTGCAGCCCTCAGCACCGAGAGGTCGTCCAGAGGTGCGACATTGTCATCTCAAGATCTGCACGTAGGCCGCGGTGTTGTTTTGAATCATATTCGATGCACTAAGGCAAAAGTAACAAGGATCAGAACCCTTGCTTATTGAAACAAATCAGCGGCTTACAGACTTTCCTTTCTGCCTCTTCCTTTTCACGAAGTGTGGCTCAGATTTGTTTTCCTTTCTATTACGAACACCACCAAGAAGCACACTTTATTAAAACACATAGTTTAGACATAAGCTACCCCTCCTTTGTACCCTGTATTACTTTGGATGGCTCATTTCATGCCTGAAATCAGAAGTCACAACATTAAAGGGAACTTCTGCCAATTATACACGTCAAGGTCACTCGGCTTGCGAAAACAGTTGTGTGATGTCACCTGTGGCTAACCGCCGAGCTTCAACAAATCTGTCATCATGGTCACGCACATTGAAAAGTGAAGCCAATGCAGAAGTGCCTCAAACCCGCATTCTGTCTAACAGACAGCAGCGGGCAACTTGGTTCCAAGAGAAATCAGATTGTATGGAAGCTTATAAGAAAATAACCCCGATTCACACTTGATTTATTTCCTCACATGCAGTTCGCAAATGAGTTGATGGTCTCAATTGCCTGTTTCAAGTCTTCTTCAATACAGCATGATGGTCATTTCGTACATCATGGTTACATTTAGAGTAAAATGAATGACAAGGTGACGTCGGCTACCACTGTGTGTCCTCAGGTCCTCAGCTAGATCTGATCAGGATATCTCAACCTTCACCCTTCTGTCCGAGTATGGTCATATTTGGCTCCAGAAAACCAAGATGGCGACTGGTGTAATGCTAAAAAGTGGTAGTCTTTAATGTTTTATTCCCAGGGCTCTCAACTACATCTCATGGTGTCGATCAGAAGAGGGAGTTTGACTAATTTTCAGAAAAAATATAGCAAGCTGACCTTTTCATTTCCAAGGTTGAACTTTCATGGTTGTGATTTTGGTTGCATTATGGGAAATGTAGGATAAGTCTTTATATTTCATCCTAGATTTTCAACATTCTTTCATCAAATACGCTCTTCTCAATGGAACAACTTCATGGAGGTTCAGTATTAAAAATGACTGGATTGCCCTTTTAATGAGGATATTTTTCCAATATGGATGTTACAAGATTGCAGATTACTTGTTCAGTAATCCAAATGAAGTGTAAAAGCTCATTCCCGACCTTAGAAATAGATTTTCTTTTAAACATCCTGGAGCAAACTTAATCTGCTGATGTAAACTAGGAGATGCAGTTGAAAGCCCAAGAAAAAGCTGATAAAAGGAAAAGTTTCTATGTAATCAAATGAATTGCTCACCATTAATATGCATCAAATGAAATGAAACGCTATCTTCTCATAAAGGAATTTGGGTCAAATCATCACAATATGTTTGATAAGTGAATAATGTGATTAAATGATAATACTGAATTATTGGACAACATTACCCACATCGACTTTTGCCACATAGACCAACATTTTTTCCAGTTTCTTTTGAGTCATCCGCCACTGTCTGCCGTGCTTTGCTTAAGTCTCAACTTTTACACAATGAAGATTTAAAAAAAGGAGGCTGGGAACCAAACAAAGCTCCGTCTGTCTGCTCCATAGGTGGCCACGGGGGACCCTCAGAACTCGAATGAAAAACAAATCTCACAATAGCATCAAATGGAAAACAGTGGAGATCAGAGGGAGCGGGCCTCCTCCCATCAGGGGTGTTTAGGGATGCTGCGTATATAGTGGGGGTTAAGGTGTGACTCAGCAGGTCAAACCGCCCCGCTTTCCTCTCTCGTCCTCTGGGAGGGGAACCCAGTGTCTGTTACAACAGGAAGAGACTGAAGGTCAAAGCACAGACCTATTGTCTTCCTGCCTGTGTGACAGACGCCTGTCTATCTCAATTTACTATCTCCGTCTAAAACACACACTCATACACCTCGGCATATGGGGCCAAAAAAGACATTCAAGTGGACAGGCACATTAAAAGACAGTGTTATATAGATAGAGGTTTGACTTAATTAACTCATCTGGAGGAGAGTTAGCTACAGCTGCAGCAAATGTAAGGAAATATACAAAAAAAAAAGAGAGATTTGAACAATGTAGCCTATAGCTGATGTCGAGAAGGTAACATGCTTACATGTCTATTGCCTATGTCATGTGTAACATGCTAACATTCGCTAATCAGCGTCTAACACTGCACACCCGAGGCTGGCAGGAATGTCATTATGGCACAAGACTTCCGCCACGCTAGCTGCTCTGTGAGGCTAGCTCGGCTAGCTGGATAGCATGCTAACTTCAGTGGATGCGACACGGTAAGCAGACGTCATAATGTCAAAAATGCTATTTATTCACATGCTGTTGTTCATTGTTATGCATTTTCAACTAAAATTCTTTAATATTTCCCCTTTAACAATTCAATATTTAGTAATAAAAATAAGTACTGCTGAGGCTGTTGAAAACACCATTAGCTTTCAGGTATTTCGTCAAACCGCAGTATTGTGCAAACTAAAGGATAAGTCATTAGCTACACATCCATTATTTGACAAGATGCAGTATTTCAGTTTGGGATGAAATTGTAGAATGATCCTGTCGTCCTGCCAGTATGGTTAAATAATCACAACATTATTTATTGCCAGACTGTTTAACCAACAGGGTTGCTTGTAAATTTAGATATATTACTGTCAATGTTAAATATGAGCTGTATATGTAGAAACATGTGCTTAAATGTGATTAAATAATATGGAAACGCAGATGGCGGAGCGGCAGGAACTCATTTGACTGAGAGCCAGCAGGGGTTGGTGGCGCTCAGTTGGACAAGCGGATAGATCTACAGCCCGACAGTCACTCCTCAGTCTATTATCTGACCCCAATAAAGCCCTCAGCAGCACAACTTCATAGCCATTTCCTCCCTGTGAAAGACACGCGTGGCCTCCGTGATAAGATAAACTGCAGAAAATAAAGAGCCAGGCCTCGTTTTTTTTTTTTTTTTTTTTTTAGCTCCCCCAAGCCAAAGAATTCAAACGTCTATTTCAGCAGATAAGGTCTTGCAGACAGACTGCCCCACCCCTGAAACCTCGGAGACACACACTCGTCCCTTTGTGCCCCGATAGAGCAGACCGGTGGATGCATGTAATCAGCATATTATTGATAGTCTTAATGAGAAAGGCTCTGAGTCACTGAAGCCATTAGCCAGGATGAAAGAGGCTTAATTGTTTTGTGTGCGCACGTGCGTGTGTTTTATGGCGCGCACATGTGCCTGGGCCAAGACCAGGCTAATTAAATCCATTTCCTTCGTTAGCAACTTTTTTCTCCCTTAATTAAGAGGGTTAATTATGGGCCTGGACAGAGGTCGCGTGCGTGTTTCGCGTGCACTCGCATTCTCGAGGGCAGACCCAGATGTAATATTGCAATCTGTATCAGAGGCGCATAATAACACAATGAGCATTCATGGCTGAAATTAAACAGCCTCTGATATTTATTTAATAATAGAGGGAGTGAATATTTGAAGTTGGATTGCACGTATCTCTAATAAATGATAGAGTTGTCTGTTGGATTTCAGAGAGCTCGGGGTAATAATAACACGGAGTCCCTGATAATGGTCACCTGCGTCCATCTTTGTTGAAACAAATCTACTCCGCGGCTGAAAATAACTGCCATTTTCACGTCTCGGAAGGAGGAATCCACAATGCCGTGGTTCCTTGTCAAAAACAGAAACCAAACAAGTCTGTTGTTAACGCCGACTTCTGTCATCACCACCGGTGTGCGGTACGAGTGGACATCTGCAGCATACCAATGGCGTGGAACAATATTCCCCAGCACGCCCCATCAGAAGCAATAATATCGTTATGGCTGGCAGACATGAGAGGACTCTCCCTGCCTGCCACTGGACACACACCATTACTTTTGATGGCCCGTGTGTGTGTGTGTCTGTGCATGAGTCTGCTCTGCGTGTGTGTGAGCGTGTGTGCCCTCAGGGTCACACATCCTGTTGAGGAAAATGGCTGATTCAGGACTCTCTGCCATTTTGCTTGTCAACTTGGGTCCGTGCCGCCGTAACCGTTAGACATCTGTGGGTGGGAAAGCATCTCCGCTATGATGATGATGATGATGATGACGATCCTCTGCGGCCATATGAAGACATTAACACCTTTTACACTCTGTTGACTTCTCTCAAAGCTGCAGGCAAGTTTTGCATGCGCAAAAAAAAAAACACACTAAGCAGCACACATCCCAAAGTCAGGATGTAATGGAGATGAGCATATCACAGCTCCGAAACGAAACATGGCAGTGTGCCACATTAGCGAAAATTTAATTGTGCAGGAAGCGTTTAAGGCAGGGGTGTAACGAGGGTTCCTGGGGAACCACAGGTGGCCATGTTCACCTCCTACCCTACAGCACTGACAGGAAGTGGTACTGTTCTCCCTTGCTATCCTTTATGTGAAGAATAATGCCTCCCAAAAGGTAGAGGATTTTATTTCAGCCCCAGTTTTTCAAAATCTGCAGCCGCAAACCAGTTATTTTGTCTTGTGAGTTGTGTTTTGACACATCACCATGAAGTTACAGATGCAACTAGACGCCTTTTTCATAAGTCAGGGGACTAATTTGCCTCATCTTCGTGGGTCTTTAGACTATGGTGGAAACGCAGACCGAACACAGGCTGAAAGAACCTTTTACTGTGATTCTTTAAAAAGCAGTTCCTGTGACTAAACCTGTGGAGAATCAGTTTGGAGTTTCAATATTTCTGTAATGACCTCAAAGTGCTTTTTAGCATCTTTCAGTTTATTGTTTAGGATTCGCCACCGGCAGCTGTAATGTTTTGGCTCTCACCGGCCTCATCATCCTCGGTTCCAGCCACAGATTACCCAATCTTACCCACCTGGTGAACATAGTGGAGGATTTAGCATCTGAAAAGCTATCTTTCCTCCAGGAGTTGGTGGAGAGTAAAACAGAGCTGAAAAGAGAGCCAATGTCGGACTCACATTCATCAGGTGGCCAGGGAAACAGGACTCCAAACGAATGCTAATGTTGCTGTCTGTCTGCTGCTGTGCAAATAGGCATTTGCTTGCTAATCCATTTGCTACGTTTACTTCATGAGGTGACCGTAGCTTGTTCTGCCACACCCAGGTGGCCAAAATAATCAATGGTAATAATCAAAGTCTTGCTTCCTCGTTCTGCAGGAGAAAAAGTATTTGGACAGCTCCTTGTAGCAAATCAGCTCTTTTTTTGGTTCCCTTTCTTCGCTTTTTGAAATTCACACAACGGCCCCCACATCCTAGATGATTCTCTTCAGGGCGAGGGTTATGTTTTGAGTCCATCACCGTGCCTCTGAGTGTGCATTGCTTGTCGCTGTCATGCTTCCTGCTGGTGCATCGTTAGGTATGGCTTTTTATTAGCCTCTGGTGTGTTGGGAGATGGGGGGGGGGGGGTGTTCAGCGTCACACCGGCAGTAAACTAGCGCACCCGTCAGCCCCGCACATGGGAACAAACACCCCATTAAACCATGGCCTTCACATATTACTGTAATAAAAGCCCCTGCTCTCGCCTTTATGGGCTTTTTAATTATGTCTATTCGTCTTCCCGGGCTTGTGAGCAACAGTTCATGATGAGCCCCATTTCGCGTATACTCTGCCAATGGCAGAAAAGCTGGAGGGGGTGAATAAAAAAAAGGGAAAAAAGGCGAAAATTGCCCGAAGCTAAAATATGACTATTGTTACTGGGATGGTACTTTATGTTTTACCTCTCAGCATGGAGCCAATGGCGCTGCTTTCCACTCCATTCTTTGAGGGGTTTTTCTTTGTTTTAGATGTGGATTGGTACAAAAGGGGGAAAAAAATCTCACGCAGCTAAGGTGAATTACATGGCAGCTCAGTCGTAATGTGGGAATTAAATTATTTCCCCGCGATCAGGGCAGTGGCTGGACCAGCTGCAGGCTCCCAAAAAAAAAAAAATAACCATACAAATCATCCATGCATGAATTCAGCATAAAGGCCAGCTCACTTTGGCTAATTTCATACATTGTGCATTTGCCCCTCTTGTCTAGCACATGTATATTCACACTAATATGTAGAAAAAGGTCACTGGCTGGTCAACCCCCCCGCCCCCCATGTTTAAGATATTCCAGACACACCCATGCACATTAAAAAAAAAATCCTTCACCATACTCTGTAAGCTGTTTTTATCTTGCATTAGGCCTCAAACAGAGCAAAACCCTACCTGGTATTGGAGCAAGATGATTGATAGAGCAATATGCAGTGCCTCTTTGTGCACACAGCATACATTTTATGGCCAGGTCATTTTCTGCAAGGCTGGACACTACAGCTTTAACCCCTTTTAACACAGGCAAGCCTGTAACACTTAGCCTATACAGTAATACACTGCACCTAAGCGACATACTCTACACATGCAACCGACTGAAGCCATGTCCTGCAGAGAATTACTGATAGTTTCAAGTTCTAAAAAGGTAGCTCCGAAGTTATGGGGGGGCTGGCCTTAATAGATTACCGTTGCTTAGTGTACGCTTTGCCGTCGTGACTAGCTGCCGTTAGAGGAGTGGAGCTAAGTGGTTCTAGTAGCTGACTGGACCGCAGTCATCCAAGCTGGGACTGAACACAGCCTCCAAGACTGATGGAGGTTTGTTTGAAGATGGGGAATACAGTACAGAGGCGATTTACAGCATCTCCGATCAGAACTATGATCTGGATGGGGACGGGAGCAGAGGACAGATAGGTGACAAATCAAATTATATGTGGGGCCGGAATACTCTCACATCGTGTTGAATTTAGTATTTATTTTGACCAAACCAGAATTGATTGCGTGTAGACAAACCAAGGCTATTTTGGTGAGATTTATTTCATTTATGTAGAGTAAAATAAAGTGTTTTAATGACATAATTAAGCTTGTCTGAGTCTGGTAAAATAAATATTTTTTTTCCGTTCAGGATGGGAAATGGGTGTAGAAATATGTCCTTTCTTGACGTTTTGAGAGACAATTTAATTTACTTATTAGACTGTGTTACGTAGTGACAGGCATACATTTTCCCTTTGAAAACTACACTGTCGAACTCTTGCAGTACAAAGAAGTATTATGAGACAGGATGGGCCGGTGCCAGCTGGATAGCATGCTAACATTAGGATGTCTTTGATGTAATGTCAACACTGTTGTTATTTCATATTCTCTAGAATGAGTTCTTTGAACGTTTTAAAACTAAAAATCTGGCCAAATCAAACACATTGCACCTTTAAGTAGAATTATGTAATCAGATTGAGATAAAACAAACCAACATGGTCCTGAATTGCTTAAGAGGAATAAAGGAACAATAAGGCTTGACTATCAAGGTTTTATTGTCTTAAATCAAGTACTAACAGTGTATCTAGTTGTCTTGCACAGCCGGCTGCAAATGATGGCCCCCTGGAAACTAGCACAACACAACAACTGCTGAACCCACTCCACAAAGCAGGGTCATCGATGAATAGGAGGCTGAAGAGAGCAGAAGACAACATTTGCTCCATTAGTTGTAGAACTGAGCATTAGTTTTAGCAGAAAAAAAGGGAACTTGAAAGCTTTTTCCTCAGGTGTTGATCCACGTGTGAAAACGACCAGCGCCGTCTCACCTGCCGGGGTCACTTCATGCGTCTGGAGCTTCTGGAGTCTGGAGATGCCGGCTCTGGGAGCAGCTCAGGCGGCGCAGTCAGCTCCTCTTCCTCGATGTCCCCCTCCAGCAGGATCGGGCCCAGAGCAGCCGTCCCCTCCCACTGCAGATCTGGAAGAAGCACTGCAGGTTCAGTGATGTTGCGAGGACGAAGGGAGGGAAAGAATTAAGCGCATTTAGGCAGGTGATTCAACCATTTACGACACGACCGATTGGTTGGTTGGACAATTAAAAAGGGATCAGCTCAAAAAAAAAAAAAGAAAAAAAAAATCAATCCTGGTGCATAAACAGCATGTGTGCCAAATGAAGGCAAGTTAGCTTGACTAAATATGGGTGAAACCTCGGCTCGATTGTTATTCTGTGGCTGATTATATTTAACTCCTTGCTGTTAGGAATCATTAGGGTTAATTCTCTATATGATTAGGTTACGTTGCTCCTTCAGAACTGCTCAGATAGTCTAAAAACAGTAACGCAGATGTAAAAAATACCTTTTTTGTCATTTTTCAATCACGTAAGATGTGTAAAATGTCTCCCCTGTGTCAGCTTTAAGTGTTGAAGATTCATCCCCAGGTGTGATGTAGCGTTGCTCGTGTAAACTGTACCAGCATCTGCCGTAAGCCCTCTTTTCCGTCTCCGCTCACTGCAGCTGGTCTCACAGCAGCTACACACCTTATTGTCTCCACCTGATGCCACCCATCTGTCCAGAGCCCAGCAAATGTGTTCTGTTACAGAGGCTGAATACATCTTTTTATGGCATCAGGGTCTGAAAAGAAACACCTGAAGACTTGCTTGTGACAGGATTCGGGGGTGACATAATTTAAAAAACACAGGAAATCGGCACATAAAATAACTCAACAACTGTCACACGAACATCTGTTAAGGTTTGAGTGAATTATATTTGCGGGAACAAACCTGTTTGCTTCAGTCAGGTATGAGCACGCTTTGTGTTGCGAGTTGACAGGAACCGAGACTCTCGTTGCCGTCAGGTGACATGTAATGTAGAGCTACGAGGAAGTTAAAAGTACATCAAGAGACACTGTCATTCAGTTTGGTAGATCGAGTTCAGGTGGAACCAACACAGCAGACATGCGACATGTGCAGCAGCCCGCCCAGTGCTGTTGAAAGATGCAACTCAACACATCCAGTAAGAAAAAAAAAAAAATACCACTGAGAGGGAATTTATGATATTTAAGCTTAAATTACTCAACCTGGCAACCTATTACAGTACAGTATTACATATTACCACGATATGCTGCTGAAAATACAGCCTCGCGTCTTTTTCTTATTCTCTTCAAGAGTGATGTATTCTTATGTAACCATGATGTTTTGCCAAAACCTCAATAAAGAGAGATTTTCCTCTTATTATAAAACGTTATTTTGCATTCAGGAGTGAATTTCCTATTTGGCAAAACGATCAAAGTTAATTTAATGTTAAGACTCATCCAGAAGCCGATTGTGCGGAGGCACAAAAGGTTTTTCTGAGTGGATGCTGGCTCACGCTTACGGCGCCGCTCCATTCTGGCTTCTTCGACCCGCATTGTACTCGATCAGCCTTAATGCTACCTGAGAGGCCGTTCATTTCCTCAGCTGGAAAATATTTGAAGTAATGACAGATAACCTAAAAAGGTAATACGGGCTTCAAACAACACTTACTAGAAGCACATCGAGTGCCAACTTAGCGCATGAGAGACTAACAGAGTGGCTGAAACAAAGTGTTAAAGTAACACCCCGGCTGGCGCGACTAGCTGGACGCATCAAGACGCACCTCGAAAGTGATTATCAGGGCGCTTTAATGGAAAAAACTCCCGAAACGTAGGACGTCTGACTGTATGATACACCACCAGTAGTTCTGAACTGTATACGCACACACACACACACACATGCACATTTCCTACCAACTGCACTTACTGAATTCCTGTGATCTTGGTGGAACCTGAAGGCTTTCAGCTGGAAATTCAGTTTATCCTCCTGGCTCCTCTGCATGAAGTAAGACTTGGCTCCCGTCAGCTTAGCGTCACTTAAACACCTTATATGGAAGAAAAAATAAAACACAGGCCGCAGGATTCATATTCATATACACAGAGAAGGGCTGGCGTTTCCATCTCCTCACAGGACATTAAATGCTCCCAACACACACCGTGTGATACCCAGCAAACTTAAATCTTCATTATTATGACTAGCCGAACCCTCCCTCTTGAGTGTTTACATGTGGTACTCTGGCGCCGTTACAGCCAAGCGGCCTCTCACCCGTGGTTGTGGACGAAGGGGTATCTGGGTCTGGAGTCCGGGTCGGGGGTCACGGTGGCCACGCAGCTGTCCATGTAGACCCTCAGCGGCACGTGGTGACCCTTGGCGACCGCCGCCTCGATGTGCATCACGTCGCTCAGGAAGTAAACACTAGACTGCCTCTGTTCCTGCCAGTCCTCTAATCGAATACAGACCAAGCAAAAAAATAAATAAGCGGCAGAGTAATGCCGGGGCCATCAATCGGATTAGATGAAACTGAAATGGTGCCTATGGGGGGGAGAGGAGGTCGGTGGATGGGATGTAGGTACTGTGACAATAAGAGGAAAGTACTTTAAAGAAGCAATAAATGAATTACAGATGTGGCTTCGTCATTAATGTGGATAAGAAGGGGGGCCTGTGCCTGCAAAAACTACTTTAAAACTTTCATAATTCCCTTCACAGCCTCCTACAGCCCCGATGCTTATTTTACACTAAGCAAATCACAGGAGATGGTTCGGAAAAGTTCCGCCGGGGCCAACTTTTCAGACGAGCAACAAGCTGGCGCACTCGCCATCTACGTCGCGTTAGCTCGGAATTAATTAGAAAACATAATCAGCCGTTTATTGATCGCTTTATTGTGCGAGTGACCCCGTCGGGTCAGCTGCAGCCTACGAGGCATGTAATTTCGGCTCATCACCATGCATCAAAAGTTTCCCTCCTGTTTATCAAGCCGCTGTTTAGCATGTTAAACAGCCACGGCGAAGTCTGCGCGGCCTTGAGTGATTGCAATTAAGGCCGTCGCTGGGGAAATTAGCCAAACCGTCTGGCGCAAATCAAAGTTTTTTAAAAAACTGCACAACGTCGGCTCGAAGTTTGTGGCTTTTTTTTTTTTTTTGTTTTGACGAGTCCCCACCTGTCATGAGACGCAGGGAGAATTGCAGCTGCTGTTCCGCCAACATGTTGGAGGCGAATGGCTTCCAGGTAGGCCTCACGGCGTTGCTGCTCACATAATGCCTCCTGTGAGGACAATTAAAAAAAAGAGACAGAGAAAAGAAGGGAAGGACAGGCTTTTCACTAGAGGGAGGCTCATCGAGGAAGAAAAGGAGTACTTCACTCAAGGGGAAGGACGGGAGTGGAGAGAGGATACACAACACAGGAAGACAGGTTTATACGACAATAACACAGTTAAAGTCAAGCCTTAAGACGTTTTAATACCATTGAATCAAATGAAATTTGCTTCATCACATGTAAATTCCACGTTTACACAGATTTTCACATGCGATTAGCTTGTGAACATCTGATCTTAAGTACTTCACTGAAGTATAATAATGAGTACTTCTGCTTTTTCGAAGATACTTTACCTTTTTACTCCACTACACTTCAATTCATTGCTTTAGTTCCTAGTTACTCTGCAGATTACATGCACATCAGACCCAAATTAGCACACGTTTAAGTCAACTTAATTTCTCTACAGTCAGACTAACAAACACAAAACGGATTCCAATAATCGCAAAACTGCTGAATATCAAACCAATAATAAAAGCACCAAAATCAAACAAAGACTTTCACAAATGGCTCAATAGTTAAGAACATATGCTATTTAATGCACCAATAATTAACTTTACATGCAGGTGTACATAAATTTATAAAATTACTTATTTATAATTTAATCCATTTTATGTATTTTTGTATTTGTGTATATCTATGTATGTTTTTACAGAATAAATGCGTAAAGAATTAAATAAAAAACATTTCTTAAATGGCACTACTAGTCCTCCATAGAACACATTATAAGCAGCAGAATTCGACTATCTGGCTCTCATACATAAGAGATAACTGAGCCTGCTCCTGTTGCTAGCAGTTATGACATTGATGACATTCATACGCACACCATTATTCCCTAACCCTAACCCACTATAAAAAAAACTAAATCAGAATTTTATGTGGGCTATATAGACAGCTCGTTCAGTTTGGACAGCCCAAAATTAGGCTTTATTCCAGAAGTCGCATTTTCTGATTAAGACGTGTCGGATATTTTGATACTATTCAGCACGGTCATCATTTCAGGAGCATTGTTTGGACATATATGCAGTTGGGGTTTTCGCAGCAGTTGCCCATTTAAGGAAGGAGAGACACACCTACTTTTGAACATTATGGTCTTGGAATTGAACAGCAACAGGTTTTTTGAATGTGCACAAATATCACAATGCTGACCTTTTCAATAAAGTGGGAGGTGGGTGTTTGGTCATCTGACCGAGCAGCGACCCTTGCATTTGCATGCAAATGGGAATATCAGTGAAATATACATTTTTATTAGCTGTGTAAACATCACAGTAGGACTAGTGGTACACAGGCTGCAATCCTATGCCCAAACAAGTAGTGACGTTTCTCCCTACGGCAGGCAAGAAAAAAGCATTTAAGACCTCGTAAGGCCTTTTGTTGAGGAAACTACATTCAAAGCTTTAAGACTTTCCAGGACCTGCAGATACCCCGAATTATCAGCCCCAACAGCGGGGGCTAGAATTGGACTCGGCAGGCCAAAAGGGGGGCTTTACCTTCGATAGTGACATTCAATTACCACCTCAGCAGGATTGGTCTTTAAAATGACTGTGTTGCCGATGGGTGTTGGAGAGTACTTCAGAGAAAAGGAGTAGATGAGGGATTCTTCTGTCATCTGAGAGAAGAAAAAAGAAGACAGAAAAACGCACACAGCAGTTACTTCAAATACACGAAAAAGGTAGACGGCCGGAGAGAAAGCAGTGAGCCACGCACCGTCAGCGTGCTGCCGCAGCCCTGCAGCTCCGTCTGGAACTGCAGGATGTGGTCGGCGGCGTCTCGTGCAGCGCAGCCTCCTAAGGTCAGATCGCTTGGACGGACCAACTGACCGTTCCCTAAGAACAAAAGGAGGGAGAGAAAAAAGGAAAAAAAGGCGCAGCTTAAATAAGGCCCATTACCAGAGGCCATTTCTCCTCCTGGTCCAGTCAATAACACTCGCGAGCAAGTGGAGGTTCAGCCACAGGACAAATAAAAAAAGGTTTCTTAATGCATCGCTGTAAAGTCAGCATTTCGAGCCCCCGGACGACCAGTGCAGAATGCTCCTTTCTCCGAGTGAAGAAATAAGAGGAAACATAATATTGATCGCCCGGTCCATAAGTCTGTGCCATTTGCAGTAATCAGCGCTGAGTGTCCCATCTTCACCGTTCCATTCAATTTCTCCAATTCGGGCGCCCTCTAACTTGACCCTCCCTTTTTCAGACAGCGGAGAAGAAGCCGTGTAAAGTGGACCTGTGCAACTTTGGACAAAAAAAAAAAAAAAAAAACCCACAAGAGATCAATTCAAACCAGAAAGCGGCAGCCATTACCTAAGAAGTTCTGTCTGACCTCTACGTTGACCTCTCCCTCACCACAGCGCGCTGCCACGCTGACAGCTGGCACAGGCTGCCGCTGCTCAAACTTCACCAGCACCTAGACATCATTCAGATTTAATTACAGTGAAGCAGAAGATCAAAAAAAGGCTGCAGAAGTCCATAAAAGATATATAAAAAAAAAAAAGTACCTTTGATTCCTGCTTGACAGGTGGGTTCAGAACTGGGCCTTTAACCAGAAACTTTAACAACTCTTGAGCTTGGACGTCTTCCCTTGGCTCCAGCTGCTCCGAGGTCAGCTTTCTGGCCTCCGCCCTCTGCGGGTTCTGAATCGTCAGCCTCATCTCCACGAGAGGCCGGAGCTGCTTTTGTTTGCTGACAGCCGGGTTCCTGAGTTGGAAGCTCCGGAGCCGGTAGGTGACGGGCGACGGGGCCGGATCGCCTTGGCGCGTCCGGTTTGACTGATGGTCCGTTGTCTGAGGCGACCTGGGCAGCTGTAAGCTTGCTGTCGCTCGCTCTTGTGGGATTTGGCTCAGAGTCTCGTTAGTGCTGAAGTTAAAAGCGGCAGCGCGAAGACTTCCACCTGAGAGGAGAAACACAAACCCTAACAGAACAGCCTCACTGAGCCCCATTACAACTTATCACCCAAAAGAACCTGAGTTTGGGCTGTTTTCAGAGAGCACTGCTGCTTTTGTCTTTTGACCAGGTTGTGGGAACTCGGCTCAGGCCACACCCTCTCCTAATGACTTGATTGGATTCCAGGTGGAAGATTCACTGTCCTTTCCCCTCTTTCTTCTCACCAACTGCAGATTGGATGTTTGCTGCCTGGCTGTGCACCCCAAGCCTGTCTAGTCAGCTTTACACCCCGAGACCTATTTCACCTTTAACTCATGACAGAATTTAAATATACGTGTGCACATTTCCTTGTGTGGAAACCCGCTGAAATGTTTGAAAAGGCTAAACCGCTGCCGTCTGCCAAATCTCCACTTGTCGTGACGTTAATGAACGCAGACTTTTATAAACAGAAACAAGCCTGACCCTAACAGCGAGCGGCTTTCACTGCCCTCATGAGGCAAATCAATCAACACGCTCAGGGAGCCGGAACCCCGGAGGTTTTCTTGAATGTCACGGCGACGCGGCCGGCAGTCTGCAGAGTTCAGCGGGGTCGCTCATAAAGCTGAGATTTATGATCATCCTCGGCGAGACTTCGCAAATGTCAACGCCACGAAATGTATATGTGTGTGTGTGTGTGTGACAGGGGGCTTGTCTTGAACCTGTGCCAGCAGAAGTGTCAATCACACGCTGACATGTTGTAAATCTCTCTCAGGTGAGACGGTCATGAGTGGCTGCACGGCGTGATTTAGGATGTGTTGAACTCCCTCCCCACAAAACTCCACTTAAGTTTCCCTAAATTTAGAAAAAAGCAGGTTAAGTTCTGAATGTGCGTGCGTTGGCACAGACGTTACTGTGTTTGGTGCTTTTGGGTGACAAAGCGAGGATTTATGGCCACCCTATCACATCAAGTGTAAATAATCTAGATATACTGAGCATAATTTAACACACTTGAAAAGATTCTGTTAGATGGAACCATACTTTTTAAAGATTTGAATGTCCACTTGAACTTTAGGGAGCTGGTGTGTTTTCCTTATTGTCAAGAAGTCATAAAGAACTGAGAAAATCCACTACTCTCTCAAGAATAGCATTTTCTTGTATACATCGGACACAAAACGAAACTGTGTGGAAACAATACGATCGCCATTAGGATATATTAAAGCCACATTATGTAGAAATTCATATTTTGTGCGATGTGTGGCTCAGATTTCGGGAACAATGTGTCCGATTTAATCTAACTTCATGTGCAAACTACAAACAAAAACAAAATGTTATGTCTTAAAAACTTTATGTCTTGACGTAAACGTGCACGCTAACATCACGCCAAGCAAGCGTACACCTGGGTACAACATGCTGCCAGGTAAACCTCTGCCCAAATGGACTGACGTAGCTTTTGGTCAGCGAGTTGACACCTTTGCTAACACTGGGATGCTAACCGCTAACCAAAGTTACATAGCACGGAAGCACGAAACGGGGGGGGGGGGGCGTAGCGGCTGAGACAGAGACGCCATTCAACCTATTGCAAGTCAGTGTTCTATCTAAGTGATTTTGAAGGTGTTAAGGTGAAATAGTTACATAATGTTGCCTTAAATGTTGGCTTTTTGCCCGTGTTGCTGTTTGAAGTTTCCACAGGAATTGCTGATTTATTACTAGGCACTTCCCACTTAAAATAAAGCTGAATAAAAGAATAAAAGAAAGCTGTCTGTATTGAAATAATATATCGTTCCTGCACAACTCATAATGGTGATGTATTTCTCTGAGGTTCAGTTTGATTAAATCACTTGTTACCATTTACGATCCACTAGACAGACATACAAACACTCTCAAACACACACAAATCCATCTTTCTCGGCATCAAACAGACCTACTTGTGGAACTTGTTCCGGTAAGAACATATAGATAAAACCCATAATAAGGTTCCATTTAAAGAAACTCCTGTTCTGAGGGCAAAATTGGTTTAAACCACTTTAAACCACAGGAATACATTACAGCTCATCCATTCTGTCAGGATCTCCCTGCAGACTCCCCAACAGAGCGGCTGCTATTGTCAGGAACTGGCTTTTATCTTCTGCTGATCAGCGGCAAAACAAAGAGAGGAGTTGTGTGTGGTTTTTGTGTGTGTGTGTGTGTGTTACTTCAGTGGGCTGGAGTGAAATCAGTCCGCTCCTGCCAGTCAGGCCCCCTCTGCTGCCAATCTCTAACTTGGTTAGCTGCCTCTAATTTGGCCCCTGGAGGGCCCTAATGTGGCCCCCGTGGGGGCTTCTGAAAAGGGGCCTGGCAGCCTCTACCGCCGCGCACTCACACACACACACACACACACACACACACACACACACACACTGCTGCCACACCCGTCAGCTTCTGTTTCCAATAAGCCTGCTGCATTTTTGAGACAAGGACAGGATGATGCAGGTAAATGGGCCCATCCTATGTTTAGACACTAAAAACACACAACATCCATCCACCAGATGGGAAATCGTCCACCAGGATGGCTCACCGACGCCGCAGATGCTCGGTGACAGTAACAAACACGCGCGCGCACACTCGCGTCCCTCCCCACATTTTGCTGACAGCACAAAGTCATAGAAACAGCTCGATTTGGCCGGCGCTGCACTGCACCATACGGATAACGGTTATGGTAGCTCATTAAAAACATGTAGTGGGAGATGGATTAGTTATAGCCTGCTGTTGTGGTGGGCGAGCAGCGTTTCGAGATCAGCGGATTTCTATGCGTTTTGTCAGCGGATGGATTTGCGTGGGACAGGGAGATATTTTCTGAGGGAGATTTCGCCTTCCAACATGTGCTGGCATGTGTTTTTAGGCACTGGCATCAGTTTCAGTGCCACCGCTTAAAAATATCTTGGTATGTTGGCAATTTTTAAAAGGGAGCAAACATGTGGATCTGTCATGGGGGTGAAGTCAAAGACGGAACTGGGCCGTATTTATAATAAATATTGGGGACACATCCCCCCCCACTGATCAGACGGTTATTTTCTTTCACAGCTCATACAAAATATATGCCTGCAAGTATGACCAAACAGGTTTTATGTTCAGAAATTGGAGTAAAATGAGTTGTTTGTCAAGAGTATATATAATCGCAACTTCAATACTAATTTACATTTCCGCATTAATGGTAACTGCTAGTGTATTAGTGTCGAGCTAGCGGACAGATCCAAAATCTTTCACTGTGAAAGACATCTGTTCAGGAATCAGAAGAAAACAAGAGAAATCCATCGAGTGCATCGATTTTTATCACCGCTAATGGCAAAGTGTGCGTGTAGAAATATAAGTTATAAAAGAAAAAGCAAAAGTTTGTGTTATTTGATGTCCGATGACGTGAAGAAAAAAAAAGTTAGCCCCCATTAATTTGGAAAATGTTAAACTAGCACTTGTCTCTCACGTCATTCAAATCCGCAGATTAAAAAATATAAAACTAAATAAAAAATATGTATTAAAAAATGTGCTATGCTACGATAAGGCAACCACACACCATCGCCTGAAACAATCAATAGCAAGTGTAAACATAACATGAAGCTAACTTTACAAACAGTTCTAGTACTGGAGTGCACTGTCCTGCATGTGTTTTGTCCAAAAGGTGTTGCCATACCCCTGCAGAAGCTGTTGCTGGACTGCTGTGGGTATAATGAATATCACACACTGTGCCAGCTCTTTCAGTTGGATTAAGAGAAGGAAAACAACAATGTAGTATGAGCGTTGTGTAAAGTATATCACTGTCTTTTGACCCCCCCAGTGCTGACTCCACGGTTACGGCCCTGAAATACGTGAGCAAAGAGTGTGAGAATAGAAAGTGAGACAGCCCAAAAGAGTGGAGAAGTCACGGTATGTGAGGGGGGGGAGGGAAGGGGAAGGGGAAAGTGAACACAAAGGAGGGAAAAGAAGAAAAATATGGTTGGGGTCAGTGAACCTGGGGGTGAGAGATAACAGACAACAGCCCTGCTGGTGCACGGCCCGTCCCGGTGGGAGCGGCACGGAATAACAGCACGCTGGGTTCTGATTCACGGGCCATCAACGGCCATTTCCAACACGTCTCCACACAAGGACAGGATCATGCACAGTGCACACAAGCATGCAGGCACCAGCCCGTATACAAAGGAGCACACACACACACACACACGCAGAGAGCTAATGGACTGTTATTAAAAACATGCATCACGCCACGTCACCGACCGACCACACACACACAGCCGCGTGCACATCTGCACGCTGCCTCCACACACTCCAGTTGGGGGATAACGATCTCCCAGCACTGCAATAACAGCCGATGTATCATTTAGCAAGAGCGCCGCAGTGACACGGCGAGGCCGTGGCGACACAAACACACTCCCGCTTCCAGTAGGCGAGTTTTGACATCACTCTTTTCTCCTCCGACCTCATTTTTATCACGACATCCGTGACATTTTCTCATGGAGGGATCGCCGTCTCCCTCAATAGCCCGGGAGCGGCCTTTGTCGCGGTGTAAAGGTCTTCAGTGCCGCGTGATTGACAGGTGTCATCGCCCCCTGTTGAGAATCAGGAGCTGACCTTTAACCTCCTGTCCCGCCCTACATTATGGGCGGCAAAGTTTTTTCTCAGGGGAGCAGCTTTTCATTTTTCATGTTATCTGATCCGCGGGAAGAGCTAATCTGATGATATTTAGTTTGTTAGCGCTGTGTGTTATCTTTCACTCATTGCATCCTATCTGATAAACCTCAGGTGAACCCACACAGCCACGGTACATACAGATACTCCAAACTTTTTGTTCAGATGCTCCAGTTTGGAAGATCGCCCACTTCGAACTCCTCAAATGTATAATTCTAATCCAATGTAATCCACACACAGCCACTGTATGACAACTGAGCGACTCCATCTACAAAGGTAGGCCACTTCATGCTTCGGGAACAAGAAAGTTTTGACCTTCGCTTGTTGGTTCTCCGCTTGGATGGTCAGGCCTCACCGTGCAGAATGAAGTGCGAGCAGAGTTTGATACGAGATGGCTGATTTTTACGTTCACCTGTTTCTTTGCGCTCGGCTTGGATCTCAGTTTAACAGCGTGCGTACGAGCGTGGATTTTGTGACAAGACAAATGGTTTCGAGGTCAGTCGCCGTGTAATATGTGCAGATGGGGGTAAGGGCCGCAGCAAAAAAGATTGGGGGTTCTGACTTTAACTGTTTTGTCCAAATTCGACTATTTTCACAGACTTAAATCTCAGAAGCCTGACTGAATCAAAGTCAGAGGGAAAAAAGCAGTCTGATAAAAAAAGTCAGGTTTTCAGGGATTAAAGTCAGAATTCTAAGACTAGTCAGACTTGACTTTTACAGTGGCCTGAATTGTAATCTGTAAATATGCAATTTGCACATGTTTTATGTAAAAATCCAAAAACCTCCAGTGCACAACTTGAAATTAACAGCATTTGAATGAGGGAAGGTAAATAAATCTAATCATGAGTAGCACCAGTCAAGTTTTTTTGGTTTAAAAATGCACTGGCTCCATTTTTCTTCACTAACATTTTGAATATTTAATATTACAGTGAATTTCAATAGAGGTCCAGAGCCGCGGAAAATAATGCATGTCAAAATGTCCTCTGAAACTTCCCGAACCTCTCCTGCCGCCAAACGATCACGGCCTCTGCCAATATATATGAAAGAGAAAGCTTTCAAAACACATTTCTCAGCATTCCCCTTGAAATACCCATTCCATTGTAATGCATTTTCAGAAAGGGGAATCTATGAAAATATAAATGCATAGTGGGCACGCGCATCTGCCTCTTCTATCCCACTTAAAACCGCGCTGTCACTTCAAAATGCCTCCTACAGGAATAAAACACATGAATCATGCCTCTCTGTGACCTTTAGGGTTCCTCGCTGTTAAATGCAGCCGATGACAGGAAACAAATGATCTGAGCACATTAACATACCATATGGTGGACGCTCGCCACCAAAGTGCTCTACAGTGCCATTTGAACGTGGGTGGGCCCCGTCGGGAGCCGGCACTAACAGTGTTGGTGCCATGCTCCACTCCCGACCTCGTTAACATTGTTTCATTCCAGTGTTTATGTCCTGACAGGGCTTTTTTTTTCTTTTTTTTTTTTGAATATAGCAGCGGCTGCTATTAAAGGGCATAAATGGTGTGTTTGCGCGAGCGGAGGTAGCATGTCTTCCTTACATGGCCACATAATACTGTATGCAGTCGCACGCCCGCACATCAGAGTCTCCCACTCCTTTCCTCGCCGCTCGAATCTTTCTCAGTTATGCTGCAATCCAAGCCTTTTGTTTAATAAACAATTTGTCAGTGATGTATTGAATGCCCGCTCTAATTTGATTGTCTGTGAAATGTGTATGGAGGTGGCTGCCTGCTCTCCCCCCTCCCTCCCTCCCTCCCTCGCTCTCCCCCTCTCTCTCTGTCTGCAGAAGCAACAGTGATATTCTACCCTTTCTTCCCCACTCCCTCCCCTGCCTCCAGGTGTGTGTTTGTGCGTGGCATGTGGTGTGCATGTGCGCCCGGGCATCTGTGTCTGTTTGCGCAGGGATGAGGATGGAGGGAGCGATCCTTAAGGGTTTGCAATTACATCTAAACGGCATAATCGGACATGATGGATGGCTATTGCCTTTCCACAATGTCTAGACCTCAGCTCCACCAGCGCAACAAGGTTATAGGAGAGTGGGAAATGATGAAAGATTTAATAGTTTTGTTCTGCTTTGTGCCCGTCCCCAAACTCTCTTTTTTTTCCCCGCCCCTCCTGCGAAGTACCCCTCCGGTGACCTCGGCAAAATTTGGACATTTTCATCACACGCGAATCGGCCGGTCTTCTGTTTAAAATGGGATGAATAACTTAATTCTGCCAGTTTATTGCAAACTGGGACAGATTTAAAGAGGGAATTAAACACCTTGTTTTTCTTTGTTTTGGGGTTTAATCGTCTTTCTTACCTCCAAACAGGAAATAAAGTCAGAATTAACTCTGCGCAGCAACGTATAAAATATTAACAACACTCATTTGGCTCACAAATGCTTGAAAAACACACACAATGCTGGGGCTGAAATGACCCATTGCACATCAGAGTGTCAAAATTCTTGGGGTTCTTTCCGTCAGTAGGTGGCACTGTGGGACCAAAAGTACGGCCGCCCGCACATTGCTCACAGCCGCTCTGAAGAACAAACCACAAGTATAACCTCACAAGTGCAGGGCGATGGGTGAACTGAGGTGTGCTGTTCTGGTTCTTGAAGTTCGGCTTCTTCCCCGGCCCCTGCTCACCGCTCGTCAGCGCAGAGCCAGAGGAGACGGCCTGACCCGGTTTTCACTCCCAACAACAACAACGGCAGCCTTGCAAAATGAAGATGCCAACAGGATCAATTGAGGATCTGAGGTAAGATGTTAAATGGACAGAATAATTGGGAGATTTCGCTTTGGCAAATTTCTCGCAGAGGCTCTTGCAATTATCTTGGACGATTGCAGCCTTTGCCTCGCCAGGTGCTTTAGGTGGAACGAAAGCAGCGACGACGCGAGGAGGCGATTATGCACGGACGCGCTCATCCGCGAAAGTGTCGACTGCACTGTAGATCCACAGACAGAACTTGTCTGTGCCGTCGACAGGCTGAGTGGTAAACAAAAAGAGAGGGGTGGCTTTGTCAGCCGTACCTCGCAATTACCCAGATGGCACGTGTGGCGCGACTGGTAAATGTGAAAATGAAGACAAGAGGTTGTCAGACACGGAAAGGCAGGCGTCGACCGCGCAGAGGCGACGATGAATGAGGTCAGTTAGGAGCTGTCGTCCCTCGCGTTGTCACCGATGAAGAAGAAGGGAGGCAGGATTGTGCTGCGAAAAACTCTTCTGCTTCCTGTCAAATGAACCTTTGATTGTGCTTGTTCATCTTGGCACTGTGACATCAGCGAGCTGGCAAACGGCGCCCGGCCTTCCCACGAGAGCCTCATTACCCACAATCCCAGAGGTTGACTGCGATGTTATCACCACCTGAAACGCCACCATTTCTCTCTCACTCTCCCTCCGTCTCCCGCCTTCTCCTCCCCGTCTTTCCGCCTCGCTGATCAGGCAGGCGAAGCTGTCGCTCGGGAACATCACACAGATGTTCAGTGGGGGGGGGGGGGGGGAAGCAAACAGCTCAAAAATAGACATGATCCCCGGTAGAAATACACATTTCATGTCGTGGGTGAGAGTGTTGTTGTTGTCACTGCCGATGTGTAAAACACTGAAGAGAAGAGGAGAGATGGAGGCTTGTCTCGCCGGAGTCAGACTCTCATTCTTTTCTGATCAACAGGCCCCAGCTGCACCCACCCCACACGACTTGAAATGAGCTATAACTCAGCCTCCGAACCCGCCACGGCTGCCTCCTACGTTTGATCAGATCTATATTTTCCCAGACACGGCCATCATCCTCTTGATTTAGCGGCCGGAGAGATGAGAAAAACGCATGCGGGGAAGCAGCACATCCTCGCTAAGACATCGACCACACAGGGGGACCATGAGAGCCAACCTATCCCGACCAATAGCGACGGCCTGTAGGGGCGGCGGTGATTGTTACGGGCAGCAAAGGAGGAAGTCAGGTAAGTCGTATAACGAGCAAAAGAGTCAGCTTTGAGGGGGGATTGCGGTTCGTCTCCAGCGTAAAACCAAAAGTCAGGGGTCTAACTTAACGTAGTTGACATAATGACATACATGACATTGGTACATCCGTAACTGAAGATCCATGATGTTGTTGCTTTAACCCATTGATGACTTCCTAAACCTAACCAAGTAGCTTTCTTGTCTAATCCCAACAAACACCAAGGTGAAGGTCTGGTACGTGGTGTTTTGGGAACGCTTATAGTCACTGGCATCGACCTATTCAGTCGTCCCTTACTATCCACAACACAGTCGTCCTGTGCTGTGGATAGTAAAAAGGCCACCTACTTGCCTCACCCGATTGCTGCTACATTTCTGCTGCTGCGGCAGCCCGAGCTCAACAAAAGGCGCCGCAAAGAGGAGGCTGTCCTCAGGCGAGTGTAGTGGCCCATGTGCAGAAGCAACGTTTCACACAGTTACACAGCTCTCCCCCGCTGTCTGACCAGCCTGATATTCCTTGTATTTAGCTTTCAGGTTCCTTAGGCATTAAAAAAAAAAAAGAAAAGAAAAAAGCCGGGCGGCATTTAAAATGCAAACACCCACGCCAACGTGATCATTGAAAACACGGCAGAAACAAACGACTCTGTGAAATAGCCGCCGGCAGAGAAATCATTCTTGCCCTAATGTCGGCAGCTCACAGCTCTGACAGTGAAAAACAGAGAGGAGAAGAAAAGTAGTTTCACCCCCCTCGACTCTCCCTGTGACATTCGGAGAGATATTTACCTTGTAAAGATCTTGACATTTCGCCGCGCTCTCTAATAACATCCTGAAATATGAATAAGAGTGCAGAGAGTGAGAGGAGCCCCGCAGAGCTTTTGTTAACAGGTATTGATTGATACAGAGGGGGAGGAAGGAAAGGAAGGAGCGGGGGGACCACGGGGAGCCACTCTTTACTGATCATCTGTTAACCTTGTCAAAAGACCTCGCCTGCTACCTCAAACTGGCCGGGGGTGTCCTCGATGGTCACCAGAGAGCGTGTGATTTTTCCGAATCAAAGCAAAAAAAAAAAGCCTTAAGCATAATTCACATGTTTGTCTGAGGATGTCGGACGGCTGAATCGATGCAGCGACTAGCAGCAGCGGTGACGTTGCTGCTGTGAGACGGGAACGGCAAACTGAAATCTTTGAAACAGAAGACAGGCGGCTTCCTCATCCGCATAGGTCAACCACTTTAAAGGCCGTTTGATACTGTAAACAACAAGGGACTCATTACTGCAACACCAAAATGGGATTTCTTATGCTTATATAAGACCTTTATATTGACACGATGAGCCGTTATGCAATCATCCCCCCCCCCCCATGTGTGGTCTTATCAGCAGTCGTTTTATGTTGTGTTGATTTGGCGTACACTTTGATTACGGGTTTTCACTGCAAATCTGTCTTCAAAGCGAAGCAAACGGCCCCGTTGCGCAACGTCTCGAGCCGAGCTGAGCTAAATTGAACTGGGCGAGTTTATCTGAGAGCCAGACGGCCGCCGTTTCTGATGGAATCAAGAGGTCAGACTGGGGACAAAGGACACGTCGTTGCCACCCCGCAACAGAACAAGTACGGAACATTAAATCCGCCGCAACTTGGAAATGGAGTTTTATATAATCTGTACGTTTCTGCAACGCAAGTTTGTACCTGTTTAGAAAGTTGGCCAGTTCTGAGGTCGTGGGCGTAAAAAGTGTGAACAACCAGTTTGAGCATTCAGTTTCACGTCAGCTTGATAGAAGAGGCTGGGAGGCAGAAAGTCACAGGGGGATATCTGTGTGCTCGCGGACATTTGACTTACCTTCTTCAGCATGAACAGCATGAATAAAAAATTGCCCGTTTTTTTACCATTTTCTTTTACCTGTCTGCAGCTCAGTTCACGGTTTGCTCGACCTACGAACCTCTGCATGCTCTGAAAGACCTGAATCTATAAACTCGAAGAACAGCAGGTACAAACTCAAATACAGGCGTAAAATAGCAAGATGACCAAGTACTTGGATGTGTCTGGTGTCTTGGTTGGTCTTTTAGTCTCTGCGTAGGTTTCCTCCGGGCGCTCCAGCTTCCTCACACGAGACATGCAGGTTAAATTGCCCGTAGGTGTGAATTTGAGCATGACTGGTTATTTGTCTCTCCATGTGTCAGCCCCTGCGACGAACTGGTGACCTTGTCCGACGTGTGAGTTTTACTCTCGCCCAACGTAAGCGTGGGATCACCTCCGGCCCTCCCGCATCCCTCCAATGGAGAAGCGGTTGTGGATAATGGACGGATGCTGGACAGGTGGACGGACACTTCAGTGGGGCAAAGATTCCCCCTGAAGTTTAAGTGCTGGGGCTGTAACTAAGACACAACGCGCCCCAACTGTAAAAGCTGATGTTGATGATTGCAGCGATCAAGAAGAACCTCGGGGAATTCAAAATGAGCGCATACATTACTGCATTTTATTCAAAACCTCCAGGAGCTGGAAGATGACTGCATACATTAATATATATTCATTTTAATGGCATGTAATTTGCCGCACACAGTAGCGCCGGATAATTTCTCCCTTCCATGATACTAAAAAGCAGTTTAAGGTAATTACGAGAGATTGTTTTTAATGGAAGATAAATGACGTACTGCAGGCTGCAGCTGAATCAATACTTTACTACAGTTTGAAACAGTGCTGCATCATTTGCTGAAATTACCACCATTGATTGGTCGCCATCCGTCATTTTAATTTAATTTTGAATGACTGTAAGGAAGGATGGAAAACTGACTGGGAAATTTCGTTGTTTGACAGTATATTGCTTTTCATCCGCGGCATATTGGCGGCGAGCTGCCGAAAAACAAAAGGAGATTTCCTCCCTGCAGCAGTGCTGAATAAAAACCCGAGTAATGAGAGGGGCTTCAATTTCGCTTGATTCGCTGTAATGTAATGACAATAGCGTTTGTTTTTTTCCTGTTTTCTCCGAAGTCTTGTCAGGTTTGATTTGCGATATGCCGAACATGCCAAAAACTGGCTTAATTAACAGATGAGTCCTCTCAGCTGAGCGACTTCTTCATCGCTCGTTATCCGTCAAAAAAATTGGGCCGTATAGGGTGAGGCCTGTGAGAGTGGAATTGGTCGGGTATAAGGTCAAACACTCAAGTCAAACGCTGTGCTAATGAGCCTGAATCATGCCATTGACCACCCACGCGCTGTTGACTCTCAAGCACTTATTGATTTTTTTTTCTGCCCGGACAAGATGTTCCTCCTCAGGCCACTCTGCGACCTTCCATACTCATCTTTTTCTTGATCCGTCTCTTATCTTTTAATGTTTTCCACCAACCTCTCCTTCCTCTGTTTCCACACTTAACTTTCCCAGACATGACAAGTCTTTGATTTCTACAGTTGCGCTCCCTCTCTCTCCCTCTCTCTCTCTCGAGGCGTGACTGCCGGAGTTAGGGAGGATATCAGATAACAGTAAAAGCTGCTGATTCAGTCCACGGCACCAGCAGTGTGTTGAATCAAGGATCACCTGGAGGGCAGCCGCACTGCTGAGGTAATCAGGGAATACACTCACTGTTCCACTGGAGCCCGTGTGACGCTCTGAACTCTGACCTCTAATTAAATGCATATTTGTGGGACTGTGTGTTCCTTACCGCTGCCCAGTGGAGGACGCTGACACAACCATAACGAATGCCAATGCAGCCTAAGCTCCAGGCAAACACAGTGTGATAAAGCCTTAGAGGCTGCTCTTTTTAAAATGAGGGTTTTGTGTCTCTGTTATTGGGGTTTGGTGGGAAGTTCTGAATCACCTTTGATAGTCTGACTCACCCCACATGTAGCCTATCATTGGGCGCCTCTTTCAGCCCTCTTCCCTCGGCTTTTAGCAAAAAGTCCTAGGTCGCTAGGTGAATCCAGAACAACCTCTGAGATAGCAACCAGGACACTGAACAGGGATTAACACACCAAGAAAGTGTTTATTATTTAGTGGCATCTAGTGCTGCGGTTGCAGGTTGCAACCAACTGAATACCCCTCAACTCACCTTCCCCAATTGTGACTCAGTGTTTGGTTTGTACGTTCAGGGCTACTGTACAAACATGGCTGTGCAACATGGCCGACTGCATGGAAGATGACCTGCTCCCTCTATAATAGTTGCATTCTAAGGTAGCGAAACCACAATAATTAATTAAATGATTAATGTAATGATTCATTTAATTTCATGGGATTATACACCACTAAAAAACACATGTACAAATATTATATTCTTTTTCTGCTAATATGACACTTCGTTTTGGCCTCTAAATCACCCATAAAAACTATTCAATAGACTTTTAGAGTTGCACTGATGAACATTTTTATATCAGTGATCGATGTCATGATGACAAATCTGCAGCTTCACAAAGCTCTGCAGAGCTTTTTAGCTTCTTTTAGCTAATTGTTTTGGTTTTGGGGGGCCCACAACCCTGCCCTCATTAAGCTAATTTTCAGACAGAATGGACAACTGTTCACAGATGAAGCCACTGTATGCCAAATGTCCAAACGATAGACAGGCAAAGTCAGTGACTATTTTGATGCAGCTAGCATTTAGCATGGTAAAATGTTTTGCGGAAGTTTGCCAAGACCAAAAAAGCTGTATGAAGCATGAATATCATACTTTTTTATCATGTAGTTAGACATGACATGTAGTTAAGTAAACACACATGAATCAACATTTCTGTAGGCCTGAATGTGCCAGCGTGTGTCAGCTAGCTGGCTAATTGTCAGCCGCAGTCCAAAAACTTGGCCGACTAGCTAGCTAGCTGGCGTGTGCGGTGACGCAAATAAATGCGAATGTTGATTTCATTTCAGCCAGATGTGTTAATAGATGATTGTAAACGTTTACGCCCCTTAGTTATGTGCGTCTTACATTTTATGTTGCTTGCATAATTTAATTGGAGGAGATAGAAAAGAAGTTGCAGGTCGTGCCCTATACATTGTGATGCAACTTAAACTTACCAGCATATAACTTTGTCAACTTGCAATGATTTTACCTGTCACCAGGTGCGTGTGTGTGTGTCTGTGTGTAAGTGTGTTTTGGGAGATGGCTGCCAGTATCAGGCCCGGGCAGAAAGTGTAGAGGGCGAGAGCGGATTGGATGAGCGATCATTGCTTCATCGGCTCCATTAAACACACCAATGGCCTGTAAATCAGCCTGTCACAGCGGCCCTCATCCCACACACACATGAACACACACGCACTCACACACTCGACGTCTGCGTGATGCAAGAAGGTGGTCACACACATACCCCGAAGTCTACCCACACACACACACGCACGCACACACACACACACACACACAAATCCTTCTTTATAGGGGATAATCCAATGACAGCCAATTTGCTGGAGGGATATACTTTTTTTTTATTCCATTCTTTATTTATCCATCGCTTCTGCTTTTACAAGGCAATTTGTTAGGTGGCCAGCTGGAGGAGGGAAGTATTAACCTAGACTTCCATTACCATGCCTCCCCTTCCTCTCTTCCTCCCCCCCTCCTCCCCATCTCCTGCTTCGCCCCCTCGCCCACTCATCCTTTTAAGATTAAGCCGCCCCCCGAAAAAAAAAAAAAGGGGGTCCGGTGTAATCATGAAAGTGTCACATTTCAGCCGAGAGAGGAGGGAATGGTGGCTCCGGGGTCACTCTAAAAATTCTCCACTCTTCACTCTCACTTTTATTCTCCTTTTTTTCCCCCCCTCTTCCTCCCTCCACCTCTGCCGCCCACCCGCGCTCTCTCCACCTCTTCATCCCCCTTCTCCCCGACTTGTTCCTGCTCTTCCTTTCTTTATTTCAATCCGTATCTCACTCCCCCCCCCCTCGCTCTTGGTACCTCTCTCCTCTCCCTTGATTTTTTTTTCTTGCCCTCTCTTTTTCTCGTCGTCCTCTCCTCCGCTCCTCTCCAGTCTCGTTATGCCTCCACCTCCTCTCGCTCTCTCTCTCCCTGACAGTGGTTCAATAAGCAGTGCCTCCAGAGTGGTCTTGCTCAGTCAGTGGCCAATTACCCAGTCACACTGCCTGTCCTCTGGGACGGACGGGATTAGCAGGATCTGTCGTCTGACCAGACACACACACACACACACACACACACACACACAGACACACTCCCTGTCTTGGACACCTGTCACTTAGACATGGACAGACAACCTGTGGGCTCTTTTTTGTCTGTGATTTAAAAAAGGAGAAAAAAAAAAGCCTGGGCTCAACCATCTTTTCCTCCAACAGGCAATTTGACAGGCCAGTGAAGAGAGGCGCAGAGAGGCTGTGGAGAGGAGGGAAATATATGCTGTATCAAAATGCACAAGCTCCACTGGTGCAGGTGGTCAGTGTGTGTGTGTGGTGTGGTAACCGGTTGAGCGACACACACGGCAAGGGGATCAGACCCCACCTGGTGCAGGTTTTCACTTCAGAGCGAGCCGGCTCGGGGCGGCTCAGATTTGCAACTTTGACGGCCGCAGCAGTGAAAAAAAGGTAAAAGCAGCGACGGGAACCTAACGTCACTCACTTCTGCTTCCCCCCAAGGCTTGGTTTGTTCTATGTTGCAAAGCATTTCACTTCTGCAGGGCCCATCTGTTTGAATGTCAGCTGCACGTGCTCATGTTCAGTACGCTGCAGCAACTGACCAACACTGATTTCAAAATACTGAAATAGTCTGTTCGTATTACTGCTACCTTTTTGCTGCTTCAGTTTTTATCTTTCATGAGTAATAATTGATAAAACAACAGTAGGAATCGTATTTGTTTTAAAGAGTCATTTCACCCAAATTGCAAAAAAGCTATATTTAATTAGTTTTTTGGTTCAACACGGAAACCAACACTCGCCTGGTGCTCAGCTGCCATCAGCTCCAATTAGCAGCAGTTGGTGGTAAGGGATGCTGCCCCCTATTTGTTTGGACTGCGAATGTGGACAATTCTAACATCCTACTGGTTCCACTGTAAAAATTGAAGATTCTGTTTCTTTTTTGATTATAAAGCAGTTTGAGGTGCAATCAGAAACACTCAACCCATTGAGGAATCCACACAGCCCATAGTGCCTTCAAACAAGCTGTGAGGGTTCCGGGTTGGATAATGGTTTGGGTTCAGATAAGTACTTCAGTGGACCTCACTGACATCCCAACATCCCACTAATATGCCTGTCAATCTTTATTTGCTTCTTGTCAGCTGAGAACGTCACTGTAACACTGAGAAACCGAGACCTAGAGATCTGAAGAGCTCTTCCAGCTCCGGCCTGGCCTGCCAAAACTTTTCCACATGGCGCACACGCACTTCAGAATTCATGTTCCGCACGAGTTATGATGTCGACCTAATTAGAGTGAATTGGGCTAATTTGACAGTAATTACCGTATTTGACTCACGGGGTGTACTTAAGTGAAGAAAAAGTTAGACGCTGGACCGGTCTGTGCCAAACATTTTTTTGGGATGAACACTGACATCAGGCCAGTAGACCGCTTTGGTTGCTGGTGCTCGCAAGGATTGAAGTACCTAAAACTATCTGAGTGGTTAGAGGTGATTGCCAGCTATTGGAGATGTGCGTCCCAATTTTATTTTAAAGCAGACCGGCCCTATGAATAAAATGCTTTCGTGTTTGGCACAAGCCAATTCTTCATTCCAGATAAAAAAATCCTTGTCCTTTCTGAGTTAAAGCTTTAGCCAGGGCTCACGCATTATTCATGCGCCTAAACGTTCCCAAAAACAACACTTGTGTAACTATTGTAACGTTGTTTTTTTTTTTTTTGCCCCAACAGAGACGGATTGCTTGCGTGGCTGCGGTTTGAAACCCCCTCGTCAGCCCCCGCAGATCCACCGGTGCGTCCGCCGTTCAGGCACGGGGTGTACTGCCAAGCTTTGTTCAAACCCACTGAACTTCATTTTGAATTCCAGTCAAGATCCCGAAGTTTCCAAAGACACCAAACATGTCAGGCTGAATTACAGCTGATCATGCAGGCAGTGATACACATGACATGTTGCATTTTCCATCTTCGCAGCCATGTGCACGTAAGTCTCCCGGGGTTTTAACATTTCACTAATCTTTACGGGATATGCGGCATGGACAGAATGTGTTTTTCCAACTTTGATGGGAAAACCGCAGACTTTTTTGTCAGTTCAGAGCTAGTCCAGACACCGGCAAGGGAGTTTGGCCCTGGAAACACGGCTGGTTCTTTATGAGGTCATGGTCAGAGTTTGTCCTCTTTGGGCCTGGTCACCTCACATCACTTCTTTGACTGTCAGCACCTTCTGCAATAATTGAGGAAGCTCAGTATGATCTTGCTTACAGACGGCAGAGGGGCAAAAAGAAAGGGGAGAAAGAAATGCCAAATGCCTTCTTTAGTCGGGGCCCAATTCTAACCGCGTCCCATTTTTCTGGGGGCGATAGAAAATGTGATGCAAGGGCCTTTAAGCAGGCTAGTTACTTTGAGTTGGCAGCCTGATACTAGTGTGAGACCTACGATAAAAAAGATGATGCGTTAAAATCCAGACAAAGACCTAGCTGTTAGCAACCGGTGGACAGCAATGTATTTGGCTGGGGAGCTAACAGCTAACGATGCTAAACACACAGCAGGACTGAGAGTTAGAGTACTTTGAATACAAATACAGTTAACAAAACAACTAGGCGATAATAACAAAGTGAAAATAAACCAAACATGTTGATTTCGTGGCTGTTTGAATTCACTTCAGGACGGTTAAAATTGTTTTTTTGGGACAAATACACCATGTTAGCGTTACAGTCGGCTACTTTGTGCTTGCTGCTTACAGGCGAATGTCAGCATGCTAACGTGCTGAGGATAAGGTAACCATCATAGCATCGTCACAGTGAGCCACATTAGCATACTGACGTTAGCATTAGCCAGAGAGCACTGCTGCTTTAGTTAGGCTACATCCTCACTGAGCTGCTAGCATGTAGATCCACAGTTTTGGGGTTTTATAATGACTCACACATTTTTTCTGATACAGGATACAGAGACTTGGCGTCACATGCATGTCAAAGCTGACAACAATGAGGTAAAGCGTCGCGATGTTGACTTTGGAACTGGATTCTAGTGCTCTCTGAATTAAAGACTCTGAACACACCGCTCAGAGATTTGTCTCCCCTCCCGGAATGAAGCGACCCAAACGTCTGACTCACTCGGTCGCCTACAAACCTTCCAGGATTTTTCTTTTTTTTTCTCTTTCCCCCCCCTCGCAGTTCCCTAACACGGTGGGAAATGAGGCTGGAAACGATCTGAGGACGAGCTGGATTCCTTCCCTCTGTTTCAAAATCCCTCCGTGGACTCTTTTGAACTCGACCCGCGTCCAAGGCCCGGCTTACCCGGCCCACTTCAAAGACGCCCGGGAGACCGCCTGTTACATGGGGGGGGGGGCGGTGACCACTGACGCGCTCCCTACACGAGTGGAAACAGAGAGGAATGTCCTCTAATCTCAGCCCTGCAGAGAGAGGCTTTCAAGTACGGCCTGGCGTTTTCCCTCTCCGGTTAGAAGAAGCGGGAGAAAAAAAACACTCGCAGGGTTTGCAGCAGGTAAGTGGCACCCCACCTTTCGTCGCCTCAAGGATCCTATGGAGAGGTCTTACAAATCCCCGAAGTTTACCTAAGTCCAGTGGAGATGTTTTGTGGTATTCCGCGTGTGTGTGGAGGGTGGAATTCACTTTCGACTCACGCTTGTTTTCTTTAGATCTTCAGGAGAGCTCGATGTATTTTTCCGTCGGGGCATTATCGCGCTCCGTGAAAAGACGAATTATGTTTCCACTTTAGCCGTTGAGGCAGATGAATTTAAAGGCAATCGCACCCATCTCGGGTCCGCACAATGGCTGAAGGACATTAAGCAGACAGAAAGATGGGATCAATATTAGCTTTTTTTCGACTATTACGAGACTTTAAGTGTACTTTTTCGCTGAAGGCCTCACTTTTAAAAAATCGCTGTCACCGGCTGAAAAAAAAAAAAAAAGCACAACAGACGTATCTGTCTGACAGCCTCTCATCCATAATCAGTTTATTGCTCACAAGGAAGAAAAAGAAAAAAAAAAGTCAGTGCTCCTTGCAAGCGACGAACAGGAGCCAAACAGCCCCTCGAAAATTACTATCATTCTCCACCTCATCCTCCTGAAAAGCTCTTTTTGATATCGACGGAATCAAAGAGGCGTCTCGGAGTAATTAAGTGAATTATGGTTTGGCGGAATTGTAGACTTGGTTGAGAAACTTTGCCGTATGGATTCTTCTCTAATTACAAAGGAGAAGCCGGACAGAAATAGCTCCTTCCTTTCATCCCCAGCCTCGGCGTAGTCTGGATGAAGCAGCTGTAAACCCGGACTTAACCTCGCCATCGACCTGAGAGCCAGGAGAGAGAGCGCCCGGGAGTGTGTTTCCATGCTCGGGCCTGCTTTTTGCTCGATCCATATTTATATCGTTCCTGGGAAAGTGCTGCTCGGATTTAGCGCGATGAGAAAAAAAGAAGGTACAATACATTATGTTATTGAATTAATGTGGATACATGGGCCCGGGATTAGAGGAAATTGATAGTCATGAGGTAACGTATGGCCTTGGCTGGAGGAAAGGGAGGCAGGGCTATATTTAGGCCCTCCACCCTCAGCAATTAAAAAAAAAAAAATCCTTTGGAGTTTTCACATTTTATTTATTTATTCTGCTTTTTATTTTGATTTCCATGAAGGTCCAAATACTGTTTCACGCTGCTGCAAATGAAATTCTGGCGCAAAGACGCTGAATCTTTTAGTGTTTATTGATATTCGCTCGCCTTGATAAGGTCTTAAACTACTGGAGTCCTCAAATGAACAAACCCGCCCCGGTTGAAATGATAAATAAAAGCGGCCTGGGTTTCAGCCTAGTTGTTTCCTGTTTACTGAGACTCTTCATGTGTAATGTTTGGCCCTGTCTGTGTATTTTATCTCAGCATTTTCCTCTTTTGGTAGTCGGGTCGTCGGCCTCCGTTCCCTCGTCCTGCGTTTCCTGCCTGTGTTCCACATGTCATATCTGTTTCTGTGTAGTTAAGTTGTTTTGCTCTTGGTGTCTTTTCAGCATTCTCTTTGTTGTCTGGTTATTAAAGCTCCTTTTTTTTCCCCCCCTGCAGCCTGCCCATCCTGCATCAGGCATCGTATTTCCTCATCCCTCACGCGGGACTGTGGTGGCCAGACAGTCAAACCACGATGATCAGAGAGATTTCAGTGCCGAATTTGAAGGGAGCAATAAAAGTAAGGGACTAAAAGTGGGTCCCCAGTGGGAATCGTGCCCTTGTATAAGGTTAACTTCTAATAGCCGAGCTCGGCAATGAAATACTTGTTGCGTGACAGCTCCCTACCAGGTGAGTCAAACCTCCAAATCCCACCCTCCCTCCTCCACACACAAAAAAACAAACATTACATCATCATTCTAACATTCTTGGTGCCAGATTTTGGTGCCAGTTCTACTGTAGTCCATGGGAGATGCACTTAAGCCCAGCACATCAAAGTCAGGTAACCCTTGATGAAGAAATGCGTAGACAAAATAAAAGAACACACCTCAGGGAATAGGCTAATAGCTCATTTTTCCAAATGGGCGCGTTAGTTAATTAGCTGGTGGTCTCCGAATAGCATCCGGACATGATCATAGGCATACTTGATAGGGCTCAGTGCCACTCAAAATCACCGTGGTAAATAAATAAAATTGCAAGTGAAGCTTCCGCTCCACTTTAAAACAAAACCTGTATTCTTCATTGCTTCTGTCTTACTTTAACTGTGTTCCAGGAATATTATGTATTTAAAGGAAATGCCTCCAAACGTCCGCTGATAATTAATCGTGCTATAAACCAAATGCGTTGTAATTCTGAACAAAAGAAACTAAAGCGCCTGGTCACTACACAGTTGAGCCAATTTATTTACATTAATCTGTTACTAACTTGCATGGAGGTTACCATTATTATTATTTTGATTAGCATACAGATTAAATTGGATGAACCTTAAAAATGCATGAAACAGATCATTTGTGAAACTGACAATGGAGTGGTCTGCCATTCATGGCTACGCTAACTGTGCTAAGGTTATTTAGACACGTATAATTAAAGGGGCATTATGTAGTTTTGGGGATAGAAATTTAATTGACTGATTTTTTCTGCCTTAACAAACTAAATGAACAAACTGAAATTAAAGTTGTTAGTTGCTTTTATGTGGCGGACCCTGCCACCTTTCTAGTCTCAAACAGTGTTCTGGGAACCTTATTTTCCTCTTGACAACAGCTTGTTCATTCATCTCAGGAGTTTGTATGATTACCCCATTAATAATGTCAATATAAAAACTCAGACTTTGAGTTTTTTCTCCAAAACTACATAGCGCCCCTTTAAATTCACGCCAACAGCAAACGAACAAATGTGCGAAAATGAAGTTAACAGCTTGTGTGTTCTCTCACTTTGTAGAGCTATTCTTCATCAAGGATTACGCTACAGGATTTAGAAATGTTAGGTTTCAGTCTGCATGTCCTTGCATCTCCACTCTAGACTACAACAGAGCTGACACCACCTTCTTTTATAGGTTCCCTGAGAGGACCTGACCCCAGTATCCTCATCGGTAGCTTCATTTCTGAAAAGAAGGTTCATGATGAGATTATTTGCAAATCAAACAATGTCTCAAGATATTAAACAAACCCACTGATTGATTTATTCATTACAAATTCACTCTTAACTGAATCAATATGTCCATTTTGGATTCACCTCTCCATTAAAGGTTCACTATGTATATTAAATACTTACTACTGGAAAAAGCAGTATGTAACCCCCACACCTAACACACACACAAAAAAAGCAGGGGCGCCAATCAACTGGCTCTGTCACCATAGCAACGGTTCGCCCCAAAAACTCAAATGGTGGAGCAGCTAGCGACGTAGCCGCTGCTGGGTGGTGTCTGTCAAAAGCACACAGTCATTACCTGCACCCTCGTCCCTTTGTATCGCGGGCAATCACAGTCTATTCACAGTCTGCAGAGAGCGGGGCGCCTTTTCTCTCCCAGAAAGTGATCGAGTCTGGACTGTGAAAGAAACGCAGCGTGACACGTTCCCCCCCCGTGACAAGTTCAGACCACTTTCTCCTCCTTCCGCCTCCTCCCTGTCATTGATCGGGGCTCCTATTTTTTTTCACCACATCGAGCGCCTCGCCGCCGTGGAATCAGGTTTCCGGGCTGGTCAAGTGAATAACACCCTCTGTCTTCGCAATCATGCACCGCGGCGACTCGGCTCCTGTAATGACGGGAGAGACACCCCCATCACTGAAATCTCCGCTCATGGAGAAAGATTCAAATTAAGGGCAGTTAGGTTGAAAGAGAGTATCATCGCTCCATACTGTGCTAGCTGAAGGGATATAAAAGTAATTTTCTGCACTCCCTAATCCTTCATCTTTTCCCAAAACTACAAGGCAGTGCAAAAGTTCTAATAACGTGTTTTACAGGGTGATGGAGCTCAATTTTTCGACAGGCGTTTTTCTCCCCCTCTGTCATTTTTGGCTTGTTGAACCGTTCTTCCCCGGGACACTTATACCCATTCCTCAGTCACCGGCACAGAGTGATCCTCGGCCGGCGTGATGGGAACATCGCGCTCAAAGACGGGCGTTTTCTTCTCCGACCCGATTCTGCATGCAAATCCGGGTTGGATCAATCTGGGATCGTCTGATGAACTAATTATGCAGTAATTGTTCTGGTCTAGACCGCTGATCCATTGTATGAGAGTGGCTCTTTGTGTCTCTCCGCCGCTGATTGAGGATGATAATTGGGTTTTTTGATTGGCAGAGGGGCAATTTTGATCTCTCTTTTCTTCTTTGCCCCTGCACATGTACATGCAGCAACACACACACACACACACACACACACACACACACACACACACACACACACACACACACGACCTCCTCCTCCCTTCCCACACACTCTTCCCATCAAACCCACCCTCTATTCATCCACCATTGAATGCCGAAGATAAATCCATCTTGTGCGCCTCACTGTAAGCCGGTATTGAAACCTTTAAACAGGTTACCGCGGGTTAAGTGATGAGGCAGGACTGCTATGCATTTGCAATTGGAAACATTTGCATAACTTAATTGAGAGTGTTTGGTCGATGGATTGTCATTAGCTCTCCCATTCGACGCCGGCACATGCGGGGAAGAGCCATGATGGCGGCACCGTCGCACACCCAACGGAGGAGCGGCGGACACGCATGCACGCACCAGACGCAACGGCAGCAGCTCGGCGCGTCTCAGTTTCATCCTTCTTTCTCTCCCCTCCTTGCTTACTTAACCTCACTGTGCTCTCCTCTATATGAGCCCGGTCATAATGGCCATTACCCAGAATCACCACAATTAGAGTCAGGGGTCACGCAACAGCAACAGAACTCGAACGCGTCCCTTTGAAGTCATGTCAGTCAAAACAAATGTCCGACCCCGCTGGGGAAGGTAATGATACCCCATAATGAGGTGGTGTTATTACAGTAAAGCCCTCTCAACTTTTTGACTCTTTGACCTTTGACCTCTGAGGTCACAGCCAATCGGGCAGACTCCCTTGCTTGTAATAAAATCCAGGCAGTTTGCGCAAGGGGTGTCACCAGCCAGAGGCCTCTGTTGTGGACAAAACTGGCTGGGTTTAAAGGATCAAGTCACCCAAAATCACAAAAACACATGTGTAGTTTGCTTTTACCTCTCTTGGTATGTTTCCATTCTGATTGCAAATCTAACACCCACCCTTGTGGAATATTCCACACAGAGCTTCACCTGAATGTCAGAATAGGTTTATGGCCAGTGTCTTCCACAACGACACACTGTATGTGCCTGTTGGACAGTACCAGCCTGGCACACGTACATCTATCTATCTATCTATCTATCTATCTATCTATCTATCTATCTATCTATCTATCTATCTATCATGGACGTCCTCCTTTTTTCTCATAATAATAAACATGGCCACTAGAGGTCACTGCTCAACAATTAACATAAATATGGTTTCTAATAAGCTGCTTACGGATGACCTACAGCACATGACCATTTTTGGGTCTTGGAATTTCATTTCTGGTGCTCAAAGTATTGAAAAATTCAGATGAAACACCCACAGAAGACATGTGTGATGAAAACTACTTTTTATCAGTGGATGGATTTAAATTAAAAAGGGGCCAGAACTCAAAAACACTTGCCTCACTTGCTTCAATAACACGTGCAAGCATATTTGTTTGCTGTAAGCGTTCCAGTTGTCTTCGTGACAGCGGCACCAACAGTAATACCACCCAGAATCGCTCATACCAACAGCACCAACAAAACAAAAGAGCTTTTTTTTTATTCAACCAGTCCATGATGAAGACTTGTAAGCACATAGAAATGAGGCACTATATTTCCAACCTCATTTCTGAGGGACGAAGAGAGGCTTATAGAGGACCAATCCAAACGCAGCTGGTGGCATTATTCTGCAGCCATTACATCGTGCAATCAGCATTTACTCCATAATGATAAGTTAGAGCAAAAAAAAAAAAAAAAAAACCTGTGTATTGCCAGTTTAAGAAAAGTTTTCCCAAATATGTTCGAGTGAGGTGCTGACGCATCTTAACCGCAGCAGATTAGAAACAGATGAGTCGACCCTTCAGAGGCAGAAACACAAAAACTACAATATGTAATTCTGGTTATACAGTAGTGCACCGTGGTAATGACAGATGAGATTGTTCTGGTGCCTTGTCTGTAAATAGAAAATGCGCTCTCGGACAAATTACAGGGGTTGTGTAAGCACAAGTAAAGTTCACGGAGCGCGGACGAGCCACATGGGTGTCAGCTAGATTGAGAAGGATGACATCACCGGGACATTTACGAGCTGCAGACAGGGAAAAAGGTGCCATTTTAGAGCCATTAAGCTATCTATGTATGTAGCCTCACCGCGCTGCCCTCTCTCCTCCGCTCCCTCTTTCATTTCCCCTCTAAGCACTTAAGTCTCAGTGGGCCCCCTCCCTGCGTCACCTTTCCCAACCACTGCCACTGCCTTGTTTGCTTTTGTTGCAAATGTAGCCCCGTAATTGTCCAAATCAATGTTTAGCAGTCTCCCTCGCTGTGATTAGGTGGGAAATGAGGTTAGGCGGCAGTTGCCATGGCTTCGAGGCAGCGGATTCTCTAAAAAAGATCTCCCGCGAAGCCCGAGACTGACACGGTGTAATGAACTTAAATTAAAGCAACTTTTGTCTCAATGTAGATTTTAATTACCCGCCGACTGTCTCTGACGGAGGGAACGGGGGAGAGAGAGGGGGGACCGGGGGAGAGAACAAGCGAGGGGGTGAAAAGAACGGGCCGGAAAACAGGGTTTATGTGCCAGAGTGCTAATTTGATCCATTAAGGGAAGTGTGTGTGAGGGAGAGAGTGTGTGATGTGCAACCCGCCTGGTGAATATAAAGTCTCATTCTCACCCATCAAGGAGCGCGGTGCAAAGGGCGAGAGTCGTGTCTTGTTAAACTCCAGGCTTCAGCTGAGAAAAATCTAATTAGTCTAATTAGGCGCGTGCAACAGTCAAATGTGGAGCGACTCTCCCTTTGTGGCTTCCTCGCGGAGGGAAGTGCGAAAATATGTTTTCTTCCTCGAAAGGAGTGTGAAAATATGCGCGGGTGCGTTGATGTAATCGTCAAATCCACGTCCTGTAGCCTGATTGCCTCCCTCTTCACCTGCTCATCTGCCTGATGATATAATAACCCGGTCCTGGCTCTCTTTGCAATGGAGCCGCTCCAAAAGTAAATAATTAACAGAAAAGCTTACTCATCCGCTTGCATAATAACATACATTCAGGCTGCTTTTTCTGTCACTTTGACAGCTTTCCTGGAGTGTTGGTTCAAAGAAAAAAAACATGCGTTTCTCGAAATAGATGTGTGGCATTTAACAGCTCGCTGCGAAAAATATCACTCTCTCACACACACACACACACACACACACACACACATCAGCAGTCGGATCGCAGATGTTTTCTGGTGACGTTCGAGGGGACGGCGACGAGCAGCTGAACCTGGACAACCTGTTCATGCTGTAAGTGTGCACTTTGCATTTTTGGAAATCTAGCGTCCAACGTCCACACGCACAGTGTCACAAACTCGGAGGCGCGTTCCTGGTTAAAGGGTAAGTTCAGCCAAAAATGCAAATTCAGTCCTTATCTCGTCACCTTCGTGGAAAGCCGGGGGAAGATTTTGTAGTCCACAAAACATTTCCTGCAGTTGCACCATTTTCCCAAACAACTGAAGTAGATGGGGACTAAAAAGATACTCTGGGGAACAAAAACCCCCAGCTCCATTTAGTTCATCAGAAGCAATCCAAGCACAGAGATCCCAAAATGATTTTAAAAGACATTAATACCAAGCCTCTTACATGGTCGAGCTCATGCAGCCACTTTCGACGGGGTGCACTTTAACGCTACAGTGAAGATTTCACCTTTTAAAAGGGTGTAATTAACATCTTTTCAAACCACTCTGTGAAAGTCCAGACATGTTTTGAGGATCATTAAACTGCACGCTACTTTCTGTAAGCGCAGATTAGTAGATAGCAACTGAACCTTCATTTTTGGGTGTATTATTCCTTTAGCCTGCGCTGAAGGACTTCGCGCATCAGGGGTGTTGACAATGCTGCAAAATTATATAGACGACTTGACAATAAGCGACTTTGGATGAGTGACTCCCTGCACAGGCACACAGCTCTTGAAGCAGGTAAGCTTTTTTTTTTTTTTTACTGCTGGTCCTGATCCCACTTGGTCTATCAAGTTTAATGTGAGAATATACCCTGGTGCATGTCCGGGGGGGCAAATAGTTTTGATGCAAAATGTGTGCAGGTGAGAATATATCCATTTTCTTGCGTCACCGGTGTGTAAGGCTTTCAGGGCTGTCCCACTGTCAGAATGCAGTGTGAGTGTTCTCTCGAGCACATTTTAAGCCCTTTGTTTCCATGTTCTGCTTTTCTGCAGACATAGGCTGAGGAAATTACCCACAACTCATTGCGATGTGACACTCACAAGTTCCCAGGGGAAGATTTTTATAATAATAATTTCCTTATTCGAGATGCAATTTTAAACAAATAAATAAAAAACAGAAAAGATCTCTCTTAAATCACACAATTTTTAAACATCATGGAACTATTTTCCCTGAAACCTCTGACTGAATATGTTTAAATGTGTGTATACATGGCAAGTAAACTAATTATCTGATAAATTACCTCTTGTTTATCATGTAAGACAAGGGCCTGGAAGATGTTCCAATCAAGCCGTCGACTGCTTCAGTGACTTGGCTGTGAAGAAAGTAAAAAAACGTGAAATAAAAAGTCCCATGCTCACATTTTTGGCACTTCAGTGCTCTTTCACTCAAACACTTACCAGGTGACATCAGATAAGCCCATGAGGGTTCAGGGCTTAAGGCCTCAGGGGGGACATTGGGACTGCACCCAGCTCTTATTTTGAAGGACTTTCAATGTTTGCAACAGTTGAATAGGACTTCCTGGTTTAACAGCGTTCCAAAGAATCAAAAGAATGCGTTGCGAAAGACAAAGTGTGACCCACAATGCAACATTATGTTAGGTTCCTGTCTTTCTACGGACTTTTCCAAACATCTCACCTCCAACTGCACTCCACAAAATAAAACCCTGATAAGTGTTTCGCAATTGTCTTGCCTTTATCTAACTTTCTGAATAACAGGCAGAAATCTTACACGGCAGAGAAATCCAGCTGGATGTTTTCAGGTCGATGCAGAATAAGCTTGGAAGACTTTTAATGATGAACTTTGATATTTTCTACTGTCAGGGCCAATGCATGTTATACAAATCAAGTGGAACAAATGCCACGTAAAAGATAAAATACGGCACCCGCTGTACAGGAAGTTACACACAAGCTGGCGGAAAAACTTCAGGCACAGTCACTGGGGATGAACAAGAGTGCCAAGAGTTTTCCTCTCGAAGCCTTCACACTTGTGTTCTGTTAAAAACATGGCGCGCAGCAGGTCGCTCCAGACAGCTGAACAGAGCTTGACCCGAGCGTTGATCCCTAGAACTGAGTATTTCCTGGGTCACTCGTCCAGCATGAAAGGGGTTAGAGGGATCGCTTCCAGCTCGCCCCAGTTGAAAAAAACTCCACCGATAGCGAGGACAGGAGTGATCGCACTGCCTCGGCCCGAACGGTGTGTCTGTCTGCATCTTCTTTCAAATCTGTAGCAGTGTTGTAACGGCGAACCGTAAACAAGTCATCTTCCACGTTTTCACCAGGTTGGTTTCAAGAGTCTTTCTTCCTTCCTTTACAACCCTGCACACTTCTCCTTATGCCGCACCTGCAGTCTAGACAAGAAAATCTATAAAGAAGCGGACTGCCAGCAGCGCTCCACAAAAGAGCCCTCCCAAGTTGTAGTGCATTAAGCTCCAGAAGTGCAATACGCGTCTCCGTGTGTCCATAGATCATGGCGCCCGATGATAGCTGTTTTTTGCTCCGAATAACTGTGATTGTTCCAGACAACAATTCAGGCAACTCGGGCAACACTTGTAATTCACAGACGAGCGCCTCTAGCCGTTCGATTTGAGCTTTTTTCGGCGGCCCACGCACAAAAGAAATGCAATTTTGCAGCATGAATATTATACCTAAGGTCTGAAATGAAATCCTCATGCTGAATGAAAGTCATATTTTGTGATTGCGAATGCTATCTTCCTGCTCTACTTGCGCAGCTACACACACACACACACACACACACACACACATACACACAATCACGGCGAGAGCGACGGGCAGGTTTTTATGAGTAATCCTCGCCACTGATTCGGGGGGCCCTGTAATTGTAAGCAGCGCAGCAGGAAGTGAAGCAAGTCTCAGCTATTGACCAGCCTCAGTCTCACACTGAGCTAAAACACAGGGGTGGTGGCACTGCCGCTGAGAACATGTCAATTTTGCTCTTTAGAAAAGGGGCACTGCTTGAAGACTGAAAGCAAATCAACACGGCTATCGACCCGGACAAGCCAACCCTGTAAATTGCACTCAGGGAGACGAACAAAACAACAAAAACCATCTCGGGGCTTTTATTGACGGCCAACACTTTGGCTAGCACGCCTCACTTCCAGATGAGGACAAGATTGAAAAGGCTCCGAAGGGAAAGGGCTTGATAGACCGCTCAAACGCATACGGTACGCGCTTTGCGACTTAGCTCAGAGACGACTGTAAACCTGAGCTCTTTCACTTCTGATCCGCAACGGCGACAAACTTCCCGAAAAAACACCTGCCGCTCAGCGCCGCCACAGCTTGAAGGCACGGTAAAAGAGCATACTGCTCCTTTAACAGAGGAAGTGACATCACAGAGTCAACAAGCGACAGCGGCAGTGCCGTGCAAACACTGAACCCGAGGCGTCGTCGTCAAACTCGTCTGCTCTCGGGTCGGACAGAGAGATAGATAACACCACATTCTCGCTGCCCGTGTGCTGTGTCACAACACTCGGCGCTCCTGACACCGACGTCTTATCACTCAAAAAGTTACAGTGTGAAGACGCATCGAGCCTCCGACATGCAGTCCATTGTTCTCCCCTGACATAACTGGGGACTGTAGCAGGGAGCCACCTTTAACAAACACAAGAGCTACTCCGTGCAACAGTCACATTGTGTGTGAAATGCACTGGCGCTGGTATGTCGGTGTGCGTATGTACGGGCGCTGTGTTGCACAATATGTGCAAGTTCTTTGCAATAGAAGCACTTTGATACATTCATGTGGCAAAATATTCCAAACTCAAGGTTCACTTTCGAGCTTGTTTGGGACAACAAATACAAGTATTATGTAAAGTAACATCTAAGTGTGCAATTTTGTAGGATATTTATTTTAATTATAAGTTTGGGGCACATGTCTTTACACATCTCCATTTCTCTTCTCTATGTTTCTTTTTCTCTGTTCTCTGTTTTATTTTATTTTTTATTATTGGCCGTTTCTATTTCCAAACAAGCTACTATAACGGAAATAAGGTATTTCTGGTGATGTGTCATTGAAGAACGGGATTTGTAGGTCAGGACATCTCTGCAGCACTGCAGTACTTCATTATAATGGTGCTTTGTCCCACATTTCACCTTTACATACAATTATCAAAAAATGGATTAACTGACCTGTGATATTTTGATTATTTGTGCAGCCTTATGTGAACCATTGATTAAAGAAGAACTTAGAATCCTCCATATTAGGAATGTTTTGATGATGATGAAATGCATTACAGATGTTCAGTCTCAGTTTAACCCTTCCATGAATGAATTATGAAAGTATTTTTTTTGTGTGTTTATTTCTGTAAAATAAAATGAAGTGTATATTTTACAGTCTATGTTATTTTGATCGATTTAAATGCCATAATGCTGACTCATGAATAACTACTAGATCTGTTTGTTTTCAGAAAAACAGAAAGGTAAAAACAATATTTTTCAATGTAATTGAGTGTTAAAATACTTTCATCCATATTTAAATAAGAAATGTCTTGTGCATCTTTTTTCTGTGACTGAAAATACATTTGTGCACTCCAGAGGAAGTCATGCACCAAATGGAACATTCTGCTTGTTTAACCTATTTGGATAAAAACTGAAGACCAATATTACTTTTTAATAAAACTGTTCAATTGAATTTTAAATAAAATATACAAAATAAGGCAGAATCTAAAAAGAAACAAATATACCCTTTGGAACATAACATACATTAGAGTAGATGGATGTCTTTTTGAGTCGCAGAACAAAAAGTACAATCAACTGGAACTGCGGACATGGATTTTGGGGTCAGCCACTTGGTGTTTTTGACACGGTACTCTATGTTAAATGGATTGTTCAGCACGTCTGCTGCTCTACATGTTGTGATGCATAACATATAACAGTTTTGGAACTGTCTTCTTGCAATTTCTGTCATCTCTACTGTCAAATAAAGGCAAAATGCCCCCATAATAACGTGCAGATGTGCATTCTTGTGTGTCCTACAAAGGAATCATCAACTTTGTCAAAGACACTTCTCCTTTTCCTCCACCTGGAGAACATTTAGGTCACAGAACTGCTGCCAATTAGGGTTTTCTGACTAATGAAGTCCTCCAAACATTTCAAAATTCCAGCAGCAATCATTTACTGCCACTTGGAGCTGCTGAAGTGCAAACTTTCCAAATGCAGCCACCGGAACGTCACTTGGAATATTCCATTTTCCGAACCGACAGGTGAGCGTGGAAAGCCTGGAAAGTTTCCAGCAAACGCAGCTGAGCAAGAGGCTCAACCCTGGGCCGACTGCAGGCCAGTCCCTGCTGCGTCCTACGAGGCAGGGTGTCATCCTGGTAGAGAAAAACGTATAGACCAGGAGGGATGTGTCTTTGTGGGTCCAACAAAACACCAAACCACCATGCAGCATTATCTGTCGCTTTCCCAGCTCACAGGGTTTAAAGTAGTGTTGCACGGAAACAAGCACATGTTCCACTGCTGACTACAGTGTGACCGCAGCCAAGTGCTGGCAACAACAAAAGTTGCAGCGTCTGATGAGTCAGCAGCTGCCGTGATCCCATTGGGGGGGGGGACATAACCAGCATCATATACTCTCAGTGGTTCTGCAAACACTGTGTTAAACCAGGTATGACATTATGTTCTCTCTTAAAAATCAGAGCCCAGGGATTACAGACGAAGGACGCAGTCACTGTAGAATTTACTAATTAGGGATCGTCTCCGTTTGTTCCCATGTCTTTATTTGCTTTCTGCCCTCAAACCTTACTCCCTCACCCCTCCTCACCACCCCTCCACATTCTCACCTTGTTTATTGGGGATGAGAGGAGTGAGCTGTCAGCCCTTCATTGTTCCGTTCCCTTCCATTTCGGATGAATTACAGTGGCAGTGGAAATAATTGCTTGTCCCAATTATGAATCCATCTGCGGTGGTGGCTCTCCGATTTGATGGGGTGGTGGTGGGGGGAATTCCCGAGAGCAACACTGAACAATGCGCGGGAATAAGGCGCGGGAGCATGTCAGCGGCCATTAATATCCATAAAGGCAATTTCACAACACACCTAATGACATAAAATGACAGACAATAACGCTTAGGTAATTAGTGTGTGGCGCTGTGTGTGTGAGTAGAGGTGTGCTGGTGTGTGTGTGCAGGGGGGGATTAGAGCAAGGGAAGGACTAAGGCTAATATTTGTCCCTGCAGATACATGTCTGTCATCTGAGGGGTATTCAGTTTTTTTCACTCCTGGAATACACACACACGCACAAAAAAGGACCTATATACACACACTTATATATAGCGAGGTGTCAGAGTGCCCTGGGAGGGTTTGGGGTTCGCTGCCTTGCTCAAAGGCGACTCAGCAGTTCCCAGCAGGTGAACGGGTGCCTATACAATAGTCGTATACTGTCGGATGTACTTGTATGAAAGTCAAATTTCAGTGTCGAAAAGTAAGTACTTTTACTCAAGTACTGGGACTAAGACACCTGCACTTGAATATGTTCACACTCTTCTACATCTCACAAGAAAATGATTGTAAGCGACTTTTTACTTCACTGCAGCCACCTGACAGCATTTTCAGATACAGAATTTACATAAAAAAATAAAAATAATAATAAGTCTATATAGTCTATAAAATGCAAAAGATTAAACTTGTGATTTCCAAACTTTTTGGCAAACCGTGTGACCCTTTGCATAAAAACTTTATGTAGTTCGGGGCCACTTGTTACACTTTGGATGTCTGCGAGGTGTTCGTATTTGACGCTTTCCTTCTAAACTTCTCACAGTGTCTGATTTGCAAAAGTGTTAAAGGCTCAAACTGGGGAAAACATCCGACACTTCATCAATAAAACACTAGAGAATAAAAAAATATAAACAAACTCATGAATCAGAACTATTATGTTTTCCTTTTTTCCTCTCCCACTGATCATTCCACAACCCCCTCATATTCACCTGGTGGCCCTTTGGAACAAGTGCTTTTACTTTGAAAGGTATACTTTAAGTACATTGTTCTTCTTACACTTCTGTACTTTTATCTACCTGAGCTTGTAAATGCAGGGATGTTTTCAAAGTGTGGTAATGAAACTGATCTGATCTAAATATTTCTTTCACCACTGCTAAACAATGATCTCATGGTCACTGTATACATTAAATACTTCATATTTACAAAAAAAAAGTAATGTAAAAAGGGTTCAGAGTTGTAGGAAAGTGTATTTCTTCACTCTTTGTCACTGTTGCTTTTTTTCTTTTTCCTAATACCCTTATATTAAAAAATAAAAAGGTCCAGCCTATTATGTCTACATGAAAACATAAACTGACTTGGGAAATAATGGATAAAGCAGGTGCAGAGAAAAGGTGAGGCGTGATATATTTGTTGGATTTAATGACCAAAGTGTTACAGGGTGATCACTGTTGAACATCTGTCTGTAACATAAAACTTTCAGAGATGACGAGGATCCCAGCACACACGCGCTGATCACCAGGCTCCCCGGTGCAGTGTCTGTGGCTGTGGGATTTCCTGGAGTGCCGTCCTCGCTGTGATTTCTTCCGGGTTCCTCTCTCGGTTTGTTTTGTTTGGGTGTATCAGGCAAGGCAGCTCAGCATGACAGAAACTCACACTCTGCGGCTGTAGTCACCGCTTTTTTTTTTTTTCTCCAACTTTACATGACGGCTCGACTGAAAATAAGATGTCCTGCGAGGCTCCACACGGCCGTTTAGCTCGGTGAAGCGGCTCCACCGTGATTTCATCCTGACCTGAGACACCTGTTGCACCAGTTTCGACGGACAGGTGCCTCTTTTCTTTCGAAACAGGGAGCAGCTCCGGGTCGACAGACGGACGAAACTTGGATTTATTTCTGAACTTCTGTCGAGAATATTAGGACTAGCAGCTGGGAATGAAAGTCACTGTGACTTTCGGGGACACCGCAGTGGTGGTTCCCTGTAAAGCTGGCTGGACGGTCCGGGATCTGATCGAGCAAGCCACGCGAAGGCACCGCCGGATTGTGGAGCAGGTAAACACTCTCACAGCCGACTCTTATTTGATTTTCTCGGTAATTTCCAACGCCAGGGTCCAGGTTACTGTGGCTTCGGATAACGTTTATTAATTCCTGTCATTCTTAACATTGTGCAGCAGCTAGTTAGCGCCCATAAATTGGCAGAGGTGAGGGTCACGTGACAGGTCTGTGGCTATGACGCTCATGATATCAGAGCTAGCTGCTAGCTTAAAATGAAAAAGCACGAGAAGTCATGTCTGCAGAAGTCATGAGGATTTATAATGTGGCTAAAACTGAGTACAGTTAGAGTTTGACATATTGTGCAAGTACTAGACTCCTTGGCACAGAGTTTTACAACCGTTAAAGTTTTTATTTAGAGGCCCGAAGAGGCAATTTCTCATCATAATGTCTTCATGCATCCCCTGCTATGCTGACTTAAACAGAATTAACTGTACAAATAAGAAAACCTGTTCTAAACGTACCTTAAAGGGATATTTCTCAAGTTTTTAATACTCTTATAAACATTAGATTGGACAAATATGCTTTCTTTATGAAAATATATGTTTATTATTATTATTATCATTATCATTATTTTTATTGCAACAATCCAGAACCATGACAAACACCATCCAGAATATACTCCAGGATCAAATCAGATCAAATCAATTGTATTTGTAGAGCCCCAAAATCAAAATCACATTGCCTCAATGGGCTTTACAAGCTGTTGTCCTTACAGTAGCCTCAAATGCACTGCATGCTCAGACAATATGCTCAAAGCAAAACACGGCAAACTCAAGGCCAACAAGCAACGACAGATGGGCATGCTGACCTGAATGCAACATTCCTTGGCAATACTAACACAATGTAGCATCCAACTTTACACTTGTAAAGGTTAACTGAACAATGTTCAGCTGCAAGCAGTAGTAGGCGAACATGAGCACGATTCTCTGCATCAGCTTGTGTGCTCGGCCGGCAAGTGGTATTTGAGATCGGACGTACTCCGGTGGTAGCTCACATCGGCAGTAAACGCAGATAGCTTTGTTCTTGTCCAGAGAACCATCCAGCAGGGCTTTGAAGCTATACTTTCCATTCAGGAGACCCTTTTCTTTCCAGGTCTCTTCTGTGAATGACACCTGTCTCTCTATATCACCTGTATAAACAGGCGTTGAACAAAAATGTCACATGATAAGAAATGATTTCAAAGGCCGTGAACAAATCGCCTCAAAAGACAATAATGCAAAGCTGCCAGACATGCCAGACAAAAACTAATTCCACTCTCTGGTTGCCCAATGCCTCCGTGCTCAACACGTCCAGATGCACTGATGCTGCATTCCAGTCCGAGGCGGGAATTTCCCTCGTGAAATTTCCTTTTACTTCTGACCTCCAGGCGCACAATGCCAAAAGTTAATAAAAAACTTTGCTGACCTTGACAAAATTTTGTTTTTGTCTGGCAAGAGTACTCACAGTTGAGGCCTCGGCTGAATATATAAACATGATAGAGGAGGGAAAATTACCCATGAGGTATCAGACGCCATACAGCACATTTATACTTGGAAATGTATCCTATATCCCATTCACTGGCCTAATATAAACACTCGCCATTGTCGTGTGACTTCAGATATTGCTTCCCTCATAAAGTCGAACGCAACACATCATCACACAGTATCCCCTGGCAAGCACTGAGCATCCCAAGACAAATAATTAAGGAACCGCTTGTACAGAGCGTTGTTTTTCCCTGAGACTTGTGTTGTTTTGAATGCCTCACATACACCCACAGATATGAGCCCCCGTCTCTCCGCTCCCTGATGTTGCAATCACTTGAACATAAATCATCCTGCCGAACTGACCTTTTATTAATCAGCAGCATTGTATGTGCATGCTGTCGTAGCGTGATAGGGTGCTGATGTGTGTCTCGTCTCCGCGAGGAGGTGAGTGGCGCTTGGCTGCAGCCCCGGCTGTCTACCTGTACAATACCCCCCTGTTAAAGCTCTGGTATCTCAGCGGGCAGGTGGAAGTTTACTGTTTGATGTCCTCAATGTGGCCGCAGCCGGGAACGTGCGCCGCGGACAGGAGGCTTTGTCCTGTGAGTGATTAGGGATTAGGATTGATGACAGGCCCCGGTTTTATCGGTTGGCTGGTCCCCCCCCCTCAGCCCGCCCACGCATCCTCCCCCCTCGGCGAGGCGAGAGGCTGGCTCGCGGAGATGCGAGAGGAGGCCCCTGGAAGCAGGGATGGAAGGAACGATTGGGTGCCTGGATGGCTCGATGGATTGCTTCCACTCAGTGAGGGCGCGCACGCAAACACCTAGAGGGCCACACGCGCACACACACACAGAGGAACTCATCTTGCTAGGTGTCCCCTGAGCTGTCACGTCTCTGCTTCACCGACATCCACAGGCATGCCCACTTTGCCCAGCGGGTCCCTGTTGATTTTCAGCAAGACAGGCTGCCGTGCACAAGCTGAAGTCGGCTAAACCCCAGTGTGTGATTAGAATGCACCAGGCCCTTGATTGCTTTTCATCGGGCATGTTAATTAGGAGAAATTGCTAGACGCTGACTCGGCAGTCTATTGCCTTCTCCTAATAGAGGCAGACCATCATGAGGACAGTCCAGCTCCGGAGCTGCCAGAGAGGACCGAGTAGATCTGACCGGATGTGGCGGCTGCTCCTGCCAGCAGAATCCACTTAGCGCCTGCATTAACCGCACATTTCACCACCACTCCGGCCTCACCACTGACAGCAGGGACAGTGTCAAAAACCTGGTTTTAATCACTGGGTGTGTGTGTTTGTGTGTATGTTCAGGGTGAAGAGGATTCTGCACAGCCTCACTGCAGTAACGGCATGTAGACCTTCTTAATTAGCAGTTTATTTTAATGTGATCCGAGCTGTGACTCCGTACGTGTTCCTCTGCTTTCATCTCGACTGTTGTGAAAGCACTTGTGTTAACCGACAAAGCCTCCAACTAACTGCATGCAGGAAAAACACTGCTCATTATACAGGGGGGGAATTTGTTAAATGTGAGTGTGCGTGTGATCATGGGGGTGATAAAAAATGTTTCTCATGCAGTTTCCACACATTATTCAATCAGTGCTTTTGTGGCATGTGATGAAGAAAGTGGGAGTTGTGTAAAGATTTGCACCTAAGGTGTTAGGATTTATATGTCGTTGAAGATGAAGTTGTTATGAGATACAAGATATAAGATACACTCTTAACTTGCTTCCATCTGTCAACCATATACCCTATGACTCAGATCTGGAAAACGATTGTCTATTTTAAAAATGGGTGTCTTTCTAGGACAACAGCTACTAACTATTTTCATCTAGAAAATGCCAAAGAATTGTCAGCCTGCTCATCACAATTCCCATCTGAATTTTTTTTGTCCGACTAACACACTTAGATATATTGATGTATTTACAAAGATTGCAAGCAGCAAATCCTCACAGTCCAGACACTGAAACCAACAATTGTTTTGCATTTTTGCTACATAAATGACTCATTTTGATAAATGATTTATCACTTTGAGTAGTTTCAGTCAAAATTCCCCTTTTTTCAGCTGCTTAAAATGAGTTCCTGTTTTCTTTCCTCTTCTGTGACAGTAAACTGAATGCCGTAAATGATCAACTATCAAAGTTGTAATCTGTCAAGTAAAAAGTTGACAGTTCCTGTAGTGAAGAGTCTCGACACTGACTCACCTGTTTTACTCTAAATAGCTATATTAGTATACCATCGCCTGAGGGACCAGCATGTAGACTGTGCGTTCTCAAGGGAACCAGCCAGGTGCTGTTGCTGTCTCCCTCCATCTCATGGTGTGCCTGTGTAGGCTCAGTTCAGATTACAGCCCGTATTTCAACACTGTGCTGACACCTGAACAAGCCGCTCTCTTCTCATGTATGTCGGCGTGAGAGGAGTTGTCCGCCTTGGATTGGTGTGTGCGTCAGAACTCAGCAATGCAGAAAGCATTTTTAAAGTTTAATGTAACTGTTAAACCTGCTGTTTCTCTTTGTTAGGGTGTTGCTGACTGGCTGTCAGATGTGTTCAGGGAAATAGACCGCATTCATCAAACCAGTGTAATGCGTATTATGAATTTATATTAGGTAACTCCATTGATCTCTAAAGGAAAATACACCTCCACTTCTAACAACAGTGCAGCTATGGAGCAGCATAGTGAGGCTGGAAGGTTGTTCACTGTTTAGCTGAGGGGCACTGTAGGACAGATGCCTGCTGGCATGCGACTTTGAAACTCGAGCATCTCAGACATCTTGACATTTAAAAGCAGATGTGCATCTTTATCAGTTCTCAGTTCTCAGTTCACAAAATCTTTTTTTGAATTTAAATGCCACCCTGTCTGATTTCGGTGTTTGTGTCGCTTTTATATATGCAATTTATATTTATATTTATATGCAGTAAACAATAAATACATGGTAAATAAACAGTAGTAGTTTTTTTTTCTATTGCAAGTAATGATGAGAAGGTTTTACTGATAATCATGTCATTATTGGTCAGATTCTTTATGGATCCCCTCATAGATTCCTGATACATTATCTGTATGAAAAACAAAAAGTAGGCCTCACAGATTTTCACCATCAGTGCATCAGTTTTATTTTCTCGGAGTCTGAACGCAGTGTAGAAACAGAGTAGACAAAAGACTCGCTGTAGCCTGAGAGCCTCTGTCTGTCATCATCTAAAACAGGGGTGCCCAAATGTTTTCCCTATTCAAGCAAAAACTGAAACTTATTGTTGAGCCGCTGGCCAAAATTAACCACCAAATTTATTGTTTAGGTGTAAATGATACCAGGATCTCAAGTTCCCTAACTGATTGACTTCCTGCAGTGTCACTTTGCCTGCTGTACTCAGATTATGAATAGTAATCATTAACTAAAGAGCATAAAACAGCATGAAGAGTGATTTTCATTGCAATTTTGGATTTTAGAAACATCTAACAGGCTAAATTGACCCGGGCACCACTTTGGGCAGCCCTGATCTAAAAAATGTTATATGAGTGAATAATCGTTCAGCATCGGTTTTCATCTAAGTTTACTTTGTTAAAGGAAACATCTGCTAAGCCTGCCTGTGTGGCACTAATGTTATTATAACATAGGATATTTAGCCTTGGTAACTGACATGCTGCCCTGTTGGGAAGAAGTAACACTCTTCTTGTGAGGGTTGAATACATGGATTTCCTAGAATTAATGCCCATGTTTCAACATATTGCTAGTGTTTCCACCCTAATTTAGAATGGTAATTTTACAGACAATACAACTAGCGCTGTTGTCATCTTTCAGCATGAAATTGAGCCACTCTTTGGACCGTTTCCTCGTCTCTGCCATGTCTTGTTCTTCTTACAAGTTTAGACGCAGAAGTTTGGCATTGTTGTTTTTGTGATGCAACTGCCTTGCTTTTAGGCACAATTCAGAACTGGTTCCAAACTGAAACCAGTGGTAATTGGAGGAATCTTTACACCTGACAACAAACAGGCTTTTAGCTGAATACTGCATTGCTAATGTCAGCAGGTGAACAGCCAAACACCTTTGCTCTAACACATTAACACTCCTACACACTTCTCCTATTTATTCATATACTGTTTATGAATGCTGATTACTGTGGACTGAAATAAAGTAAAGTCTTATGTGTTTCCAATACTTTAACTCGGGATATATGTTGATATTGTGTACCAGTAGTGCTCTCTTTTCCCCAAATGTAACATCTGTACACCTCTGTGAGTGGAGGTCCGTGGGATTTTTTGTACGTGAGGCCATGGATTGTCTGACTGGATGAATGAATGTGACTGGTGACAGAAGTCACGATCATGCCGATACTTAATGAGGCATATTGGATTGTTTCATCCTTAACTGATATATTTCTGTCGTGTTTAAGAGTCATTTAAGCGCTGAATACAGAATGTAGGCCAAGGTCAAGATGTCTCCATCTCTGGCTGTCGTCTTCCCTCAGAGAGAGTAAACTCTCCACAGTTTTACTTTCTCTGCGCTCTCACTCGCACCGATGGATCCAAGACAGCTCCTCATCGACATGTTCATTAAAGCCTTTTTTTTTTTTTTTTGGTCACGGCTAAATCCACACCGTCCTCCTGCAGCTGTGTAATTACACATTCTTCTGAGGATCAAAGTGTGAAATGGCACCCCCAACCCCACCGCCACCACCACCACCGCCGCAGCCCCACCGAATTTAGCTCGGCTAATCGCCCCGACGCTTCACCGTTCTCAAGTGGTGTCATGTTTGCTCACCAAAGAAGGGGGGAGGGAGGGAGAAGAAGGAGAGATACCGGTTTGAATGGCTGGGGGGGGCTTAATGGTGTAATTTGCAGGGAATTTACTCTTCTAACTGTCACGGTAATTCTCCTCCGCTGTTGACTGACTGACTCCTGACTCCTTTTGTTTTTTATTTCATGGGAAGACTTCAGGATACAAAGGAGAATTACCAGGGATTGACAACGAGGGACTTCAGAAGAGTTTTTTTTTTTTTCATTCCCTCCTCTCTATAGATTACTTTCCCTCTGAAGTGTCATACATTCATCCTTTTTCATCACTAGGTGGAAAGTGTGTTTTCTCTGGTCTTGTGAGTTCTGGCAAAGGGAACGGATGCACGAGAATGCCAAGTGTGCTTAAACACTGCCTGTAGAGGTGATGCTAATTAACACTCAGGCTTTGTTGTGATCTAATCCTTCGCCTCCTGAAAAAAAATCACACTCACGCCCCTTATTTCATGAAGGTTTACGTCTCAGTGCTGGTCATGTGACGTCATTGCAGAAAGAGCCAATTACCACCCTTCCCTCCTTTCGCTGTTGCTGTCGTAGGCGCACGGTCTCACACATTGCCAGCGAGAGGCAGAAGAATGCTGGCAGTTGTTCATGCTGGACCAGTTTTTCTGGTGTAAATGCTTCGCCCTCGCGCCTCGCCTCCAGCTGGATACCCGGCTGGTTTCAACATCTCCATCCCACATGGGCTGCCCCATAGTAAACATTTTGAATGAGACTCTATGAATGATCAAGAAATACACAATCTATCTAATTTAAAAAATGGTGTTTTTATTAACAGCTTTGTTCGCAATTTGTTGACAATTCAGCATTTCAGATCATACGATCATGAGTTTAAGTCTCGCAAAAAGAAGCCCCATTTTACACCTGGTATTAACATCTGTATCCGGATTATTGATTGAAATAAGGAAAAATGTGTGACCCTCCTCAAGTGTGGGAGTTGCAAGAAAGTTCAACGATCACATAGAGATTTGAAGAACCTTATTTATACTAGTTACAGGGCTGCCACTGAAGAATTATTTTAATTATGGATTAATCTGAATACTTAAATTAATCCATTAATTGTGTGGTCTGATAAAGAAAAAAAAAAGGTTCATCAGAATTTTCCAGAGCCCAAAGCGACGTCACCAAATTGCTTCTTTCGTCTTAAATGCAAAAACTCTTCAATTACCATCCTACGTGACAGAGAAAAGCATCAGATCCTTTCATTTAAGAAGCTGGAAAGAGCAAATGTGTGACATTTTTTGCTTGAAAGATGAATTTAAAGCTAAATCAGTCACCAAAATAGCGTTGCAGCTCTTACCAGGTGTAAACCCAAAAGGCCTGGCGATCAAATAACACTACTGAGAAATTGCCGATCGCACTGACCAACTCACCAAATAATTTATTCATTAGCATTGTTGTTTTGGTAGAATATTTCCCAGCATTCTTTATTTTAGTTCAAATTCTCCAACTTCTTCTCTGAATTTGTGAAAAAGTATGATGGAGATGTGAAGGTCTATTTGCCAGAGCTTTAAACCACATCTCACTGCCCACTCTCTGTAAAAAGCTAGTAAGTGGACCTGGAGTTATTTCCAAGTTATACAATGAACTTTAATGCTCATAATAAAGATCTATAGTCAGTCTTTGTAAGGCCTCACTCATGATATGCTGTTGGTACAACTGCAATTTTATTCAGTGACAGGCATCTCTGTGCTCTGGATCATTGGATTGCCTGTTTGCCTTTGCATTGTGTGAAAAACTGCAGTGTATTTTTTGTTCGCTAGTTGTAGTTGCAGATTACTCTCCCCGCTCCATCTCTCTCAGCCCTGGCTCTGGTATTATGGGCACTTCTGAAGAAAGGGAGGTTTCTGGCTTTATTCCTGTGATTGAAATCCCAGACTCTCCCAACCATTTGTTTTAAGAGAATGGACTTGGCCCATTGTGAAAGGCAGACACCCCCTTTTTTTTTTGTGCCCTGTAATTCACATTCGGATGCAGCGGAGCAAGAACGGGCCCATTCACCAACAGGGCTCAGTGATACGGCAGAAGCCGCCGGCTGGGTCTCAGCCAAACTCATTCCAGCCTCCGAGGCTTATAGCCTATAGCTGTTAATTTAGCTGGTAATGTAGTCTTGTGTTGCTCTTGACAGATTGCTTATTGGTACGGGCAGTTCCTAATGGGCCATTTTCTACTGCACACATTGTTAGAAACGATAAGGCTCGTCAAAGATTTCTTATTTCAGTCCAGAAATGGCTTTTAATAGAAATTGTGGGGAAAAAAATGGCAAATATATATTTAAATTTAACCCATTCATTAAGTTGGAATTATTTTTCTCTTTCGGTTTGTATTCTTTATTCTTTATTTATCATCAGCCTCATCATAAATTGTTCACAGATGCACTGTCTCTCTGCACCGCCACAATAGACTGTGTGTACACTGGGTCACAAAAAGGGGAAGAGGCTATTGTTCGTGTACTTCTCTGTTGATTTTGATGTGTAAATAGCACGTAGATTACAGATCGCAGCTTAGTCAGAAGTCCTTGTTCTCTTTGTCAGTGAATGGAGTACCAGGCTCGGTGTAGTTCCTGCTCTGTGGGGTGTGTTCACCCTGACCTCCGTCTTCATGGTGACAGTGAAACCGGCCTGGAATGTGCCCACCAGCATTCCCCACAGACCGGCAAAACTGGAAAAAAAAGTTCCTGTCCTCCCCCTCCTTATTCTCACATACTTCTGTTCAGACTTTGTAAACTCCACGTTGTGTATGCACAGCGTAATGTAGGTCATGTGTTCTAACTGTACCTGGCAAACAAACAGGGAAGCATGCTGTTGTGTCTGGATAAAAACATGTTTATTATGTTGACTGATTGTCACTATTGTGTCACATTTGTAAGCATAACATTCCTTGTGGGGTAAAATTATTTTTTGATACTTTATTTTGAGACAGTGACTGTAATTCTTAACATAGGTCTGTGTAAAGGGGAGTAGTTTGAAAGTGTGAAAGATGTAGCCTAGATCAGGAAATGAAGATAAAATTCAACAGAACTGTATGCATCATTTTATGTTGAGATATATTGTGATTAGACACGATCCCGTCTTCAAAACTTGCGACCTTGCAATACATGTTGCATTCAGGGACTGTTTAAAATTGCAAACATTGTGTCTCGTTCCATTCGCATCCAATTTTTACTTTTTGCTGTGGTCAGTCATTCATATATAGACTGGTTGTAAGAAAAGCTTTATTTATTTAGCTTTGTATAGTTAGTTAATTTACAAAGTTAATAGACCTACATAGCGTTATTTAGTGTTCTTGATATTCCAAATTGTAGTTGATTTAAAATAACAAACCTAGAAATTTCCCATTGGATTTTCTCATTCATCCCTCCCCAACCACCCCAAACAAATAGCACAGACAACATAATAAATATGTAAATATAGTAGAACTCTTTTAAATCTGTTGCAACAAATTCTGCATTTCTAAAATGCCAATATGTTGCTCAAAGAGTGCCCACTGCCACAAAGTGACACCTCAGTATAATCGATCCGGCAATATTTTTTGATACCTGACAGGTTTTTATAATTTTTTACAAATAACCTGTCCCTTACTGTTCTGTATATACAGCCATGAAACTGTTGGGATTATGTTTTACCACGGGGGAAAATGCTGCCAAACTTCCCCTTTACAAATCTTTATTGCACAGCCTTTGTCAGGGTGGAACTTGTTACTGTATAAGGAACACATAACTAGGAAGTTTTCTTTATTTGGCAGGTCATCACTAAGACATTTATTATAAATGTAGCCATTGTATGTCATAAAAGCTGTTTATGTGCTTCCTGTGGGTTGCAAATGTGGAACGTTTAGTAGTTCGCATGGTGTGTGAAACAAGTGTTGCTCTACAGTGACTCCTGTCTAGCCGCCTCAGGACCTGGCATTGGAAAAATGTCTTTTCATTGGTAATTAGCAAGGACTTTGGTCATTTTGTATTTTGTTTTTTGTGACATTATGATCATGTGTTCAGTTCTGTTGTTTGTTCTAATTAATTCATTACCACAAATCAAATATTCTGGTCATTTCAACTAGACTGAAAGCCGATTGGTTGACAGTTTAGGTCAAAATTTCCATCATGTCGGTAATTCAGTTTGCTAACTGGTGTGTTTGTGTCCAGCATGGGGAGAGCGCAGTGAAGACCCACCACTTGGAGTACACTGATGGAGGGATCCTGGACGTGGACGACCTCCTGAGTGATCTAGTGGAAGACAAGGACAAGGTGAGGATGAATCGATGGACGGGATCTGTGGCGTGCTGCGCCTTGCGTTCACGGTTTTGCTTTGACTGAAATCACAAAAAGGAGGTTTTCTTACATTTGGTTCATGTGGGCTCTCGCGGTTTTGTCCTATCCCCGTTCTCATCCGCTCATCCACCCTTCAACACATAGACATGTTGACATGTGATAGACAGCAGTTCCTCATGGTTGGACAGCTTAGCATAACAAAATGAGCTGTGATGCGGCTGGCAGGCTACTTCTCGATTGTTCTTACCTGAGGCACAGTGAATTACAGCAGAGAATCCGTCATTCTCAGCCATGCTTGGAGTCTGGCTGCGGATTTATTTTGACTTCGCTCCTAAAGTCTCCAGCCTGGCAGGATGACAGGATGTCCAATAAACAAGCTATTTGTAAATCCAAACCTTGGTTAGCTTGTCAGTGGTTGTTAAGTGTCTAAACCAGCAGAACACCAAATAATAAGATGAGTTTTTCCGCTGTTTCGGACCAAAGAGAACCAACTCTGATTGGATTATTTTGCATCCTAATTGGCCTCATACTTGGTGCTTGGTAAGGAAATGAACTTATTTTCTCCTCTCCCCAGACCTCCTCCTCTCCTGTTCTTCAGAAAATGAAGGAGTAGGAGTGCTCTGTGATTTCGCTGTCATGTTCATTTTTGACGAGGCACATGAAAAGGCACCATTTTAGATTTAAAAACAAATCAACCACGCTCAGAGTGGAAGCTCTCGGAAACAGCGGTGATGTAACTTAGAATTGGGAGTTGAAGTTCACTGCGTTTCTCACACACACACACACACACACACACACACACACACACACACACACACACACACACACACACACACACACACACACACACACACTTACACACACAGACAGTGGCCCAATTTCTATAAGAGCAAATTTCATTCCTCTTGCTAATTTCCCTTAATGCATTCCTAAGATGTGCTAATAAACTGCCCGAAATCCATATTCATAAGCCCCGGGCCCGGACGAATGATGAATTATCAACTCTTAGTCAGCAAGAAGGCCAAATGAAATGGAAATGGAATATTCAGCCGGCCCTGTACCGCGCACTAACAATTGGTGTTTTAAGCCGCATGAACAATGGAGTGTGTGTGTGCATGTGTGTCGTGTGCATGTAGGACTGCAAGTTTGGCAAAATACTCTTTGTGAAAAAGGGGACACAACTGAATAATAGATGTGTAAACTCAGAGGGAATCATCAACGGAGGGGGAAAAAAAGTTTTTTTTTGCAATCACAGAGAACAGAGGCTTCATTTTCCGGGATGATGGAATTATAATCACAAGATCTGCGTCTTATTTGTGTATAAGAGGGTGAGTCATAGATTTTAATGACTCATTTTCTCTCGGCGTTCCTCAGAGTGACGATGAAGTGTCACGGATCAAATCCCGCTCCGGCATTTGATCAAATTCCTCCACTAACAAGTTACCCTGACGTCGGCTCTCTTCTCCTCGCTGCGGTGCCGTTTGTGATTGCGGGGCTCTGCTGAGCACACGCTTCACCAGAACCTGCACCGTGCAGGAACTGTCCTATTTACCTTTGTTTCTTTACTCTTTCAGCTTTCACCCAATTCTCTGAACGCCCTCCCCGCTTTCATCTCGCTCCTCATTTTATCCTTTTGTTTTTGCTGCTGATGAAAAGATAGCAGGCGGAATAGGACGAGCACACGTGGTCTCCATAGCGTGCCAGTCATCCGACTTATCTCCAGGCTTCCAAACAGCGTCAGCTCTCATAGATTAATGAGCTGTGCCTGGCATTCTTGATTAGTCTGACTTCCTTTTGTTTGTCTACGTTTTTATTTCCTCGCTGCAGCTGACAGATTCTATCTTTAGCGCTTTTCTTTTTTTGTTCTGTTATTGTGGCTGGCCGCTGTTTCACCATCAATCATACAGGAGTGCTCCCATTGTGAGGGCCCTCCACCGCACAGCATGGGCCCCGTGTTAGCCGTGGATGCTAATGAGAGATAATGGTTAGCTATTTGTACGCCTAGTGGTTAGCCTAGCCGTGAGTCCAGACCTCTTTATCTCGGCCAGCCCCTGACCATTATTCAACACGCTCGCACAAACACTCACACACACACATCTGCTGTCTCCGCCGCCTGCGCCGAACCACAGGCAAGCGTGTTGTGTAGCATGTTAGCGTTAGCGTGTACGGAAGGAGCGCCACTGGTGGTTGATGAGGGCGGAGATGAGGGGGCGGCTGTGATTTGATTACAGTTCTGCCCCCTGCATCTGCGATACGTGCACGCACGCACACACCGGCCCGCATGCACACGCCGTTCATTAGCACCCCATCTCGAGACGCCGGCCACCAGCCTCCTCATGAATATTAATACCAATCTGATGAATGTGAAGGAGACCGTGGGGTGTTGGCTGAGGTGTGACCACATATACACAGTACACACTCACAGACACAAAAGAGCACAGTATAAAGAGAGCACTGCAGGTCACGGTTCAGTCAATTATACTCTATGAAGCGCCGCTCTTCGCTGACCCTTCACTGTGGGTGTGTGCCCTGTAGCTCTCTGATGACAGTTGGAGGCCTGGCGGTTGGAGTCATTGACCTGTCAGATACCCCACGACTTTGTTAATGTCGAGGAGAGCTGGTCCGACAATAACAGCTTTTCCATCTCCTCGTATTTTGTCACGCTGCTTCGGTCAAATCACTGTAGTTTAGGGACGAGTTAACCAGCTTTAGCCTCTATCAGTCCATCTCTGCCTTATCTTCTTCAGTCATGTATTCACTCACCCTCATCATGGACTTGAATTTGGCTGTAGGATCAAACAATATGATAATACTTGGGGCTGGGCTTGTTGTGATGTGAGACTATTTATCGTCTCAGATTTTGGATATGGTAATATCTTAATATGACATAAGTATTTTTTCTTTTCCTTCTTTGAAAGGCAGCATTGCAGTAAAGTAATTTAATTTCTCAACTAACCAACTATTCTACTTGTACTAATACCTCCACTTTAATGTTGATTATTTATCAAAAATGTTATCAGTATCTCATTAAAGTACCAATAGTCATCCATACAATATCGATATCGAGGTATTTGGTCAAAAAAAGAGCCACTATTAATGTTTATTTTCATCGTCATGTTATTATCATTATTTTCCTTATTAATAGGTTAAATATTTAGTCAATAAAATGTCAGAGATGTTCAGTTTACTGCTGTCATAGAGGAGTAAGGAAACCAGAATCGGATAGTTTGGACTGTTTTTTTTCCAAAACATTTCTCAAAATGATGAATCGATTATGTAAATAGTTGGCAATTAATGTATTAGTCGACAACTATTTGATTAATTGATTTATTGTTGCAGCTTTTGTCCAAAATATTGGGATATGTGCTTTTGAGGGGGTTTTAAGATATTTAGTTATATATTGTACAATATTATGTTCATATGTATATAGGAGTTTTTTGTACTCTATTTCTTACCTTTTAATTATATTGTTTAATGTTTACTGTTGTTATTGTTTTTCAAAATACTGCTGTCTTTTGGCTGCTGTGGCAAACAATTTTCCCTGTTTGTGGGACAATAAAGGAATATTGATTCTGATTCTGATATTGTGTAATGTAATGTTGCAGTATTATTTTAGATTATGTTGCCCAGCCCCCTAAACACTAATCTTGTATTCATGAGATGATTGAACGTTGTCAACTATCATTGGCAATATTGGGAATTCAGGTTTTCTTTTTTTCTTTTTTATCAATAAATCCTGCCAAAACCAGACATTTCCACCTGTTGTTTTACCTTTACCCTCCTTTCCTTCCCTCCTTATTTCCTGATTTCACCCATGCCTTGCTATTAACAGATATAGTGCTTTACCTCTACACATTTGCCAATTTACTGCTCTCGGAACTGTCATTCTCTCCCATTCAGAGTCCTTTGGGGTCCTGCATTAGCGTCGGTCATTACTCGTATACGACTTCACGGTACACAGGAGCTGTCAGGCTGCCTGTCCAATGCCAGCATGCCATTAACATACAAGCTGTACGCCAGGTTTCAGCCCGTGAGCCCTCCCACATACCATATATGTGACGGCTGATGTTTCCTGTGTTCCTGTGGAGAGATTGCTTGGCGCTTGGTTCAGAACGCTCGTGGCTGCGACATAAATGAAACGCCATGTAGATGCTGCTCGATTAGAAGGCCTTCTCATCCACCACCCCCTTCACTCATAGGCAGCTGAAATTTGAATGTTCAACATGTGTGTGTGTCCTCTCTTGTCACACCGATCTCCTCATGAATGGGAATTAAACTCAGGGAGCATGACGTCGCCTCATAAGTGGACTGTCACTCCTCATTCCATGTGCACAGACACACATACACACTACTCCACATGAACCTTGTTTTCGAGGGGGGAAAAAGCATAAAAAACTCAACCTTCCCATCCCATGCAGCCAAATGAGAAATGTAATTTCATGGGAATGAAAAAAAAAAATGGAATGATTTCCTCCATCTCTCTTTAATTAGCCCTTTTTAATCACTGTGCCTACAAGGCATCCGTGAACCTCCCGTGCAGTCTTTGGTCGCTGGAATGTAAATGGTGAGGGGTGGATATCCCAGCTGATCTCCCTCTGAAATGTCAATGCTTGATTGCGAGGCAATCTCCCATCATCCATCTGCTCTGCTTGCATGTCGCAGTGGAGGACACAGTGCTGAAAAAACGAGTCGGTCACATGGAAATGTGTGATGATATTTAAAGTAGGGCTGTGGTCAGGAGCATCTCTCATATCGTGTTAACTGAAAATGACAACCCTTTGAGTATGACCTTTTGTAACTGGCCATCATCACGTAAGGAAACCTTAGACTTCACTTACTCTTCACTTTGTAAATTAAACAGATGTGCATGAAAAACCCGTATTTCTTACATCCAGTACATGTTCAATAATGAACACTTATTATTTTCACCAGTTAGATGAGCTGTATTGTTTCATAGTACACACACCTAATATTGTTAAAAACTAATAAAGTAACCTGGGGAAAAAAAATTGCAATGTACTGAGCATCTTTAGACAGCATGGCCAGAATATTTAGGACATCAATATTTGAACGTCACAAAAATCTGGTAGTTGATATTCTTTTTTTTTTTTTAAATAAGGAAACCTTACATTTGCTTTTTAAAGTCGTTATCTTTGAGATATTCTGTGAATAACTCATGCCTGGGTAGGCAATCTTAATCAAAGTTTTTAATAGTTGCTGCCAGTTTCTTTTCTTTTTCTTGCCATTATTCACACAAGCAGAAAGACGTCTTCCTGACAACATGCCAAGAAGAGTATATTGCACCGCACCAATGAATTGCAAAGAATATAAAAAAAGTCTGTGGCACTGACCCAATGTGTGCATGGCACTGTGAATCAAAACATGTCAAGCACTGAATGCTAGCATAGAACGTCAAATACACACTATTTATTTATTCTTCATCAAATTTAATTGGATATTTTGCATTTTTAATAACTGAATTAAAAAGAAAAACATTTAAATATCGCTCAAAATAATGAAACAAAAAGAAAAAAACTATTCATACTAATGCTAGATGCTGTAAACATGGATATGAAGAAGAAGAAAGTAAATGCATCGGCACAGTAGAGTCTGACTGATGATCGTTTGATATTGTCCAATCACAGATATATTAGTATCAGCATATAATGTGTCTGATATGCAGCGATAAGAAAACACTTTTCAGAGTATAATGCAGGAAAAAAATGCTTGTTGTAATTAACAATTCTTACATTTCCAGTGAATCACTGTTTCAGTGCACTGATATCATACCATATAAGAGCTTGTTGTTTAATCTATTGTCCAATATACCGCCTCCATCTTTGACAAAATATTTGATAACCACATTTGTGGGATCATTGCTAAAAATGTTATATTGGTATATATTGGCTGATGATATTGAAAGGAAACACAAAATCTAAACATAACTGCAAATAACAAACAAACCAATACTATGTTGCAAGAGCATTTTATAGGAAATGTAATCAACTCTACGTAAGTGCCATTAACAGATTAAATGTAACATTGTGATGTCCGCAATGTTATATCTCAAAACTGAATATTAGATAATGCTGCTGAACATTCAGTTCCAGGATGACTCTCCCGTGACTTGTGTAGGCTGATTTGCCTGAAGTCGTTTATTACATGTCAGATGTCAGCCCCTCTGACAGGCGACAATAAGGCATTACTTAAAACGTGCTAAGCCGCTGGAGAAAAAGTTTAGTGAATGGGACATGATTGCGAGGTGCAGACGACGTGCTGATTAGCCTTTGACGCTCCGTGACATCTCGCTCCCTCACCTCCATTCCCTTCTTTCGCGGCTGCGACGAGCCGCGTTTGATTGGCATCTGAATAGTCAAATAACTCGGCACACCGTCTGAATGGCCGGTGATGAGTGGGAGCACGGGGTTCAAGCGTACTGATTAGAAAATGTCATGGAAAGGTTTATTTTTTTGGCACATGTCAAACATTAAGGCTACTCAAAGTGCTTTTACATACAGTAATGCATTTAAACATGAGAAAATACACAAAGGAAATTTAAAAAGTGAAACAGAGACATGATTGTTCATAATGAGTATTGAAGGCTCCTTCAAAGGAGTGCAGAACATCGAAGGTTTTAACCTGCACTCAAAGTTGTGCAAGTTAATATCATCTGGAAGTTTGTTCAAGTTCTGTGCTACACAGTAGCTACTATTTTGAAAGTTGCTGAGTCCGTCAAATCGTTTTTAAAGCAAAAATACCAAATATTTGCTCATTCCTAGTGAGAAATCTGTTTTATTGAAATCAGTTGCGATCGTAAATCGTCTGGGCTGTTCATTCGACAAAAGAAGCAATTTGAGGACGTCACTGGAAAATGGCAATGATCTTCTCTTTTTGTCTTTTTGTTACAATTTTCCAAATTAAAGCATTTGATAGACTAAATGATTCATCCTTTTATTGAAATTATGAAAATAATTGCCAGGTTAATCAATCAGTTGCAGCCCACGAAGAGATTTTCAGATGTACCTCACACACGCCAGTCTAATCACATCTATAGAATACCTACATCCATACATCCTTGCCTGCGATGGTGGAGTACGCGCCACACCATGTCTTTCTGACACATTTGAATATTAATTAGAAATCTTGCATCTTCTGAACATGCCCGGTGTGTATAAAATGAATTGGCTGTAGTTCACCTGTAGCCACTCATTACCTTCCTGCCGTTGTCTGCATAATTGATTTTAGTCTTGCCCTTTTTCCAAAAAGAGCATTTGTTTCTCAAAGGTTGCCATCACCGTCGAGGCCTGGAGGCTCCAAACATGTCGAGCATCCTAGATTTGATTGTCTGAAACCAAATTGCATAATGGAAAATGGGTATTTTAAATGTTGTGGAGTTAAGTCTCATGAACCGATGACTTTACAGGGTTGTGCTTACCAAAAAGTCGCAACAAAGCTATCTACAAAGTTTCTTCACTTTGTTGGTGATGCTGCCCTCTGACTTGATGACTTGTTTATGACTTTGAAAGTGAAGTTTAGGACTTGCAAAACAACTACTTTGATAGGTGAGTTTCGTCAAATTGATGGATGGATGGATGGATGCATTTTCAGTACCCAGGTCTCTGTTGTCTTTTATTTAGCTAAATAGTGCATGGCTATTGGATAGAAGGAGGAGGTGTGTCTGTTGCTTTGTCCACACTTTGTATTTCCTATGCAATCTCTTGAACTTCATCGACGCATTCGTATTCGAATCTCCAGTAAACACAGTATATTGAATGAAGTCAGATTATCTCTGTTAGAGCGCAGATCAGATCACATCAGGCCAAAGCGGTTGAACGTTATGCCCTGCGGGACTCGGTCACTTGAGCTGATTTGATCATATCTCATCAGGCTCGACCTTGATTCAGCCCCCCCTCCATCCACCCATCTGAGCACCACGACAGCTCTTCATCTGATTATATTCAATTAACAATACCCCCCGCACACACACACACACACACACACACACACACACACACACACACACACACACACACACACACACTAACCAAAGCCCATTTGATTGTAATTACGATGAGAGAACTCAAGGAAGGCTTAAGAGAACAAATTCTTGCTGTGCCCGTGTGCTTTTCATTTAACCGCACGCATGTCGACTTTTCTCACAAAGTTGCACTTTGGAATTTTAATTCCTTCAGAAGATTCGTCGCTCTACCTTTCGACTTTGAATGATGGCACCTCTCCAAAGTGATTTGTCAGTTCATTGAAGCAACGGGCCGGGATTCAGCTAGGATAAAGCCCATTTTCTGTTTTCTCTAGGTAGGTGTGTGTGACTCAGGTCATCACACCCTCAGATCTTGTCCTTTGGTGCCTCTTCTGTTAATCACACATGACTCCGTGTTGCCCTCCGTGTCACCATCACACCAGCCATTAGCTCCTAATGGAGTGAGACGGTCAGGCTGTAACCTGAGCCGCCTGCGCCCGCTGTGATCCGGCGGGAGGAACCTGAAGGGGAGCCGTGACGAGGCCAGAGGGGCACCGCGCTGTGGACTGACTTTTCTGGCGATCACTATGGTGGAGGAAGATGAGGCATGAGGATGTGGTGTGTGACTCCAGTGCCACACCCTACCCTTAGGAAATTTAACCGTTTAATTTAAAAAAAACAGTCACTTTAAAACTCCCTCACATTCATGTTATTGTGAAGCCACAGCTTGTGTTGTGAATGTTGTCAGTATTAGTTTTTCGCAGTTATTTTGGCACAACAGCCTGCAGAGGAGCTAATCACATCCAGCTAATGATCTATTATAGATCAACTTGTTTACAGCAAATCTACTCTCTGACCTAACCAGCCTCACGCCATCTGTTTTCCTACATGACATTGCCCCAGACTAGTGCATATGTGTGTTTGTTGTCTGAGGGTGTGTGGAAGCGTGGTGTGTTCTCCCTCCGCTCACAGAGTCTCCGCTCACTCCGACTGCTAATAACTCAAATCAGCAGAAAGTCACACTCCCAAACGTGCGTGTGTGTGTGTGCGCGCGCATGTGTGGCACTGTGTGTTTTCGCAGCAACTAGAGGATAAACGCTTCTGATACTGAATCCAACTCATTTAGGTTGAGTATTTAATGATTTCTGCTGCAATTACACAGCTGAAACCACATCTGTGACCATTGTTGTGCACACACACGCTTGCTTGCATGCACAAACACACTCACTATTATTGTTATTATTCATTTTTGCTGCCTCTCGTCCTCATCACCTGACTGATTGGCCTAATGAATGGAGCTCTGTGGACGGTAATGTGTCTGAATAGGCCTCTCGAATCATTAGCCAGCCTGTGTCTGACGTGGGAGGGATGTATGGAAAGGACGAGCGGTCGCTTTACGCACATAAGTAGTAGTTTGTATTAAAAAATGAGCCACTATCTTCTCTTGAAAAATTAGCAAAATGAGTGGTAGTACTTTTGAAATACAGTGACAAGTAAACCAAAAAACAGCTTTTAAAAAACAATTGTTCAGTATATTAAACTACAGAATAGAAGAGCTGCCCCCGAGGTGCTCTGATCTTGATTCTGAATTTAATAACCAAACTGGGATAATTTGATTTCTTTGGCTGTGCTGAAATAGGAAGTTTTTTGCACCACTGACGATCAGTTTACTGTAGATGCCATTTAAGGTGATTAAAGTGAATCATACAGTGGAAAGGGACACCAATCAGATTGGACTTGAAGATTGTGACCTGTCAATTGCTGGATGTCATCTAGGGCTGCAATTAACGATTATTTTCATCATTGTTTAACCTGTTGAATATTTTCAAAATGAATAATTTAGTCTTTAAATTGTAAAAAATGCAGATCCAAATCCAAATGAAAGTCTTCCTTTTGCTTCTTTTGTCCAACCAACAGTCCAAAACCAAAATACTTTTCATTTTCTATCATAAATGACTAGGAGAAGCTGCAAATCCTCAGATTTAAGAAACTAGAACCAACAAATGTTTAACTTTGTGACTCGAAAAAAATGTCTGATATGATTAATCAATGATCAAAACAGTTAACCATTAATTTCCCGTCAACTGACTAAACACTGAATCGACTAATCGTTGCAGCTCTAGCGGCTGTCATCTGGTGGCGTCCAAACCCAGAAATGTTCTCCTGACATTATGAGAATACATAGATGAGCAGCGAGGCAGGAAGACAGAACAAGCAGTTCGATTATTTTCCTGATAAATTACTGCAATAATGGATCAGTATTAGGAGTGTGCTCTAATTTAGTTTTAATGTTTTTTTTCATTGTTATTTTGGCTACTTGTATTGAAATGGTCACCCATAGGAAAAAAAATCAGTTATTGTGGTTGTATTCTATTTTTATTTTGTAATTTAGTTGTGTTTTGTTGGTATTTGTATTGCAGAATTTGTAGTTTCAAAGTTTTAAATGATTATGATTTGTAATCTGTAGTAAAAGCTATTATAGTAATAGTTTCAGCACTGCATGAGTTTCTAGTTCGGATTTATTGTTAATTAGAAGCTAATGTATTATATAGTTAATGAGCTGAGTGTCCTTCATTAAATTACTCTTAAGATTATGCAGTAGTGTGTGTGTGAGTAGCCCTGCTGCACACATATATACTTACATGGCGCTCTTTTTCCGTTAAATGAGCTCCCTCACATGGATAGATGGTGCCGTCAGGTGGTGTTTTGTACCGATGAGTCTTGCAGTGCAGCACAAATCCTACTTTTCCCCTCCAGGCTTTGACGTCGAGTCAATAAGTATCTAATAAGGCGTGTTGGTAGGAACACATATGTTGATGGGTGTAAGAAAAATCTGCAGGTGAGGCTTTTTTTTTTTTTCTTCCCCTAAACACCTCCAGGCTGTGAGGGATGTTGGCTCTCCATGGCAACAGCGAGTACTGAATGTCAGTAATGTATAGCTCTCCTATATATCAGCGAGCCTAACTGTGGGGGGAAACTGGGGATGTTTACCCCTAAAGAAGCAATCTGAGCTGGAAAATAACAACAATTCAGCGAGGAATAGCACTTTTAGGTCGTGGAATCACTCTGACCCAGAAATAAAAAAACACAAGAAAGAATTTACATGGTGGCCCCAAAACCAGTAAATTATTAATAATTTAACAAATAATGATAAGGAAAAGTACATATTTTCCCCTTTAAACCGTCCATAACATCACTTCAAAGCCCTGTCCGCACAAAGAGGAAGGGGACAGGCAGGAAAAAAAGAGGTGACGTATAGTATGAAAGTCTAATGTCAAGGGAGGGCAGATGGAGAGAAGAAGAGGAGGAGGAGGGGGTGGGAGGGGCTGCCTGTGGAGGAGAGAGCCACAGGTGAGAGGGCGCCAGCCTCCCAGCTCTGAGTTAATCACTCCTTCTATTTCTCTGTCAGATCCCGGGAGGGAGGAAGGGAGGGGAGGGAGGGAGGAGGGAGGAAGGGGTTGGAGGGGAGCAGCTGGCCTTGCGACGGCCACAGGGAAAAGAAAGCTGATTATTAGGCTCCGGCTCCGACTTCTGAGGACTCCAGCCGGAACATGTGTGTGATGACATTGTGTGTACGGGGGACGCGCGATTTCAGTGTGTGTGTTTGCGCGTGTTTATACACATTCATGAGAAGGAGGTTATGACTTTCTGCGCGCCGTGAGAGCGCACGCTCCTCCGCACGTTTGCGAGGCGACGTGTGAATGTGTGTGTCAGTGTGTCATGTCCACAGATGTGGAACCGGACCAGTGTAACCACCCCTGATGTGTTTGCACTGCGGGAATGATGAACGAGCTGGTTTGATATTTGTGTTGCCGGCCGGAGAAATATGAGGCCTGGAGCTCCCCTGTCACCCACATCCCTCGCTCCTTCGCTCCCTCTTTCCCCTCATCTCCCCATCTCTCCCTCCTCCTCCTCCTCCTCCTCTCTCGGCCTCTCGGGCATGTGTGATTTATGAAGAGTTTACCCTCTCCCTTTATGAGTGTGCGTAAATAATAATGTGACTTGTCACAGCGCATAGCCGGCACTGCAGTACCTCAGCTGGTGGCTCGGTTGGTGGATGTGTGTGTGTGTGTTTTTATGTGTTTGTATACTCTCAGTTGGTGCACGCATGCTTCATCACTCTGAATCATTCGACAGATGTGAGTGTGTGGACGCACAGAGAGAGAGAGAGAGAGAATGATAACTTTTTACCTTTTTGGCTGTGTGCCTGAACAATAAGTTGTAAGTAATGCAGGATGACGATATTTTCTTTTCTTGAAAACCCTTGCCTAAATTTTATCTTTGTTTATGTGTGTGTGTAGTTATATTTATGTGTAGGTGGACTAAGCCTCTGAATAAATCTCTTTTGTGGGGGAAAAAAAGGGGTTTCTCACCATAAATAAAGTTAGATTTCAAACAGAGTCCATAGCAGTGCTGTCCCAGAGGCCGTCTTTTTGGCTTCGAAACTTCAGTGACAGTTACCAGCGTATAACATTTACACTTCCATTTACATTTAGGGCATTTAGCAGACGCTTTGGTCTAAAGCAACTTACAATAAGTACATTTGTCACAAGAAAGAAGCCACAACATATCACCATCGATAAAGTCAAAAAATAAAAAAATAAAAAGAAGCAATCAAGCCGTCATCTGAGCATAGTAATACACAGATACCAATATATATATATATATGTGATGGGCCAATATCAGTGCATAATATTGGTTGGGCTCCATGTTTGTGACTAGTTAAACATTATAGAGTAGGTCCAGTTTTTGCTCTTTTTCAGTCATATGCATCTTTTTTGATGCAGCTGAACAAAGCTCAACAAAAAACTGAACAAAACCCCCCCGAAGCAGCCAATGATTGATTTGGATGTTGATTAATATGGCATTGGCCAAAGCTTTGAAGCATTCAGGTCAGTATCCAGTCTTTGAAGTGGATTCATAATGTCTCATGCCTTCACCTGTTGAATGTGGCTCGGCACCGATTTATTTAATAGAGGCCTCATGTCTTTATTAAGCCACCTAACTGGCTTAACTGGATTTGCATTCTAATCCCAATATTGTATAGAGGAAGTGGAAATCCTGCATGCAGTATTTTGCCACACAGGATTGTAAACTCGATGATAATCCTCAGCATGTCGACCCACAGATGTTAACATCTATGCTATAAATCTTGGTTTTATAAATGATGTTTTTCTTTTTTGTGAGAAATCTCAAGAGGTAACAGGATCCACATTTCTATTATGCAACCCTAATGTGCACATGTGCATATACAGCCATGACCCATGTCATGTTATTGTCATGAAGGAAGTTTGAAATATGTTTTCTTCCCTTTGTGAGACAAGTTATTATTTTACTTAAATCTTCTATTTTATCTGACATTGATTTCTCCAGTTGCCATTTTTACTTTTGTGGAACTAGTGTTAGATCTGGGTCATCATTTGCGAAATTTGCATGAATGCAAATGCTCCGACTGCCGCACCAACAGACTGAGGAATTTAGTGTTTAGATCAGTGTGTCAGAGGCATCAAAGAGATGTTATGTTCAATGTGGAAGCATCAGCTACTATCTGGAACTGCTGGCATGTCTTCAAACAGAAAGAAGGAAACATTTAGAGGTTCAAGTAGTAATGTGTCTGTGTATGATTCATTATTTTGAGAGAGTCCCTCACCACGGGCTTGACAAGTTGGATTGTGCATCTGTTTGTGCGCTTCAGTTTGCGAGTGGGAGTCCTTGTGCATCTCTTCACCCGTCTTTGTGTCTTTGTGGTTGCTTCTCTAATCTTACATACTGCCTGTGTGTGCAGTAATTTGGGTGACTGTGTGTGTGTGTGTGTGTGTGTGTGTGTGTGTGTGTGTGCAGGCCCAGAGCCAGGTGTGTGTGTTCCTGAGAGGTAATCCCCCCACATCTGGTAGTGTGCTGTATAGATTCAGGCTGGAATAGAAGCGGGATTAGCCCTGCTCTCACCGGTAATACAACCAATTTTCTACTTGTTTAAATAACACAGGCCAAACATTCCTCTGATGGCCCCTGTGGTGCCCTGAAAAGGTGTGTGTGTGTGTGTTGGTGGAGTATACAGTTTGTGCCCTTGAAAATGGATTAGTTTTTGGGAACTGCAAGAGTGCATGTAAGTGTATCTTTATGTGTGGTGTTTCCATGCAGTCGAGCATACTGTGTAGGTGTATTGTTGAAGGGAAAATATACACTAAATCACTCCAAACACTGAACAAGCAGTTTAATATTACATATGAAAATACACATCATTTGGTTGGTGGTGTGGTTTTTGTTATTCTGTTACAAATCCAAGACAGATAAATCCAAAAAGCTTTTAATGGCGTGTGTCAGGAATTTTCTTCACTAACAATGGTGTCAGGTTTAGACGATCAAAGGACCAGTATCTGAGCTTTTCTTTCCATGCGATGGACCAGAATGCACTTGCAAACTTAAGAGACTTTGAAGGGCCACAAAGGAAGAGAAGCCGCAGTCCACTTTCCAATTCTAATGTCCTTCATTGGAGATCAGCCAATACTGATACTGATAGCAAAGCTCTGTTTTCCTGAGTCATCTTCTTCCTCTTCCTCTTCGTCTTCATTCATTTTTATTATTATTATGATTTTATTATTGATTTGTTGCTATTATAAGACTACATAAGCCTATAGTAAACCATACAGCAATATAAAAGGGCAATTAATATACAAGTAAGTGTTTGATTAAAATGTATTCCAAAGCAATTCATTCAGCTGTAAGTTAAGTGCATCATGACATGGTATCTCCTCTCGTGTTTTACAAACTTGAGGTGCACAGCAATGCATAATCAACCACTTGTAAATAGATTTTCTATACATGAGTTTAGAAGTATAAGAGACGGATACCGGTTCAGGTCAGTCCCAACTCAACACAAAAGTCTGTTCCCTGACAGAAAAACCTGCGCTGCTGCCAGAGCCGTTGCTACATGTACCAATGAAGGTGAATGACTGAGATGATGTCCTCTCTTTTAACATACACATCATGGTTATTTTAGTGGCAGATCCCTGTGTGTTCAATATGCTTTCCATCGACTACTTTTAGACCAACAAAAATGTTACACGTTACTTAATGGAAATTCCTGCCTTACAGTGAACATGACACATTGGCAGAACATTGTACAAATAGTACAAACATCTTTGTTATCCGGCCAGCAGCTGCACCCTCAACAACACTTTTCCCTCAACTCACTCTCAACCAGATGAGCATCACCAATTACTATTAACTGCTTTCCCTATGATGCCATGGATATCAGGGGCTAAATTTCAGGGTGAGACGTTCCCCCCCCTTGTACCTGTGCACTGTCAATATTCATCACGCTTTACAACCATGGAGAAACCCATTCTCTACACATCAGGGCTGCTCTTTGTTGAACAGCACCTAATTCATACACGCATAGGCCATTTTTGAAACTGTCTGCGAGCGCTCTACTCTCTTCACACCTTATCCGCTCGAAAATTCAGAGAATGAAAAAAACAACACCAGATGCTCAAAATGCACAGCGAGGAGGAGCCACACCGAAAGGAGAAAGTGTTTGTTTTTCGTGCGCAGTTTCCCTCAGTTGACTGTAAACTGCAGCTCGGGTGCTTGCAGCTATGGTGCCGTCAAAAAACACGCGCACCAATTCAGATCGTCAGGTAGCGAAGGCCTTCATTTTCTGCAGTCAAGTCGAGAGACTGAGAGTGGGAGGTTTATTCCCTGTGATTCACATTTTAGCGCTCGAAAAAGCAGACGTCTAAAATTGTCTTTGTAAACCTGTACTTTAGTGAAGAGAGCGTGTGTGTCTGTGTGAGTCAGAAGCTTTGTATGTGTGTGTACTGTATATATGGGTGCCTGGGTGTGTGTGTGTGTGTTTGTGTGTGTGTGTGAGATGATTGGGTTACCATACTACTGTCAGGATGCTGAGCTCTCCTTCTGAATTATGCATCTCTCGTTCAAAGAATGGATGAAGAATAGTGTGAGAGGGAGAAAACGTAGAAGAGGGGGGGCAGTTGTAAGATAAATGACAACAGCACAAAAAGCATCTCAATGGTCTGTGCCACACACACACACGCACACACACACGGCAGTGGTAGACAGCGATGAGAGAGGAGAAGAGAAATGGGTTGATTACTACCACCGAATGAAATAGGGAAGTGTGTGTTCGGTTGTGAGGTTGTGTGCGAGCGTGTGTGTTGCTGATGCTTATGTAAAGGCTGGAGGCTTCGAGTGGTACCAGCATGCAGTAGTGTCTGACTAAAGCAAGGTGGCACTGTTCATCCTCTAACTGTAGAAAGTGTGTGTGTATGTGTGTGTGTGTGTGTGTGCCTGAGATCCACATATTTTTTGAAAACCATTTGTGTTTTTGTGGTGTATGTTTTTAAATGATGGCATTATACAGTGCGTGAACATCTATGATTGCATATACACTGTATGTGTGTGTGTATGTGTGTGTGTCCATGCTGAACATACTATTTTCTCCCCCCGTGTGTCTCATACAGGACGTGCTGCATTTGGCTAATTAATTCTTAGCAAGAACATCAATTATTAAAAACACTGAACTGCTCCATCTGTGAGTCGCAACATGTAAACACCATCCACTGTTCACAGCGGCTGAGATAATTTCATATCCCGGCTGTTAAAAATTCAATAATGATGAGCACAATGCATGCGAACTGTGCATCTGATTGACTGTTGGCTCCAACAGCCTGCGAGAATGCAATCTCAGAAAAAGCGATCATTGTAGCGCGTGAGTTTTATTGATCACAGTAAGGAAATCCAGTTTTCTCTCACCCCCTCGTGACAGAGAGGTCAAAGTTCAGGCTTGGCTACAGCACAGCAGCGTGGAAGCTGGTAGGAACTCGGTGTCCTGCACAAGGTCACTTCAGCAGGGTTGAGGGTTTCTGTATGATTTTACACCACCCTGAGGCTTGTAAAGAGCCATTTTAATAATTAGAATATCTTGATTTTACCATAGGGATAAAATCTGCTTTTGATATAAACATGCTTGCTAAAGTTCACATGTAAACAGTGACTCGATACTATATTTTTGGTGAGGCTTCAGTCAAGTCATAGACCGTGCATTATTAAACGCTGGTGCTGTTTTAAAGAGTGCTTCTCCCGGCATGAAAGTTCATTAACAAAAAAAACAAAAAGACTTTACTAGAGATCCACTTACCAGCTTTTGTAGTTTGAACTACGTCTCATGTCTTGCCTCCCCCTCTTTTTTGCAATATATTATTTTGATTAACTGTCAGCATCAAAGACATTCTAGATATTGTACACATCATCATCCATTTATATTTGTTTGTACAAAAACAGTGAAAACTATAAATGGCAGAGTAGAGTGCATACCTCTTTCAAGGCCCAACAGTCCCCTTTATGTCAGTCAAGGCTTATCCAATATCAAACTCACCTGATTTTTTTTCCCGATCAAGATAAACAAAACCTTTTTCGCAGCAGACGTTCTGAGTTGTCCATCAAGTGTCCCATTGAGGTGGTTTGCACGATACCAGCACCCTGTAGCTAGCTCACCTTATTGGAATGCAGTTGGTTGTTATGGTATCAATTACACCTTTGCATTTCCTGCTCTACTAGTACATGAATGATGCAAACAAAATGTGGTCCCACCCTCTAAAACTTCATTCATAGTGCGACTAATGGTGCAAAACTCAATTGTCTACCATTTATATTGACTGCATGCTGTTTAGGTTCACCAGTTTCAGGGCTCTGGTTAACTGCCATGGCTAACTGGGATGCTTAATGGAAGCAAGCTACCATTGTCACTGATTACACCTGCATTTATCTGCTATGACAAGTAACAACGTCAGAAAGTTAAGCTAAACACCATCAGATGTTTCTTTCTGTCATTGGGTATTCACTTTTTTTTTTCATTGCACCATTTGGCCCCGATACTCTTCTGGGAACAATCCATTGTGTGTAAGGCCAACATCAGCGTCGATGGGCCAGAATATGATGCAGCCATTTGACACCCCAAGCATTTTTGTGTACGTAGCACAACTCTGCTTGGTTTTTAGATTGGAAAAAGTCTTGCTTTCCAGATGTTATTGTTCTACGTGTTATTGATGTCTCAGCCTACATGCGCTGACTCCATCAAGTTTACGGTCATTCTCAATTGGTTGTAGAGCAGAAGTCATTTAAATGTCCTCTGGCAAAGTCATTCGACGAAAAGTAGGTCAAGCAAAAATAACTTTATTGTGAATACTTGATCTGAAAATGAGCATTGTTTTTTTAAATTTTTTGTTTAAATAAGGCCAAATAACTATATGTTAAAGTATTATGGGTTATGTGTAGGTGGGTGTATGCATGCCTTTCTATGAAATCAAGTAAATAAGTGTATTTGTCAGCCATAGGCCACGTATATTGCAACATTTTATAACTCTGGCTGGCGGGCAGTGTCTATGAGAATCCACACAGTCACACAGTGTTTATCTCCCTCTCTGCTTCACGCATGGTATTGTATATGGCTTTCATGTATGTCATGATAATCGCCTTGACTCTGCAGCACACACAGACACACAGTCTTCCCAGCCAACGTGGTCACGTTGGATACACGCGCCGCTGCGTGATTTACAGACGATCATAACACGACAATATAAAGGCTTCAGCCATTTGTATTTGCCACGGGTATCAGTGTGTGTTTGTGGGAGTGCACGTGTTTGTGTGTGTTATGGAAATGAGACAAAGGGGTCACATTATTCAGCAGTAGTTGACATGCCGGCTCCCCAGGTCCATATCAATATCCCCCCACAGACGCAGCAGGAAAAATAAGGCGATTTGTTTCCTAGAATACTAATCGCAGTCAGGAGGGACTGAGAGGGAACCTGTGTGTTAAGTAAACATGCTGTGAACTATTCAAGGTGGCGTTCTTTATCCTGGGGCACAGGGCCCTCCAAAAGAGCATGTTGGTGCTGCACTTGAAGGACTGAATTTCATACCGCTGTGTGCTTTTGGAAAAATGAGCTTTACCCAAGTTTCCTCTTCCAGCATTTTATAATATTAATGTTTGAAGTTCCCTCTGCGAGGAACAGCTGACTGATGGTTTGAATACAATCTGTAACGAGATGCACTGAAAAAGCTTCTTCAGTAATACATCTTAGGGTTGGATGACGTCCACTGAATTGCCATATGATAAGAAACATCGCAATAGACAGCGACATATTTGTTTGGTGGGGGGACTTTTACGTTAAGTAAAGCTATTAAGCAACAACAGGAGACAAATCTTACCATATTAAAGGATCAGATCACTCAAATTGGGGAAAGCAGTTTTTGTCTTACTCTTAATGGTATAGACAATTTTAAGATGCCCTGTGGACCACAGCCAGACTTGGATGAGCCTGTGGAATTTCACCATTAAAACACGATATCCAATTAAAGATTCTTATTTTTGCCACAGGCTCCACATTGCCCATGCTGCTAGCTATGAATCATACTGCATTTTTTCCAATTTATCAACCAAGGAAGAGCCAAGTAAAATAATTTGTCCAATCAGCATAGCCACCTAGTCTCGTTAACATCACTGTATTGACAAGCTTGGGTTTATGTAGCGCAGAGCTCCTAGATAATGAGGTTATATGTAGTTTGGAAACAGCAAGAGGTTATTTAATAATACAGTCTCAACGATTTACCTCAAAAGTAGATTGCGGATGCCTTTAAGATCAATCACCTGACCTCATCAGATCGCCCCTAACACCTACAGATAGATTTTGTTTGAATTTGTTAAGCTGTAAAAAACTTGTATCCCCTCTACACCACTTCTTTTTTTCTTCAGTGGTAGCTGCTTTGGATTCAAACTGCATCTTGTCAAAAGTGACTGTTTGCTCAAATAATGGAATCAGTGAAGATTTGCCATCAGCATTTTAACATTCTCACACACTCAGTTTTCTCACCTCAGTTTGACCCTGTTCAGCACCCATCAGCTGTCAGCTATTTTGGCACTCTGCTAGCCTGCATCGATCTGAGGCCATTTAATAAATAACATTAAAATAATTTTACGTTTTAAGAATCTGTTGTGTTAAGTAAATAGTGTTTTTTTATTCGTCACATCTTTGGTTAGGGAGATTTTGGACACTTATCGGTTTCAAAGCATGTGATCAATGGAAAGTCCTCATCAAGACTGAAATTCGGCGCCGCAAAAGGTCCTGCTTTCCATACTTCAGCTTGTTCCAAATAAAGAAATACATGATTCATTTTGTTGACACTTCATGTTTGATTGAGTGATGAGTAGAAGCAGCAGGGCGGCCTTCATCAGCATCACTCCCTGCCTGTGTCAGCCATAAAAAATAAACTCCGGAGAAAGCAAATCATCATCACCGCTCCACACATTAAAACAAGTCGTTGTTGTTCAAAACGAATAAATCGTTTTTGAGGGGAGCTCGTCGCTGTGTCTCCGTACGTGCCTATCGGTGTGTGTGTGTGAGTTTGTGCACGCACACATCACATTACGCTCCGAGACTTCTGCTTTGATTGATGCTGTCAGCGAGTTTGGAGAAAGAGATGGAGGCTCGGGAGGGAGGGAGATAAGGAGAGAAAGCGGAAAGCAGATAAAGAAGTGAGAGAAAGAGCTCAAGAAGCATCCATCAAGCGGTGCAATCAGATTGTTTTCCTGGCGTTCGGTCTTTTCTTTTCTTCTTCTCTGCATCTGCCAGTCCCTCAATTCCTCATCTTTTCTTTCACTCACTCTCTCTAATGCTCTCTCTCTCTCGCACACACACACACACACACGCATGCAGTCGACGAATCTCTTTTGCAAGGCGGCGGCCAGGTGTCATGAGGATATTGAATCACGGGAGGTTGAGGTGAGAGGCGGCGTCACAGCGTGATGGATGATGCATATTTTGCCCGCCTCCGCCGCGCTTATTGTTTACACACACGTAAACACTTACACAGACATACATACACACACACACACACAAACAGCCTCCGTGCTCCTTCGTTGTTAATTGACGTCCTGCACTCATCTGTTGTTTTATTTCCATCCCTCGTTCCATTGCGGTTATTGCTTTTCATTAAGTGGTCATTTCCTTCGCCTGCACCGTCTAATGAGAGCGTCACGCAGCCACGCACCCATTTATCAAACCATGCAGCCACAATGCACAGCCCCACCAAGTCTCTCTCACACACACACACACACACGCGCGCATTCCACTCTGTTCTATCTGCCATCATGTCCCTGTCTCAATTAGGATTGTTTGTCGTTCCTCTGCCCTCCATCCCCTGTTCATTTGGCCGCCCCCGTCTCTTCCCGACATCTCATTGTGGCAGCCGTGTCATTGTGTTTGACAGCTTCTCATTCTCGTGTCAGATCTCATTCCACTGTTAATTTCATACGTACACACCTCACCTCTCCCCGTCGCCCGTGTGTTAACTCCTCTGAAGCGGCCGCTGCGGAATTAGCGGTCAGATTTTTTTTCCCCCCGTTTGTTCGAAGATAAAGAAAGTTGTGTTGCTAAAGTGGCATTTGCCGGAGTGTTGTGAGAGTTGTGTAAGAGGTTTGAGAGCAAATGAGCTGTGAATCCAGTTTGCTCGCCTCCAGACACACACACCCACACTCTGACACGCACACTCACACATCTGCACTCTTGGCAGATTGAGGCACGTTGCATCCCCACTGTTGGCAAGATAAATCACATAAAAGCCTCACTGTGATCATGGCACAGTGGGGACGATATATAACCTGGCTCCCGGCTTGTTCATATGCCAGGCACCTCATTGTTTAGACTGTCATGCTTATCTTGAGGACAGCTCATTCATTTTAGATCGCTTGCAAACAATGTTTAATATTTTAGAATATTCAGGACGCAGTTTGAGTCTCTGTGTGTTTGTCTCTTCCAGCTGGTGGCTGTGTACGATGACGTCCAGCGTGGGAGGACGGACAGTCCCAGAGAGACCATGTCCAACGGCTCCTCCAGTGCCGCCCCCAGCCCTGAACCCCATCACTACTTTCCCCACCTGCAGTACTCTGAGCCAATCAGAGGAGAGATTGAAGTCAACGAGGCCAGCCTCAAAGCGAGTATGTCACATCTGCTGTTTGTTTTCTTGTGCGTTTATTGAAATCTTTTTACATTTTCCGACGAAGATGGCAGCTTGTATCATTCAATCAGAGCAGATTTTGAATGATTACAATTCGTTGTCCATATTCTGGGTGCGGTTTTGAATATAAGAGAAGTTTCTGAGAAAGACTCACCAAACATTTCAGCAATGCTCAATCAACACTTTCATAATTTTTTTTTGTGCATGTGAAAAAATGTACCATGGCGAGACAGCGGGAGGTGTGTGTAAGGGTAGGTGTGTGTGAGTGCGCGAGAATAAGTCAGAGAGTACATTTATGGAACAGCTGTAAGCTGAAGCTACTGTGACGTGATAGCGTGTGAAAACAGATGCAGTGTTGACGCAGCGTTGGCCTCGCTTCACGCTCTTCACTGAGTTTGTTCTTGTTTTCACACATTCATCTGACTGGGAGCCACAAAAGCTGGGTGTCTCTTTTTATATTTACTATTGAGGATGAAGCATTTTACTAAAATATAACAGGAAATCGCCTAAACTTTGCTCCCGCTGACTTATTTCTGTACGTCGAATCATTTATACTACTGAGGGTAACTAAACCACATACTGCTTCTCACCTCTGCCCAGCCACTGCTTTATATTCAGTCACATTTCGGTCACATTGAAGTCTATTGATGTGTTTGACTGTACAATGTGACGAACATGATATTAATGAGAACCATTCTACTCATTTTGTCTTCGTCACATCTTTATCTATCCTTCTAGTGACAGAAGCTTCCATCTGTGCGCCATTAAGGTGATGGATATACTCCAAGTCTGCTTCTGAAATACCAAATATCTTGATGAATTATTGCTTAACTAACTAATGCTGTTTTCATTTTTTATATGACTAAGCCTTTCCGGGGCTGACTCTCATATAACTACACTTACAGTATTCTAAGTCTCCTGTTGTGGACCATGTGCGCCGATCAGCCACAACAAATAATTTGGTGAAGTGCATAACATGGATCATCTTGTTACAATGCAATGTTTTGAAAGGAAGCTTCCAGGTGGATGACACGTCATACACACCTCTCACCCAAACACAGTTGCAAAGCATTTACACCTCCTCATGGCAGCAGAATTCCCCAATGGCGGTGGTCGTCCCAGCAGGATACTGCCACATTACTCAGGTACTGCCCGAGGAATGTGACAAAGAACTCAAGGCAACAACTTGGCCGACAGAGGAGGTCTAAATCCAGTAGTGCATCCGTGGCATATGTGGGGTTTCTGAGGATCAGACTTTGCTCTGACTCTTCAAGGTGTAAACACAGGACCTCTTGGGGTGTCCTGTGGTGTGTGTTGCGAGATGAGGCCTCCGTTGATCAGACTTATGCCACAGATGCTTGATTGCATTAGGAATTTGAAGGCCAGTTCGACTCCTGAGCGTTTTTTTGTCGTGTGGGTGGGGAGCATTGTCAAGCTCGGGGGACCTCTGCCATCAGGGAGTGCCATTACCATGAAGGGATGTGCTTTGTCTGCAGCGGTGTTTGGGTGGGTGATTTATGAGTGCAAGTGGCATCCACATGAATTCCAGCACGCAAGGTCTCACAACAGATCATTGCATTTTAACGAGGTGATCAATGATATTCACTTCACCTGTTTAGTGTTCTTGCTGATCCATCATGTATTTGCTAGATTTAATGTAGTGCTGTGCAGCCAATCGCAGTCTCTGTGATATAGAGCGAATCGAGACCTGGGGTAAGACGGCAAACAAAGAGGCTAAGGAAGTGAGTGATGATGAATGAACTTAGAAAATTATAACAGTTGACCTTGATCAAAGATGACAGCACGCTCCATTTAGTAAAGGACTTATGGTAGCTACTTTAAGTAATTGTTACAATTGTCAAGCCCTAAAGAAAGTCTGTTAAGGCTGCAAGAAATCCAACAATGGTTGTGTTTATATGTGGATCAGCATTGTGTTTTTGAGAATTAAAGTGTTATAGACAGATATGGCGTTTACATGGAACATAAAAAACCCTGGTTATCCATATCCCTGTGTACACGATCATAGCAGTATCAGTTTCTGATCATCTGCCTGCAAGTGGGTCTTGATTTCTCACCATCTCTGAGATGGTTTAGAAACCTGGATTAAGCGTTTGCCTGCCGTTGTATCCCTATGTATTCTATCTGAGTACTCCCAGTAGGTTTCCCAAAGCTGGGATAACGTCTTATCCAGGTTTCTGAAACTGCATACAACTGTTGGCATGCACAAAACATAACCAGGATACTCCAAAATCTCTGATCTTAACCAGGATACACACTTTTATCCTGCTGTTCTGCATCATTCTCCCTCTCGTTTCTCTCCCCTCTCAGCTCTTGTTTTCTATTTTGTTTGCCATCCTCTGATTCTTTGCTCCTCTTGGTATTTAGCTGTTGCTCTTATCTTAGTGATTTTATCTGCAAGTGCAGCAGCACAAAAGCTTAAAATTCCAATGTCAAGCAGCCTTAAGTGTGTGTGTAGAATCATATCGAAATGACTGAATAAATATAACAAATGTTCCCTTTCCTTTAACTGGTCATTTTTTTGCAGTGATAAATTACATTTTTGTCTTCTTGGCCTGAACTCCTGCTGGGAAATTCTGTGTTTGCTTGTGAAGTCAGAGGTTAGGGTCAGCTGAAAAACAAATCACTTCTGAGGCTGTTAGCAGTTCAGTGACTCTATCAAGGTCAGCTCCACAGGGCAGATACAGTACTAAAAAACACAAAAAGTATATGTGCAGATAATGATAGAAAAATACTGCTTTTTTTTTTTTTTTTTAGGTCAAATGTGCATAGAATGGCTTTTTTTTCTGCAATCAGGAAATAAAGTTACTGGGTCATGGTGCATCTCCAGTGGGAAAAACATCACAAGACTAGTCAGTCAGACGCCTTGGGGGGCCTCATGGGAAATATCTGCTCCGTCTGGGCCACAGTCTGTTCAGGCTAAAGATATATTTTACTGTAAATAATCTAGAGCATGGTTTTTATCTGTTCATTTTTCTTCTTTCTGTTTTTTCTTGTATTTATCCATTCTTGAATGACAGACACAACATGAAAGATAAAGGATTAAATGAGCCTGGCTGTGATTTAACAAGAGTCTGTCTAAGCACTGGGCCACCCCATCACCCCCTTTCATTTTTCTCGCTCCATCTGTTGGCTTTAGAAAAACAGTGTGACCCCGCCCATACACACATATACACACACCTGCCCTTTGCCACCCCTCTCCCTCTGCTCGCTTTTGCCCTATGCCCCGTTATCTGCTCCCTCTCCACTCATGTCTTGCCTACTCTACTATTCAGCTTCAACCACCTGCCATCCAGCTCACCACCCGGCTCCTCTAGACCCCCGACCCATCACCCCCTCCACCTGATACCTTCCCGGCATGGCTTCCAGCTCTAAATAGATTAGCGCTGTAGCCTGTTAGCATGCCCAGGGTCCAGCAGAGCGTGAATGGACTAATTTCAGCACCCCCCTGTCTTTTACCCAGTGGGACCCCTTCCTGCCCCTACCCCCTCAACCTGCCCTGTTGAACCCTGACTAACTTAGTTATGATTTGACCCTGTGACGCCCCTCACACAGAGCCAGGCTCATGCATTAAAGCAGCTTTTGTCATCCAGACATGCACGCACGCACATAGACACAGGCACAGTTCCACAAACAAATCCCAGCATGCAAGTTAAACAACCAAAACGTGCTCACCCATCCACTGCTGGGAAGGTCTTAAGGGAGTGTGTATCTGTGTGTGTTGGTTCTCCCTTTTGCTGTAACAAAATCAGTTGTTAACTGGGTGTTACATCACTTCTAGTCTGTGGACCGTTTGTAATGACATCATTTCTGGAAAGATTGACAAAGACAGTCAGGCAGATTTCAAGATTCTTTTTTAGAGTAGAAATTTGGAGATGTATCTATAAACAGTATTCTTTACAAATGTCCAAACTATTTTCTTTAACTGATAAGCATTCACACATGCTAATGTTTCTCCTATAACTGGATTAACCCTTTCTTCTTCTCAGTCAGATGAGGTAGTACAGACATGAACACAATACTGGAATCAGCCCAAGTTACGCTTTCCAGTGCTGTAAATTTCCAGTGTCCATTAAGTATAAACGCTTGCTTGTAAATCACACTCCTTGTACTGTAGCTTCAGATGTTGCCTGATTGAGAAAGAATGAACGAAATGGCACAAATGTTAATTTCTGGCCAATGCTTATATTTCATTTTAAAGCAGTTAAGCCAGCTGTATCATGCATCCCTACTAAACCCATTCTTCATAAATGGAATTTAAACAACAAAAGAAGATTCATGAACATTTACTGTTTTGTTTTACACCATCAATATCTTTTTTCCCTTACAGCTGTAAAGAACATTATGTGTCATCAACAAAATTCCTATATTCGACATCTGCCGTGTTGAAAATCTTTGGCTTGTTTTGCTATTTTAGATTGTGTGAAAACGTTTTTCCCCTATAAAATCTGCCACCCTTAGATATATTGAACTACTGTCATGATGGATAGTAGTAAGATCCTTACCATTATATCAGTCAACCAATTGTATCAGTTGGTATTGTTCTATCAGAGATATATCAGAAACGTATTGGTATTGGCGTTCCCAGTGTACTTTATTGTTTCAGTGCACTGATGTCATTTTGAACAAGAGAGTCTTTGTTAAACTGTAAAATATCCTGCCTCCGTAACATTACACATCTCATGTCACAAGTGTTGGATGACCACATTTGAGCAATCATTGGCCGATATATATCGATATCTGAATTTTTTTTACCCTCTAATGGTGTCATTGTCCCCAAAAACTGAGAGCAGTTCAGGTTCCTGTCGTAAGATTTGGACTGTCCCATCAATGTTACCCGCATTACACATCTGGCATTCGACGAGGATCGGTTGGCGCCTATAGCACACACCAAACGTGTGATACAGGGAGGAAATGATTGATTCATTCACACATTTCAAATTATGTAAAACCTTCTTTCTCCCACAAAAACACTGACATGCCAAATAATGACATTTCAAAGGAGCCCTAGTTATCCTGCAAATGACTGAATGAATATATGTCATGTCAAGCTATGACATGCAGTAAATATTCCATAAGCTTCTAAATAAAGGGAATAAAACCGTTCAAAGGGTTAAAACAAGATAATGGCAATACGGGCTGGCAGAATATTGTGCTGCAGCTGTCATGTATGTTGTCTTAGTCGAATTAAAGCCAACATTGGAGTAAATATAACCTGGTGGCTGTGTAACTGTGACATTTAATAGCTTTATTCGGCTCATGTTCCAGGAAACATCGTTGTTATCTACCTGCAGCGAGGCTAACAGCTGTGGGATAATAAGATGTGTCACACAGGCTACGACTCATCCTTCAATCGAGACATTCACCCTATTAATCAACAAATCATGTAAACTGGGTTAACTGGGCGAATCAGGTCACCCCAAACTATGAGAACGCTTTAATCACACTGTTACCTTAATCCGATTATTCATAATAATCTGGTTATAGTGTGCATGTAATCGCACTGAGTGGTGGTGGACAGGCTGAAGAGTAATTCAGTAATCAGTCAGCCATCAAAGTGTTTGTGTGTCAGGTTGGGCTGTTTGTTTGAACAAGGTGATTGGACTTCACACTGCCCCAGTGGGATGATTAGACCCGCATTGATCTGCTGCTACACGGCCATGACCCACACACACACACACACACACGCACGCACACACATACACACACACTTAGGAAGAGAGTCCTTATCGCATCATCCCATGAGCAGCCTGAGCCAGGTTGCACTATCGATTGAGAAAGAAACAAGACCACCCTGGCCTGTGGCATGAACACAGACACACACACACACACACACACACACACACACACACACACACACACACACACACACACACACACACACACACACACACTTCTATATACACAAATACATACAGAAGCACAGTTGCTATTTTCGATAAATGTACTCACACACACAAAAGACACGGATGCTTGCACATGCAAAGGCAAACAAAAGCACAAATACTGATTACCGTGTGTACCGAGACCCACACACGGTCACACACAGTCACACACAGTCAGACAGAAACATGATGCATCCTTGTTTTCGTCCTGCCCCGGCAGTGAACTAGCACTGTAGCCTTACAGAACTTCCACTGAGCTGAAAACAAGAGGAAATTCTTAAAATAAACCTCTGTGTTCCCAGGATTGCATAAGCAGCCTAGTTTGGTGTCGAGCTGCAGATGGAGAATAGGAAGCAGATAAACACAAAACTGGCATCACAGGGCGTCTTCAGGTCTCTCCAATTACGCAAATCTCAACGGAAAGATAAGGGAGGTACATAACATGGGTGTGTTTGAATGCGTTATCGTTTGGTTTTTCTGGCCTTGAAGTGGCGACTGAGATGAGCTTGGTTGGCGAGGTCTATTTAAAGTCGCAGGGTACCTTGTGGTTGTGGCTATACAGTTCTGTCAAATTAGCCAACCTAAAATACATCTCATAATTTAGCGCTTCCACCTCCTCTCCACCCTTTTGGCAGGAGACTGCATGTTAAAGTCAGCAAATGCCTGTGATCTTAAAATAAATGAAAGTTCTGCTCACTTTGCACAGAGGGCAATCATGATGTGCCGCTCCTGAGGGTTCCAGATGCCACGCTGCTGCTTTAAGATGAACTTTTAGTCTCTCTTCATAACTTCCTTAAAGGCTTTTCAGTTTTATTTCTTGATCAAATGCAAGGCCTGTTTTAGATCAATAAAAAAAATGTTCAAATAGTGCTTAGATTCAATAATTTAGCATTTAAAGTTAATTATAACTCATTGTAGATGTCCATACATGTTTTATACTAGATCTTTGACATAGATTGGAAGCAACTAATATAAAAGTTGAACACTGAAATAAAGGTCAGCACGATAGCATCAGCAAACCCTTGTTAGTCAATTTCACTATGCACATTTTCATTTTCATTTATCATCAGCAATGTAAATCCCCCTGATTTCTTCCTTCAAGATCCATGCATTATTCCCCGAGACACAAAAATGTGCAAAATGTTGATCAATCCCCTTATCCGGGTCTGCACCAAATGTTAAAGGGGTCTATTTTGGGCTGAGACCCATCCTCCACCTTAGTTTCGTGAAAATCCGTTCATTAGTTTTTTGTGTAATGTTGCTGACAGACTAGCCTCCAAACAAACAGACAGGGGGGAAACATAACCTCCTCTGTGGAAGAAACTATTGCAAACTGATCTTGTGCACCGTCACAAAAACATTTAGATTCTCCTTCAAGTGTGGCAGGGATTGCTCATCAGGTCACTACATCCATATGCTCCTAGCCCAATTAGTCGGAGTTGCTTGTTGATACATGGTACAATTATCCAAGCATGTAAACAACTGAATGGTTTATTCCATTAAAGTACTAACCCATGCTGAAACCTGTTTCCTCCAGCCCAGTCACCTTTGATTACTAATGACTCTGTGGCAATCTTGTTTATCAGTGTCCAAACGGTGGCTGACCTTAAGAGAGTTAAAACTGTCACTCACATCAATATCTCCGACCCCTTGTGACACCACTTGACCCCCCTAAGGTCAATGCAGGTCAGAGGTCAGAGCCAGTGACCCTCAGGTTCCTTCACATGGCTGGGCCGGGCTCCGGGGCTCTAAGTGGTAGGAGGATTGATGGATGCAGATTTGACTCCGATGGATAAATGGAGGAGGATTTATGGGGCTGACCGCTGGGTAATGGACCCTGACTGTGACCATGGAGTGGCCTTGGTCACTTAACAAAGTCGCATCATCGACATTGCGGTGATGTATAAGTCTGTATTTGTAGGGCTCATTTTGAAAATCAATTATAGCCACTTTGGAAATAAGCTGTTTCCTACACTTCATCACTCAGTATCTTTTTAAAATCTACAGGATCCAGTTTTAACAGGTTCTATAATTTAGTCCAGCTGGCCTTGCAATATTCAAGGTATTTTGATACTTAATCTACCTCTTGTCCTTGAGGTTTCATTTAATGTTGTGCAGTTCATCACTGTGTGGAACTTTTTTCCATATGGTGGGGAATACTTTACTATTACCACAGCAGACTTGGCTCAGAACAAATGTGCGAGTGTACGTGTTTTCCTTTTAAAAACCTAATATGTGCTCACTGCTCTGTGTATTTTTTATCCGCATGCACTTTCAATACTAGACAGGTGGTAACAGGAGGGAGAGGGAAAGAAGGCAGAGAAAGATTAGATTAGAAAGGTATTTGTGTCAAAATGGAGTAAAAGTAAAACGTTGTCGGAAAAATAAATACTCCAGTGAAATAAAGTTACTAACATATCCACTCAGTATTTTGCATTCCAATAACATTAGTGTGTAAGCAAGCTAAGGATAGCCAGCTAGCTACGGGTCTATGCAGCTCTAATTGTCACAGCTGTACAAAGTATGCTTACAGCAATTAATGGTTTATGATTCATCAAGAATGCATCTAGAAATGATGTATTTGCCATATACATAATAAAAGCATTAGTTACATTTTTGTGATGATTTAAGTTGTTTTATTATTTTTTTATAAAGAGTCTTCTAAATCAGCTTAATGGCTCACATGCTCACCACAACCTGAATCCAGATAATAAAGCTAACTGATATTAAAAACTGACACTGATATTGTGTTAATGATGTGCATATGATAATATGGTCTGGATATAATAAGATGTTCAGCCTTGTGCATCTTTTCTTAAGGAGTTCACCTAGCTGCCTTTTGAGTATTTGTTAGTAATTGTTCTTTTTGTACACATTTTTAAAAAAATAATAATTATAGTTACAGACTCCCTCTCCAGCTCCCTACACTTGTATTTTGATGATGATTTACTCTGAGAACACCCACACAGTAAACAAAGTTAAAGATTTGAACCCTAGCGCTTTTCTTTTCAAATGTCTATATATATTGCATTAATATCTTTAGCATGAATATGTTTAGTTGTGATAATTGTGAAGTGAAAATCCGATATGAAGACAGCACTAATGTAAATATACATCTGAAAAAAGACATTTCTAACAAGTGGCTAATTTGAGACTACAGTGTGTATTTAGTACACAGCTCTTTTTCCTCTGGTGATTGGACTGAAGTTTCAAATATCTTAAATGTGATCTTTACTGACAAAAACACTAAGGAAACCATGGTCCTGGTTCATCCCACACTTCATTTAAATATGTAAAATTGCTCTGCCCCAATAAGATATTAAATATTGCAAATGTCGTGTTCTGTTTTAATGTAGCAGACCGGGATATGCCTCGTTGAGCTAACATAAAACGAAAACTGAAATGTCATTGTGACATTGTGGTGGAGAAAACGTGGAATAAAATGTATTTGGAAAAATAAACCTGTATGAATCAGCATGCATAGCAAAACATAGCATTATATGACAAAATATTCACTCGTGGTCATCTTTCCTCTCTATCCTGCTGGTCTTTTTTTTTCCAGTTTATCTTTGGGATCCTGACTAATGTCCCTAGCACATGTCCACGCAAGCCTGGGGGAAAAATTCCCCACCAGTTGCTGTTTGCCGTCTTCAGGTCTGGATCTCGGTCTTGTTTCGCCAACTGTATCTGCTAATTCAGCTGCAGCCAGGACTCTCCGCTGGATTTCTTCAGCTCTATACTCTGACTCAAATTAATATCCTGCTTGTATAGTCGAGTCAGCCAAAACGCTGTAAAAAGTCTCCCCCTTCAGCTGGTTATCGCGCTAACTTCTGTCTCCTTAGCATAATATTTCTTCACATTCTGTTGATAATTATTTATCAAATTTTATGTTTTAGGCTAAATTTCTTTTATATTGCACCTTTAATAAGAAGCAACACAATCCGCATTTTTCTCAAAGTTTGTTTCTTATCACAGAGCATAGTTAAATAATTATATTCTACGACATTCGACATTTGCCCTGCAGTTGTCAAAGCAGAGTTACTTGACTGAAGAATTTGCTGCTCATTATCAATGCAAATGCAAAGCAGGTCCCTCTGTAATTTCTGTAAATTGTTTGTACGGTCCATCTTCACTTGCCTCTAACGACATGTGTACCAACGCTATCGTCTTTAGCTGCAAGCGAGTTAACACGTCGACCCCGTGTGGGTGGCGTGCATCTCTTTGTGTTCCCAGCTCAGCCTCGGCCTCTGACTGATCTCAGAGCTGACCGTGAACTCCTATTTCTTTCTGATTTACTCCTCCGGACCCCATCGCCATGTATTCTGGTCTCTGTGCAATCACGAATTGGACTTAAAAACACACATTTGTTCCTTGGATTTAAATATTATAAATGAGTTTCTCTTGGACTTCTGCCACCTAGAGCGAGTCTGTGGATGCTTGCAGCTTCGACTTTGGGCTGAATATGCAAGCATGCCGTGTCTAAAATTCACTTTGTGTTCGCTCTGAAAATACCTTGACAAAAGACTCATTTAATACCATTGAATAGTATCTGCTGTGTTTGACCTATTTTAGATGCACACAAGATTAATAGATAATCAGATGGAGAGAGCAGAAGCCATTGATACGTTGGAGCGCTGTCTGATGTGTTTTTCTGATGCCTTTTGATGCCAGCTCCGAGAAGATACCTGTTTTTTTTTTTTTTTTTCCTTTCCCGCAGATGTTTCTGTATCAAATCAAAGCACATTTCATTATTTCAAATCATGTTGTTTTCTGTGTAGTTTCTGCCTCACGATTCTGCATGAAGTCTGCTTTTTCCAAATCAGATTAGACCACATTCTGTTGATTTCCCTCACGAAAGAGAAGAATCCGAAACTGGGAGCCAAGCAGCTGTAATTAAAAGAACATTTTGAAGCTTTTTGTGCTTTCACATCAGTGACAGTGAGTCGGCACTTCGTCTTTAAACTTTTACGGATGGTAGAAGTGAAAAAGACGTGAAGCACAGACAGATGGAGGGCGAGACTAACTGATGATTAGACGAACCTGAACGCGACATCAGATGAGCGAACATGTGGAGATTATTTGAGCCGTAAATGATTGTTGCATGTGCGCCTGCAGTGGCTGGAAATGTTTCATCTGTCTGCAATCACAAACCCCGCACACTCACACACACCGAGACCCCTGCCACTTCTTTTCCCTCCCGCTTGTTCTTGTCCGCTGCTCTCTCTATTCTGACCACGTTAGACCAGGACCCTGTCACTGACCCTCCAAAGAGAGATTGATTACAGGAAAGAGGAGAATTTTGTTTGCCTTCGCGTTCTCCGTCTCTCAGTTTTCTAGGTTTTCTCCCTCCCTCCGCGCTGTCACTACCTACTCTCTTTCCCTTTTGTTTATCTCACGCTCTCCCCTTTTTTCGCTCCCCTGTCTTTATTTTCTCCTCTGTCAAGTTAAATTTGAAAACACCGAGCTACGAGTTTTACCTCCACAAATACCAGCCTGCTCCCTTTGGGCTGGATATTAAAAGCAAGAGACGGCACAAAGGTCCAAATTAGATTCTTTTGAATTGTTTTATTGTTGATTCAGACCTGCCCATGTTACCTCTCCCTCTCTCAGCTCCTTTGGGCTGCGGGGAAGGGTTGCGGTAAGTGTGTGTGCATATGATTATGTGTGTGTTTAGGGGGCATGGAGGCAACAGCTGGTCATATGAAAATGCACACGGTGGGTGTGAGACTTGGGTGTATTGCGTAATGGTTGGGTGGCTGTCGGTCCACTCTTTGACCATTTGAGAGTCGTCTTCAAATGAATTATTGAATGATTATTTTTCAAAACAGAGGAATAGATTTATTAGTATTAAATACATACAATAAACACGACATGTCCCTCATTCATTCCTAGTTAGTTTCCATTCAGTTCTCTTTGAGCCTCATCTTCATGTGACAACAGATGCCCTGAATTAAAATTCTTTTGGAGGACTTTGGCGTTGAATGAATGTGAAAACCTCGGATAGCTTCAGTGATATTTCTAACCCTCTGAGCCTCCCTAATGCTCATTTAAACCAAATGCAGGCCGGCTGCTTAACACGAAAGTTGCCAAAAGACTCTCCAACTCCACAGATTATCCTCAGTGCTTTTGGATTTTGAGAAAACAAATAATATGATTTCTGCCAAACAAAAGGCAGGTTACTATAGCGCCTTTTATACAACCTGTTAGAGGGGGGGGACTGTTGCACCAGCAGAGAAGGAAGAACAGCACTGAAAAGAGTGCTAGAGCGGGACAGCGGTGTGACGTTATGACATGTTACATTTGCGACGTTTGGGAGCCTTATAAAGCAACTCAAAGGGCAATAGAAACCGACAATGCGGAAGCCTTTTCGAAAACCAACTTATTCTTTGGCTTCATCTGCACTCAGCAACTTTCACAGGAATTAGCAGTGTCCCACCCCTGACGCTGTATCCATATTTAACTCAATAGATCTATGATCACGCCTCTTTTGCTTGAGGAATGAAAATAGTTCGATAAAGTACTCAGCAGACTCATAAACAGCCTTTCATGTGTACAAGTGTGTAGTCTGGTTGCACCATGCGCCATGTGACTGACAACAACAGGAGAGCATGTCAGACGCTATATTGTGGATCGCACCACAGTTATCACAAGACCAGCCGTGCTCCGCCTATTAACTGTTAACTCACACAATAGCTCTGGTAATGTCTGCTTGACTTGCGATCTGATACTGTGGCCTGTGAGCCGCAGCCTCGCCGGCAAGCATACCGACCTCGTCGGCCGCTGAGACACTGCAGCTGCGACAGCCTAAAGGGTTGGCATGAACACCGTGGCAACTATGGCTCACAATCTGCTGTACCGGCTCTGCTCCTGGCCAAGTGTTGTACAACACAAGCACAGCCCATTACCACCAGAGTGAGAAAAATCAGTGCTGACAGAGAGGAAATTGTGAATAAGAGAGGACAGGTCAACTCACTGGTGCACCAGTATTTTTATTCATTTGTGTTTTTCATTGTAATTCTAACCCGTGTGTGTGGATAAAGAGGTTTGTTCAAAATAAAGAGGTAAAAAGTTCTTTATCTGATCTTGAAAAATGATAGAAACACAACAGGTTATTGAAAAAGGATCAACAATTGTCCATATTGACTGATATGAAACTCATGAAATCGTGGTAGACTTTTCAGCAATATCGCCCTGGCCTACCACATTGGGCGAGTATCATGATTCAAGTGAAAAACAGACTGACCTACAGCATCCCCTCTTTCTCTGCACAGACACACCTCTGTTGGTGAGGAGCAGCAGCGACTCGGCTTTGGCCCCCTCCCACCCGACGACAGCCACGCCCCCACCCGATGACCACAGCAACACTTCTTCTGAACCGGTGAGCACACTGTCGAAATTGACAGCCTTTGACATGTGAAGAAGTACGAAAAAGCAACTTAAAAACTGAATGTGTATTGGCTGCTTTTAGGTAAACCAGAAGCTAAATTCTATTCCTGTCTCTGTTATTTGAAGACTCTGATTTCCTCCATAGTTTAATTGCTTTTTCAGAGAGGGGAAGAACAGAGAAATAGGCATGGTGTTCCCGTAAAAATTGGACAAAGCGTTCAATTTTGAACCTCCTACAGTTCAAATTAGTCGTTTTAAATGAAGCAAAATGTTTTAACCAAAGCAAGAGACAATGGAAAGAAAAAATGTCAATGTTAAATTAATATCGGAGAGATAGACCTATTACATTTCCCATTACGTGTGTGGTGTGTGCCTTTCCCTCATAGCAGACAGAGTAACCAAGTGAATATTCCTCTTGTGGTCAAGCTCCGAGCCCCGGGCTGTACTTTGAAAGGGTCGGCTTTTCAAGTGCGCTCCATCTTTTCCAACAGGACCGCCATCAAGGAGGACTTTGTTTGCTGCCTTGTCTTGTCCCCTCTGTGGGTGATTGCATGTGTGTTGTAGTGTGCAAGACAGAGGCTGTTTGAGGTCACACTCATCACCAACATGTGTGTGTGTGTGTGTGTGTGTGTGTGTGTGTGTGTGTGTGTGTGTGTGTGTGTGTTAGGGGAACTCAGGTAAAGAGAGGCAGGGGAGAGAAGGGAGTCTTGTTGTTTTCCCCCGCCGTGCTCAACACAGCAGTGACTAAGCAGAACTCAGGCATCAGCGGGCGTTGAGTAAACACAATGACAAAGCCCATATTTGCTCTCCAAAACACGTCAGGCCTTGTCTCCTTCAAACAGCATGGCCGTGCCACAGTGGACAGGCTCATTATAGATGGTTTAAATAACTTACAGCTGTTCTCCATCTATGCAGACTACATCTCTATGCTGGCTGCTTTAAACCTCAGCAGCCTTATTTAAACCCAGACAGATGCTCTTACGATCACTGGTAGATGTTGGTATCTTATTGTTTTTGTCTGCATGCAATGTTTTAAATGCAAATCTGCTTTTTCATATTGGGATGAAGAAGAGACAATGCATTTGAGGTTTGTTGAAAACTCTTGTGATCTAGTACCACATTGGTTCACATCAAAGATATAGAGGTTGCAAGATTTTTCATAATGTCGGTCATTTGAATATTTAGAAATGATTCTCTATGTTGTTTTGCCATAGAGCCACATTGGTGGTATGGCTCTATGGATGGCAATATCATAAATCTTCACTTTAGATAGAAATATCTCAGTGAATATGGATAAACATAAAAGTTGGTTCTAAGAGGATATCCTGCTGACTTTTATGATCTGATGACATTTCAGTGGTTGACTAATGCGGCTCTTACTGAAAAAATCCCCAAACTATTGGATAGGTAAAGGGCATTCATGATTCTCTCAGGATGGATCATAGCACCATCATCGATTCAAATTTTATATTTGTCTAACCAAATGCTAAAATAACTAATGACATTCCCATCTACCTCAGTTTTACTCTGTGTTCAGTGATAAACAATAAATGCTATCATGCTAAACAAAGAAAGTGAATGTGGTATACATACCAAAACATCAGCATGCATGTTAGCATTGTCATAGTAAGCATGTTGGCATGCTGGCATTAGCATTTAGTGCAGATCATAACTGTGCCTAAATGCAGCCTTACAGAGCTGCTAGCATGGCCGTATTCTTGTTAACTTGAATAAAGTTCCAGCTTTCTAGATTGATGTTTGATCCGGAGCATGAAAGGGTATTGAGTTAACCTGGCATTCAAGAAAGTGTTGGTACCCTGACACAGACAGAAATGATGAGTTTTACATACAGTAAGTCAATATGATGATGTGCACACAGGCATCTTGATTACTGCTAATGTCCTTGTCTGTAGCGCCACGATGGAGCTGAGTTACCTCCTGCAATCAGGCAGGCAGCGTTTACACAGCAGCTGTATGAACTGCCAAAGTGCTTTTGAGCATAACACCAAGAACCTAAACTCTTATTTACATGTACAGTAATCTGCAAATTGAACAATCTGATCAAGACTTGGGATTCAGACTGTATAATCCATGTATGACTGAGGCACCCAGAGGAGAACAAAGACTATTTGTTACCCCCCAGGGTGTGAGTGCGCACTCGTGCGTGTGTGTGTGTGTGTGTGTGTGTGTGTGTGTGTGTGTGTGTGTGTAAAGTCTTGAAGGCCGTCACAGCTGTTGGGCATATTTAGTCCTGGGACTGATGGACTTCCATAGATCAATACGCTATCACTTCATCCTCAGTCATCCACTGTACCGCTCCTCTGCAAACCCCCCCCTTATCTCTACCCACTCACTTACTCATATACATATACACATGCACTTAAACACTTACAAGAACCACACACACACACCCACTTGTGTCCCTTTTTGTCTTGGAGGAGGTATTGAAAGCTAGATAAAGTGTAATTAAGGCTGATACAGTGATAAATATGCGCCCTGCCCCTTTAATTGATTTTACTGCCTGCTCTGGTGAAGGCCAAGGTTGGCCCACTTCTCTTCGTCTTTGATTCACATGTAGTCTCTGCACATACTCCTTTTAGTCTTTCTCTCTTTGTCAGAGGAGTTAATGAAACTGGCAAAAGGCTGAGTAGTGCTAAACACGCAGCCGGCCCTTTAATTGATTTGGACTTCCTGCCATGTACGTAGCTAATAAACGAGACGTTTAATGTTACCCCCTAACAGGCGCTAACTGCTGAATTCTTTTTCTGTCTCTCTTCTTACCTCCACCACCCTCCTTCTCCTAATCCTCGTTATGTTTCTTCAGCCTCTCTTTCTGTCCTGCTCCCTCGCTCTGCCTCCCACATTTTTGGCTGATTTTCAACACCTCAGGGGTGCAGTGATGCAATTCATGTTAACACAGCAGAAAGTCTGACTTTAATATGTTACACTTCGTCCGATGCTCCTTCAGCCATGATGGAAAAAGCTGACACCTAGGCTAAATTCTGCTGTTTTTCGGTGACTGTCTGAAGGTGTCTGGTTCTCATGCTAGCAGCTGGATGCAGTGTGTGTCTGTGTGTCCGTCCCATGAGGATTTTACCTCATTTGCGTGTGTGGGTTTTTCTGAAGGAACATAGGTGACGGGATGTGGCCACAGCAGTCAGTTGATGTGATGGATATGACGAGGGTCAAGGAGCGCTGGCTAGTACACCGAAGCTGTGATCCTGCAGTGTATATACATACAAACACTTTCTTTCTCACACACACACGCTATTTTTCAACCGCCTGACATGTAGCAGATGACTACAGCAGTCAGAGGAAGTGCACAAAAGAAACACACACCTCATTACTCATCTGTCTGACAACAGCCACATACACACTCACACACAAACACCTCATCTCTCGTATGTCTGCACACCACCCTTTCACTCACACACACCTCAGACTACAAACAGCACCAAAGCAAAAAAACGGGGGGATAGCAGTGTGCAGCACAATAAAAGAGCAGGCAACCTGTTGTTCTAAGACAGGTTCTCAGACATGTTTCAAAAATTATTTGAGCATTCATCCTGGGACCATAAAAGAAACAGATTATTATTACTTCTAGAGAGATTTTCATTTTCTACTTTTTCAACAGCTTAAATAGCTCACAATTGTTGAAGTTGAAGCACTGAAATAATTTGTCCAATCACTTGTCAAGTGAAGTAAAGCTGGGAGGTAAAGTGTAAATCCAAAGAGTAAGCATGGAACACTCTTGAAAATGTCAATTAAATGGGAGTGTTAACAGGAGATTAAAGTGTTGGTGGAATTGGAAGTGCTGAAAGAAGCTGGTGTCAGCTCAAGCGTGAGTTGAAGTTGAAGTGTCAACTGATATCTGTCAGAAGGGAGTCCAAGTGTCAGGTGAAGCAGTATCAGCAGCCTCGCTTGTATAGCTGGGTATTGGAATGGTATTAATCCTCACTAAGGCCGATGCAGTGGTGGCCTATCCTCAGTTTGGGTCCTCTTTGATCTCAGCGCAGCCTTCGACACAGTGAACCATGCAGTACTGATTGACCATCTGCGTCACTAGGTTAGGGTCTCTGGAACAGCCCTCAATTGGTTTCAGTCTCACATAACACATAGGGCCTTCTCTGTCGCTGTCAACAAGTCATTCCTGCATATCTCTCGTGTGGAGTCCCTTAAGGCTCAGTCCTCGGTCCCCTCCTGTTTTCAAATGATATGCTTCCACAATGTGAAATAATTCAGAACCACATTATGTCATTTCACTGTTATGCAGACAACATCCAGCTATACCTCCCCATTAAACCCAGTGATCAAGCTGGACCCACTATAATTGCTAAAGTGGTGGATGGCTAATAACTTTTTACGATTAAGTTAAACTGCCCACTCCCTCAATCAACTATCAAATCACATAAGACCCCATTGCACTGGTTCCCCATTCAATATCGAATCCACTGCAAGATTCTTCTGTTTGTATTAAATGCCCCTCATGGCCTCTCCCCGAGCTACATTACAGAACTTCTATTCCCGTACAGTACAGCTTGGCCCCTCAGATCATCAGATAAAGGGCTATTAACTATCTAATCTTTTCACCGAGTCTTTGGAATAGCGGTCCTTTGCAGGTTTTCGCAGCAGAATCTCTTGACTCCACTGAAAAGTGTCTTAAGACTCACTTTTATTCCCTCGCATTCCTCTGCAGTTGATTTGTGACATAATCTGCATCCTACCTTGATTAATAAATGCCTTCGTATGAGTGTGTGGGTTTAACCCAACATTCAACTTTTCAGAGTGCTGTTGTAATGAGTCCTGAAAACTGGAAGTTAGTATTTTTCACTTCTGGCTCCCTTCTGGTTCCCTTGTCTCGAAGTCGGTGTTTTTTTTTTTTTAGATTAGTTTTTGGTCAAATAGTTTAGTTGCAAACTATTCTAACTCTTTACTTTACAACTCATGTAAACGCAGTGTAGTCTGTTGAGGGCCTAACGGTAGCCTTTTATGTCTAAGTTACACTTCAAAAATCACAAAAGTGGTGTTCATCTGTGGTGATTATCCTGTTTCACAAGATTGGTTTTATTCCAATATCCAATAAAAAAGTCCTGTAGGCGTTTTGTTGAGGGAATCAGGGCGATGCAAACTTCTGGGAAGCCTTCAAAAATAAGTCATCCCTATAGCACTCTATGCTCATCTGTAACAACTTATGTAAGACTGGCTGTAACATTACTTACTGCTGAACTAAATGGATGGTGGGATGTAATAATGTGTGTCATGTTTTGATGATGATGGCTATGCATTAGCAACTGGAGGTCAATACAAATTGATAACTCCTGGCTTAAGAGCTAGCATATGAAAGCATTTTAGTTTCTATGAGGTTGAAACAAAAAGGGACCTGGACAAGAGCCACCCTCTACCCAAGTTGTGTTGAACTAAACAAATAATGGATCATTACAGATGTTATGTTCTAAAAGTAGCAAGCTTAAAGTAATAATAGCTTAACTTGGGCTACACAATATTTGCTTGTGGTCGAACAGTAGTGGTTGAATAAGTCAGTGTCGAAGAATGATGTACTGGCAGCTGGAGACTGTAGCTTAGAGCGTGGTTTGGGTGAATGACCAGTGATAGTGGTGACTGTTTGAAAGAAACAATGGCAGCTCCTCAAGAGGTTAGCATAGCTGCTATATGCATCAGATGCATCAGACTGGACAGTATTTCTCATTGAAAGAAGAGCAAAGAAACGCACTGAAGAATTTTCTCTCCTCATCTGCTTCGGTAATAGTTTGATTTACTGAGTGGCTCTGCTGCTGTTGATCTGATTGGTTTAAGTTAGCCTATGATGTGCGGTGAAAGAATGATGCTTTGTCCAATCACTTGTCAAGTGTTTTTTGAAAGTGCCTGTCCTCTTGCAGGCTATTTTCAAAGAGTGTCCTCCCAGATGGTTTTGAGTAACAAACTGGAGCATCTGGTATTCCTAGAAATTAAGAAAAAGAACAATTTCGATATATCAAGCTGCCGTGCTAATTGTTTGATAATTGCGTCGTAGCTCTTCAAATGGTAATTTGTAGTAGTAGCAACACTGCTACTAGTACTTGTAGTACTAGTTACACAGGCAGCCATGTATTGCTGGTAGTGACCTGCATTAAACCATGGACGAGTGTGTTTTGTGTTGGAACAATGATGATTATCACATTTATGTGATCATTTTATGGGCAAGATTTCACCATTACAGACATGAAGGCTGTAATATGACATACTTTGAGTGATGGGGATTGCTGTAATGCTTCTTCTTTGTGTGTTGAGATAGGAGCAGTAAGCAGGGCGAGCTGATTGGCTGAGCACCAGCAGGGTGCCTAAAGAGGAAAGCTGCTGTTTTTATGTCTAGATAAATGGGAGCGCTCTCAATCAGGGATTAGATTCACACTGGGCATTATGTCGTGATCCCTTAATTTTAGAGCATTAAAGAAAAGCAGGTTTGAGTGTGTGTTCATGTCTGCCCTCACATGCCAATTCTTCTATAATCATGGAGTGGACTTGTAGTCAAGCAGACACGTAAGGGTTTATTGTTATTGTAGCATGTGTGAGTAGTACTTCAGCTTCACGGTGCAATTCTTGTAAAACTGGATGTACAACAAGTGCAAATGTGTTTATGATGAGTGTACACGTGTTCACCTGCTCTCCTGCCAGCCTTGCGCTCCCGAAGGCTGTGTGTCAGTACCTTGTCCTGTGTGATGAGGCTGTGTGTATGTGTACTCTGGGATGAGAAGCCTGTGTGTGTGTGTGTGTGTGTGGGGGTGTGTGTGTGTGTGTGTGTGTGTGTGTTGGCTAATGGCGTTGCGGGAAGATGCACAGCAACAATGGAGCCTCCAGCTCGTCTTTCTGCCCCCGCACAAACATGCGCTCTATTGTGGGGTAATCTCACACTGCCCAGATAAGTGGGTCACTATTTGTACAGGCAGCAAATGTGTGTGTATGTGTTCAGAAATAGACTGTTTTTATGTTTGCAGCTCTGCCGAGTCGATATGTGTAGGTAACATTTGCAGGAAATTTATGCATGAGGGTGTGTGCGCGTTATAAAGCATATATTTACCGACAGAGGGTCCGCCGGGGAGTTGGGTGTGGTGGAGGAGGGGGGTTGCTAAGAAGCGGGCTGGTGGGCGGGAGCTTTTTAGCCATTAATGCTGGTGACACAATGAAAGTGACAAGGCAGAAGGACCTAATTGCACCCCTCTTGTCTTTAGCGATTTGGGGCAATTTCTCCCTCCTACTCCTCGAGTGCGTTTGAGTACCTCGCAACAGTTTGACGTCGTCGTTTTGTTCCTCCCTTACCATGCTTCTCGCTCCTTCTTCCTTTTTATTCGTGTCCCCCCAGGGTTGTTGATTTTGACGACTTAAAAATAGAGCCTTGCCTGACACGGGGCAGGGATGGAGGGAGGGGGAGGGAGAGGTAGACGGATAGATTTGTACATAGAGTGAAGGAAGGACAGCGGCGCGTGGTCGGGACTCGGCGTCCGGCGGTTGCTCTCTCTTCGCCGTCCGCAAAGGTGATTGATGGCGGCGTTAGATTGTTTTGCTAATTGGCGGCAGGCCTCCTCGTATTCGCAGAGTGGCCACTGTTTTGTTCTGTGTGTCTGGTAATGTACACACTGTTAATTTGTCACTGCAGCTATTATCATCATGTTGACTGAAAGACTGTTTGTGTGTTGTTGGTTTTTTTTGTTTAACAGGAAATCAGCAATGTGCTGAAAGGAGCTTTGGACCGACTGCGCACAGACGACCCCCCTGCCAGTATGAGCCGAGTTAACTTCAGGTACGAGTGTGTGCAGGTGTGTTTGTGTGTGTTCATGCAGCAGACAGATCATACCGTAGCTGGGTACAGCAGCAGTGTTGGAGACTAGGATTAACACTCCAGTCTTTTGTTTGACACCCTGACACTCTGACCGGATTAAACAGTCTCATGTGTCTGTGTGACGGTCTGCCTGTGCCTGTGCTGGAGCAGAGGTGAGGTTTGAACTGGAGTCGGAGGACAGTCCCTCCACTCCTCTCACTCCTCAGAGCAGACACTATGAGTAGAGTTTATTCTAATTGTTGTGAAAGATTTGCATGATATTCAGGCAGTTTATTAGTACCCAGATTTTATACACAAGATTGAAAATGCTGTACCTTAACAACTGGAGACTAAAACAATAGAATCAAGTGTTTTCCCTGGGATTATGTAAGCCTTAGGTGCACATCTATGGTAGTGGGTCAAGAAAAAAAAAAATGCAGTTTCATCTTTATCAACTGTTTTTTGTAATGATATGCGTGCAAGAAGATGCAAAACACTAACCCTAACCCGCACTTAAGCAGAAAACCCAATTATCAGTTAAATCTGGAAGAGGTCATTTAATTTTTATGCTCTCCACATTAATTTAACATTCATTGGATTAAAGATTTAAGCACCGATGCCATTATGGGCAAAATGGCATGGGTACTGCACCTTAGCTGTTTAATGGTAGGGAAAACTCTTGGAACCCATTACTTAAATAAGTAAAAGGGTTTTGAAATATTCGAAAACAACCCAAAATTCAGTGTAAGGCAGGTGTGTACAGCTATTACTTTGGTGGAGGTGAAGCAAGGTGAGTGATATTAACATGTGAAGTACTTGGGCTGCACTTAAAACATTTGAATATTTATTAATATCTTAATTTGAATCAGACTTGCAGTCCCACTGGGGCAGTGAGTGCTCCAGCTACTGCTTTTGCATGTAGTTTAGTTCGGTCTCACTCTTCTGTAGCAGGGAAGAGGTTGTAAAGAATTCTCTATTGTTATTGTATCTACTGGTCTCTATCATTTGGTTGCAATTGTTATTGATTGGCGTTCAATGTAATGACTATTGACCCAAGAATCAAAGTTACATAGAACAAAATGCTATGTATCTTCACCATGTTGATGGAAGTTAAACCAAAACATTTCCCAGATTAGCCAGTTAAGCCTAAAAAGAAAATGAGCAATGCATCTGAGTTGGGAACTAGTGCTAAACTTTCACAGCTGCAATGAAATGGCTGCAAAAATAGCTGCATAAAATCCATCTATTTAATCAATGCTTTAATAGTCTTTTTTTATCAGTCAACTACTTAATTGACCAACTCAATCACTTCAGAAAGAGAGAGTGTGTGTGTGTGTGTGGTTGTGTGTGTGTGTGTGTGTGTGTGTGTGTCTGTGTCTGTGTCTGTGTACAGGTGTACTGTGCATTGGTGTGCATTGGTGTGCACCTGTCACCATGGCAACCGCATTTTTAATTTGAACTTTTTGGGCACATCCCTCACCGACCTCTGACACGATGGGACTTCTATCTTCGTTTCTCCAGGCTGTCAGTCACACAGTAACTATGGCAACAATTATCCCCTCCATCAGAAGCGCTCACCTGTCTCACACAGAAAGTAAAAGATCATTTCGCGACTTCTTCTGCAGCCGACCGATTCGCAGATTTGAAAAATAACACCGGAGAGAATTGCTGGTGCTCAGGAAAAGACTTGGCTGGAGTGACAGATGGTGAGTTTTCAGCGTTTTACAGTGCAGTGGTGTCTTGACAGCGCTGTGATACAATGGAGGCACGGCTCTCACAGATAGTTTGCCTTGGTAACAGATGGTTGGCGGTTGAGGAAGCCACGGTGAGCGAGCGAGGGCACATTTTCAGCAAGTCCCGGCCGCGAGTTTGTTAGGCACTCAGCCTCCGTTGATGTAGAGGAAGTCAACCAAGAGTGGGAGCTCCATCTGTCTCACTCTTCGTTTGCTCTTTTCATCCGTCCCACTGTCCCTCGCCTCCCTTTCCCTCTCTCTGTCTCCCCCCCAGTGGAATGACTGTGTTTGTGTTTGTGTCAGTGGGATGCTGAAATGGGTGAGCGGAGCTATTCTGCATATTAGCGTGCAGCACTAACAAGCTACGGCTGCCTCTGATGAGCTTGTTTGTGCCGTCGTTTGTTTTTTATATGAATGTAAATGGGCTGAAGCTGTGTGTTTGTTTGTGCCACACACACTGTGTGAATACATATACATCATTCAGGATCAGCTTTGTACCTGCGTGCATGAGGGCATGTATCCTACCCTAGTCTCATTGTTTACCATCACTGAAAGTAAATTTAAAGAGTGTGTGTCTGCGAGAGCGTGTGTGAGCAATTCATGGGCTGCGCACATGTGTAATTTAGATGTAACTGTGTTCTCTAATAGATGTAAATTTGATGCATGTGTGTATCTGTGAATTCAATTTAGAGGAATGTGACTGATGGTGTTTGTGAGCATGCGATAGATGTGGCAATAAGAATGCAAATTGGATGTGTGTTTGTGCGCGTGTGTGGATTTGTGTGTACAGTACGTGTGTGACCCTGGCAGAGGTTAACGAGAGAGGGTTGACAGTGACAGAGGAGTTTGTTATAATGATCCCAGCTAGTCCTTGGGCTTGTGTACGTGTACGAGCCACACAAACCTTGAACTTTCTCTGCCTTTGTTCTAAGACTTGCTGTCTTTTCAGCTTTGTAAACGCTAAGCAAGGAAACTGTTGGGGCGGGGGGGCAGTACCTTCATGTTCCTGGCCTCCACCTGAGACTGCTCCTTGTGGACTATTATTCATCACCTGCACACATGCAGTTCAGAGGCTGAGGGAGAGAGGCAGATGACGATGCCGAGAATGTCTTGGATGAGATCTGAAAATGCAGGAAAAAAGAAGTTATTCTTCTGAGGACACCAAGGACTTTTTTCTCAACTTGTCTCAGGATGAAGAAGCTGGTTGTGATTTAGAGCACTGGAATTCTGCTCAACTACAACAAAGCATTCAGTTTCCATTATTTCCCAGGCAGTTGGCCCAGGGGCTTGTCTTCTGCCACCTGGACTACTATACATCTCTCAGGACCCCCTGTGCTGCCACCAGACCTCTGTATCAAGTCCAGAATACAGCCTGTCTGGTGTTCAGCCTGCCCAAGTTTGCACACCCTGCTTCTCCATTCACTACACTGGCTGCCTGTTGCAGCTCACATCTGGTTTCAGACTGTGATGCTAACTCTCAGGTCAGACCTACCTACGAACCCCTTTGCCTACTCTGATAGCCTGTTATAGCTCATCTTGATCAAAGATAATTGTTTGCAAGGGACACCCTTACAATTTGTCATGACGCTTCTTGTTTCTTTTTAGGTCGAATGGAATTCCCTATTTCTATTATGTTTACCATTTATAATCCACTGCTTTGACCTTTGACCCCTGTGAAGTGAGAATGGGTAAAGAGTAAAAGCCAAGAATCAAAGTCACCTTGAATTAAATGCTATTTATTTGTCATGTTGCCGAAAGTAAGACCAAAAATCAAATATGTTCAAATATGAATGGCACTTCTATCTCTTTTTCTGAATGTTTTGCTTTTTCTCATCAAAGCGATATGTCCGCTGCCTTCAACTGTGCCATCAATAAAGTGTACTACTTCTACATCTTCTTTGGTTCAGAAAAACCGTTTGATTTTTCTTCCAAAACTTAGAGACACCTGTTTGACTTAGCTTATAAGTTTATTCCCGTAGTAAAAAAAAAAATCTGATTGCTCATAGTAAGGACATTATGTTACATTTATTTGGGAGACACTTTTGACCAAGGGGGCCTAACATTTTGCATCAGGTGAAATTAGGGTTTCACTCTGTTGTGTAGACAGAGGCAGCTGGAGATCAACCCACCAACCTCACATTTCCTGGCCAACCTAGAAATAATGAAAAATGCTAAATAGCTCTTTTAAACAATTTTATAAAAGTAGTTGCAGCTTTACTCCCAGACGAGACTTTACAGCTGTACAGAGGAAAATGATGAAGCACACTTGACTGACTTTGTGATGGATAAAAATGATTTGCTGCATTTTAAAATTGCAAAACCCAGTGCCAAAAAAAACAACAAACTGCTAACATGATGCTGAATTCAAAGAAATGTCAGACTTTTCACTCAACTCTTCACCTAAAACTTTTAAATTTAAAACATGGCCTGCAAACGCCAAGACACTATAATACAATACTTGTATAAGTGATCCTTATACGTATTTGAATATACAGGCAGAGATTGTCGTCTCCTGTGATCTTCCTCTACCATGCCTCCATCATGCAGGTCCCCTCTCCTAGCCAACCGCTATCAAAAGCATCCCTCTTCCTCTTCCTCTTTATCTTCAGTAGTATTGTCCTTGTTTATCTGCTGTTAAAAGCCACAGTTCAGGGCTCCACAGAGATTATTAGAGAAGCTCATTCTGTTTCATCTCTATCAGCCTCTATCTGTCTTTCGCTTTTATCTCCTGCCCTCGTCTTTTGTCCAGCGGCTAGATTGGGTGTTTGAGAAGCAGGTAGATAAAGGGTGAAGGAGCCACCTGCGTTACACACACAGGCACACACACACACGCACACACATGCGCGTTTGTCTGATGTTTGGCAGGACTACCTATAAGCTAATTTGTATCCCTGTCTTTGTAGCCTGGAGGAAAATGCAAATAGATTTTCAAGAGCTTGCACATAGTAAAGCTGGTAATGTGTGTGTGTGTGTGTGTGTGTGTGTGTGTGTGTGTGTGACAGTGTGAGTCCAACTGTACTGATTGTGTGCAGTATGTTATATACATCCTCATTTTCACTATCGCTAAGGATGTCTGTATTAATTTGACGGTGTCTATTATCTTGACAGCACCCTGACGAGGACTGTGGACTTTCCAGGTGAATGGGGGCCCCTGGGTATCCATGTGGTCCCCTACTGCTCCTCTCTCAGTGGACGGTAAGCACACACCCACACGTAGATGCAGAGATATTGTGTAAACACACACTGTCCTCCCACCGCATCCACTTGTAATCGATCAGACATTCGTAAGGAAAGGCAGATGGCTGTGTTGACTCATAGAAATGCATATAGAATTCGAGTGCTGGCATGTAATCATATATGTGTTTATCTCCATGAATTGATTTTCACTCTACACCGTGTGTGTGTGTGTGTTGCAAGGACCCTGGGCCTCCACATTAAAGGCATTGAGGAAAGCAGTCGCGCCAAGAGGGAGAATCTCTTCGAGCAGGACGAGTGTATCGTCCAAATCAACGACACACCACTCCAGGACAAGACCTTTGCACAGTGAGTATGATGGGGTGCGGATGAGCTGGAGGTTGTGTGTTTGTATGTGTGTATTAAAAACAAGGAATGTCTGATCAGAAACGAATGGGGTTTGATAGCATTTTACTGCTTGTCAAATCTACATCCTTTTGGAATCCCTCATTAAAGGGCTTGGGCTAGTGTCGTCCAGTTATCTTCCAAAACTTGTGGGTATTAAAGACATTAAGACAGAAGAATGTTGAAGTTGAAAGACTACTTTTACTGCCTTTGCTATTACATTTTAAAATGCTAATAAAAAGGCAAATCGTAGTCAGATGATAGTTGTTGGTTGCCAAGATGGCATTTTGGCAAGACAATGTGCTCTTTATAAAGGCTGTTTATGTGCATGTAAGCAAAGCCCACTCAAACGTGATTGGTCTACTCTGACTACAAATGGACTGCAAATGGGAGCCAGAACAATTCCAATACCAAATTCATGTCCCTTCCAACAGATTATGCATTTGTATATACCTGTCTACAGATATGCCAACCTTCCAGTTATAAGTCCACTTTTCCAACCATGTTCACAACCGGTAAAATCAACCTGAGTATGAATAGAGCAGCGAATGATATGAAGATATGAAACTGTGTTTGTGCTCACTGTTTTCTCCCTACATGATATACATAAATGTTTAACAGGAACATTCTGACTTCCACTTATGATTGTACAGTAGTGTTTTCCTTCTCAGGTTAAAGCTTGTAGAGCACATACCAAACTCGACAAAGGCTAAGTATAATTTCTGAATTTTAGTAAGCTATTTAGACCATCTTGCAATGGGATCATGCTAGTTGTGATGCCCACCAGCATGCCAGGCCAGTGGCATAAAGTGTGGAGGAGCCGCCCCAACCCTAATCCTGCACCCGTCTTTGACCCTGGTCATCTTGGAACTTGGCCTTCATTTTGATGTGAACACCAAAACTGTTACAAAATCAATTGACAGACAGACAGACAGACAGACAGACAGACAGACAGACATGAGGTGTAAACATTACTAATCAATGCTGTTCAGTTGTTAAAAATTAGAAGCCTGCAAAATTTAGAAATTTGCCAACTCATAATGGAGCTGGCTGTGGAAACCAATACTAGAAAATGCCTGTATGTCTTTATGTGTCATGGATATGAATAGGAGCTAAAAAAAAAAAGCCCCAAAAAGCAGAAGAATAACATCCCCCTTGTTTATGTGTGTGTACTCCCACTCAGCCTGCCGTCACTATACAGAGACACCTCACTCGTCAGTCATCTTGCTTCCTTTATCAGCCGAAGACAATTCTCACTAATTCTCTGCCTTTTCTGTCTCACCACCACATCTACTCTTACAGAAAAGTGTTTGTGTTTATTCCTCTCTGTCCGTTCCAAAATATATTCCTCTGTCTGCCACACACACCTACATCGGCCATCCCCTTTCTTTCTGTTTCCTATGCCCTCTCTGTGGTGGAGCTGAATAGGTCCATTTAACTGCATCCCACTGTGTTTTCGGTGTTGTGTGAATGTTTTGCTGATAGTAGTCTATTAAATCTGCAATAGAAGCCTGCTGTAAGGTCCCCCCCATCTGACAGGGACCAGAGTGTCCCAAACCAGCTGGAAGAGTCACTCCGTGCTTGATCCAAATTGAAATACAGCTCCATTAACAACGTGCAAGCAGCATTCACCCCTCCTCATTTTATGCTTTCCAACAGTCTGTGTCCTCCTTCTGTGTTCTGCTTGACTTTCTTGGTCTTTTTCGCTGTTCAACAGCTTTGTAGCGTTCCAAAATGGCAAAATGGCTCAGAGGTTAGAGTGATGCAGATGTCATTTCCACTTAAAGGTCCCATATCATCTGTTTTTTTTCCCAGTTCCTACTTTAATTTTGTGTGTCACTAGAATATGTTTACATGCTTTATTGTTTAAAATACACACAATGTTTCTCACACTTTCCAATGTTGCAGCACCTCTTGTCACCCTCAATCTGAATGTGTTTTACTGCCCCCCTCCTGAAAAGCCCAGTCTCCTTGGTGAAGTCCCACATGCCTGAGCAGGCACCCCATCACCTTGTCTCCTAATCAGCCCTGCCTGCATTGTGATATTTTCACAGTATTTGTATAGCACCTGGAAAAAAGACAGCAAATCTCACTTTCTGCAATCAGATATTTAAAAGGCATAAATGTAATGTTGCAAAATTTGCGACTTGATTTTCCTTTTCTTTCTCTAGGTCACAGGAAGTGTTCCGCAAGGCCATGGCCAACCCTTCTGTGCGTCTGGAGGTCCTTCCTATGGCTAACAAGCCACGCTACGAGAAGAGCGTGATAGGCCAGCTTTTTACTGGCGACGGCAAAGAATCCCCTGTAAAAGGAAAGAGTCCGATGGTGGTGCGGACTAAAATCGACCTCCAACCAGAACCTAAACAAGACACCAAACTAAACATCAAGCGACCAGACACACGTGCCAAGACCCCAGAGACATCTGTAGCCAACACGCCTCCACCAGCGGAGCTCCAGCCTGGGCATGGTTCCCTGGAGAGAGTCTCTCCTGCACCGGCAGCTGGGGCAGTGAGATCCTCCCCGACACTGAGGACCGGCAGCCAGAGCCCCCTGGCCAACAAGAGCCCTGCACTGCCCGGCCTGGCCAACCTTACCAGCAAGAAGGGCGGCAAGAGGATAAAAATTGACCTGAAGAAAGGTAACTGCAGCCGAATACCCCTGTCAGTTTCTGTATCATTGATTCCTGATCTTGGTTAAAAAAAAGTTAAAGGGGACGAATCGAGAAGGGTTGACTCATTTTGGATGCTTTTTTATCATGTGTCTCAATTTATCTCCTGTCACCTGTGAATTAAATGGTGACAGATAACAAGAAATTATACACTTGGAGTCTCAAAAGTTTCAACTGAACAACAGTGTGTGTTGGAAGAGTAACATTTTGTGCTATAGGTGCTCTTTCATCATCGTTTCTTGTCCTCCTCTCGCTCGCTACAGCAGTGTTATCAAGATAATCCATGCGGTCCCTTTGAGCACATCCATGCTTATTTATAGCCTTTCGCTCCAGGTTTGTTTTTCTGATGTAATAACAGGTGAGGCTGTTGAACAGCTGATTTGGAAGTCCTAGATGTTAAATCCCCCCCCCCCCAGTTATTGATTCTTTTTTGCTTCAACTTCAGGCAAAGAAACATTCCCATATAGACGCTTTAGACTACTGAAAGCATTTTTATAGAAAGTAACTTTCCCCTGTGAAGATATTTTTCTTTTCTTATCTTGCGGGGATAACCTTACATACCGTCTGGATGTTTTGCTTGTAGATTTTACCCCAGACTGATTCAGTCTGGCTTCCCAGCAGCCTTATCTCTTATCCCTCTAAAAACACATCAGTGCCGGAGCGCTGATGTGTTGATAGCACTGAAATAGGTTTGTAGGACTGTGAATGGGCTCTGTTCTAGCAACCTGTAGTGTTACAGGGCATTGAAAGGATAGCTGTAATTGGGCTACATGCGCACAACCCCACACACACAAACACCTTGCAAAAGGTACCCAGAGAAAGGCAAGAAGATACCTAGATAAAAGGAGAGAAGAAATTGGGCTCCACACTCTCCAGCTCCAGCTCAAAGCCCCATTCACCACTGTTTTATGAGTTTCTCTCTTTTGCGCACACCTTTTCATCCCTCCCATTTTCCCCACCTTTTTCCCTCCTTCCTTCTTTTGTATGCTTTTTTTTTCTCCCCCCCTGTCTCCCTCTATCCCTTTCACTTGATGCAAGATCAGAGCAGAGGATATTATGGGGTCTCTAACACCCTCTCCCTTGGCAACAGGCTCTTTCTCTCCGTGATTGACAGGCGCTGAGGTTTAGGTGCGCTAATGTAGGGCAGGCAGAGGCTTAGCTTGGAGACCAGATAGCATCGCTCACCGCCTTTAGTATGCCACGCCGGCTTTGCTCTCCCTGCGCACACACACACACACACACACACACACACACACAGAGAGAGAGAGAGAGACAGACACCGAGCATGGCATATTTCACTCATGGCTTGGGGCTTGTGAGGCCGTGAAAAAGGGAGAGGGTGGAGGCTCTGGGGGGTTGATGGCTCATGCATGTATGTGTGTGTGTGTGTGTGTATGTGTGTGTGTGTGTGTGTGTGTGTGTGTGTGTGTGTGTGTGTGTGGCCTCAGAAACACACACACGCGCACACATACACACTTGTAAATGTATACACACAGATAAACGTAGGCTCACACCCACAAGGAAAATCTTTGTGGAAATCACGTTGCATCCCCAGGGAGGGAAGCTAGAGACAGGAATAATATGTCTCAGGTTCTTCTCCCTCTCTCCGTCTCTCTCTCTCTCTCTCTCTCTCGTCCGCCCCCACCTTCCTCCCATCTTCTCCCTCTACCTCCCTTCATCAGCCACCGTTCGGCCTGCTCACACGTGAAATTAAAGGCAGAGTCTGTCTAATCCGGCAAGGAGAGAAGCCTTCTCCCGGCGGCTCAGAGGCTGTGCCAGGCAACAAACCCCGAGAGGAAAACAGGCACTTAAACATCAGTTAATGTGGAGGAAGATGCTAAAACCGCAGACCAGGTTCAGCAGGGCAGGAGAGGAGGAGGAGGGAGGAGGAGAGAGGGAAAACTTTATGGCGAGTGAAGGAGAAATAAAAGAAAAAAGTGACACAATGGAGAGATGAGAGGGGAAATTGAATTGAAAACTAAATTAGAAACATAAAGTTCGACGGGATTGATGTCCCTAATGCACACCGTGACGCAGGCTGCTTTGTCCCCCCAGGCACAGAGGGCCTGGGCTTCACTGTGGTGACCAGGGACTCCTCGGTCCACGGGCCAGGGCCAATCCTGGTAAAGAATATCCTGCAGCGTGGCGCAGCAGTCAAAGATGGCCGCCTGCAGCCTGGAGACCGCATACTGGAGGTATGGCAGACCTCAGCCCTGTTGGGTTTTCCACCCTGTAGGGGATCAGCAGCCTCTCTTAGCAATAACATCATCATTAGCAGCTGGAAATTGAGCACTGTGGTACTCCTGCTGGTTGGACTGAGTGGTTGCACTTTAGAAATGAAAGTTGTAGAGGAGGCAGAAATCTCAACGATAAAATCTGAAAACAGACAAATAAAATGAAAAGGTTACTCTTCATGTCAGCCATCATTAATAAAGTTAAGTTAGTAGTTATTTCATTATAAACAACAATAGATCTTCACAGTAGTTGTTAACCATTTCAACATCAGTTGCAACTTTACAATAAACAGTTGCTTGATAAAAGGTTTATAAAGCATTTCATTGTTAACAATTAAATGACTATTAGCTAAAGTTTAAACTATAAATGTTGTGTTCATTAATGATGGTTATTACAAATTGTTAAAAATCAATCAATCAGTAATAGTATGTTTGGAAAATATGTTTTTCTTTCTCCAGTCAGAGAGGAATGTGCCTTAAAACACAGTACCATCTATGCTTTGTAATCTACCCCGATGTGTGTGTCTTCTGTTTCATTATGTGTGTGTGTGTAGGTGAACGGAGTAGACATGACGGGCCGTAGCCAGGAGGAACTCGTGGCCATGCTGCGCAGCACCAGGCAGGGAGAGAGTGTGTCTGTGGTGGTGGCACGGCAGGAGGACATCTTCCTGCCTCGGGAACTGGTAAGAGAGTGTGAACACACGCAACAAAAACCTGCAGCATCCATGTCCTCACACAGCTCTGCTAAACCTCCACACGGTGTCCCGTCTCTCTTCTTCTTTGGTCTGTCAGTCATTTCTGCCGCTTTTGGTCATCATTTGTGTTTTTTTTCGTGGCGGTCTTCACTCCTTTTCTGTCCCCTCTTCTTCATCCCGCTCTCTTGTTTTTTCATACATTTCCTCCACATTGTGTAAGTTTTTCCTTTTTTCGCTCCCAGAGGAGCAAACCTCCTCACGTTGATGCCCTTGTGCCTATAAACACCACACACACGAAACACACCCAGGGCACGCTCCGGCCTTCCTGTCCCACTCTGGTTTGTTGACACAGCGATGCTACAGGAAGTCGCACACAAGCCACAGCGGCCCCGCAGGAAGCGTGCGATCGTGTCCGCGCATGTCGAACCCGCCGTGGGTGTTAAGTGACCGTTTACCTGCAGCGGCCGATGGGGGTCGGAGGTCAGCGGTCGGAGGCTGTGAAGCTGACACGGTTTGACTGCGCCTCACTGGGGGACATTTTTTCAATAAACACACGCTCTTAAACACATATACACGCAGCCAGGTGGCCCCATGAAAGTCACCCGCTCTCTGTAAACGATGTTTTTTACCCGTGAGCTTCTATTCTCTCCCCTCTGTCCTCTGTGGTTATTCTGATTATTCCTTTTCTGCTACTTCAAAGAGCTCTCGAGAAAGACACGCAGGGCTTTGTAGTGACTGATGCATATTCACACCTAGAGTGTCTGCGCACACACTTTATGCACACAAACTCCTAAACACCTAGTCCTTGATAAAAAAAAAAAAAAAAAGAAACTTGCATGCCGCTGCTCGGTCTCACGCACGCACACACACACACGTGTGCCGGCAAGCACATCGCGCAATCTTTAAACAGCCAAGTTACTGCTTCCGAAAATAGTTTGCCCTCATTAATGGCCCAGCAGTCTTGGCATAACAAGTGCACTTTGAAGAGCCTCTACAGTCTTCATCTAACACTTGCTTGTATTTGTGCATTAGAGACTTAAAGAGGGGGGGGTGGTGAGGACGGGGGGAGTGGTGAGGCAGAGTGAGAGAGAGCCTTCACTCCTGTCTCTATCGAGGCTGTTGAAGTTGTTGGTGCCCCGTGAGATCTGGCCCTTATCTCCAGCACAGTCCTCCACCTCAAAGTCGGTTTGATGTCCCCTAAGCGCACCCCGCGTACTCACACACACACACACACACACACACACACGCACACATGCTGGCATATTTACAGACACATGCGCGCACGACACGCTGACACTCTAGAGGGTCTGCGTCATTGAATTTAGATGTGTTGACCCTCAAAAAGCGAAAGATTACATAAATACACAGAAACTACCACAGAGAGAAAGTCCATCATTAAAAGTAGCCAAATGAGGATATGTAAACACACACACAAAACTAAATGAAAAAACCTTAGCAGGGCAGATACGGCAGCACGACTGCTTCAAACACATCCCCACCTTTTTCCCAAAAAATCTACACCCTACTGCAAAACACACCGAGAAATCATTTTCTCTTTCTTCGCCTTCCCATTTTCTCCTCCCTTGCCTGTTTTAATTGCCCGACTCTTTCTCCCGCTGCTCTCAAGTGGTAAATTGTGGTGGAAATTTATGTGGAGCGCTAGCAAGGAGCGGCTCGCAACGATTTGGTAGCACAAAAGATGTAATGATGATGGAGACGCATTAAGTCGACGCGGCCATCTGCCTCCGCCGGGCGTATGAAAATGTTTGTGCGGAGGTGTCTGTCTGCTTGTCTGTGTGTGTGGGCGCCCATGAATATTTATTCATGTTTTTAGAGGCTGTAATATCCTGTAAAAAAGAAGTTTTATGCTTCATATTTGTTAAAAATAACTATCATATGCAAATCAGCAGTTAATTAGTGAAGTTTTACATTCTGTAGCTGCTGAGATTAATTGGCTGAATTACAATTCAATCTGTCCATAACCTATAATGACTGTACAAAATCAGCTTTTTGCATATATGAAGGTTTAATTAAATGTTCTACGGGAACATTGTGTCCAGCTGAAGACATTCACATGATACTAGATGATTGAGTTTACACATCAGATTAGATATCTGGGACCAGTTCTGACACATTTTGATGATATGAAGTGAAGTAGTGGTTGTTTACTTGTTGGAATTCACCTCATTCCTGAGTGTGCCTGCAGGTGGTGCAGTAGTAAAGACCCCTTGCCTCTGCTCCATGGTTTAATCCTGAAAAAACCTTCCCGTGTCTCACCCGTCCAGCTTTTCTCTAAATTCTGATTAGTTTAACCAGCTACAAAATGTATGTTTAAATGCACTAGTTTCACTCTTATCATTTGCAACCTGCAAACTCATACACAGATTAGGGAATACCAGAAACCAGGATTACAATGCTCTGTTGAATCAACCACATTTGTTGGGTGTGGACATGACAAAGACCTCGGGGAAAGTGTCAGTCCCAGCAGTATTGAAGGCTGAATGAAAGATGATGACTCGCAGCACTGCATCCTTAAATCCAAAATAATTGAATGCGACATCTGACCACACTAAGACAAATACGTCCATCTGTAAAATTCAAAAATGTGTGTGTGCTCTCTACTGACCCTGTTCTCTCACACAGCTGTTACTCCAGCAAGCAAGAAAAAAGAAAAGAACCTCTGAAGGCTACAGCATCTTACATCACTCAATATATGCCTTATCCGAATCATAGCAGTTGAAAGGGGGTAAATCTTTGTAAAGGAACTTCAAACATAAAACTCAACTTGAAAACAAATTCTGATCTGAACACTCAGCAGTTCCTAATTAAGAGCTATTTGATGCCACTAGTCATCTCATTATGTAAGTTTGGAGGTCGTTTAACTACTTTACATAGTTTATCTGCAGAGTAGCTTGCCAATTTCATCTTGTGGGATCAATAACGTTTTGTCTTGATATTTGATATTGCATGATAATATATTTTTTTTTAGTTTTGTATTACTAAACCAAATCTGGAAAGGTAACTATTAACTTAAATTGTCAGTTAAATGTAATGTAGTGAAAAGTTAAACATTTGCCTCTGAATGTTAGTTGAGTAGAAATATAAAAAGCAGAACATTTACCTACTAAAGTAAAAGTACATATTTAAAAGTTACCCCTGATATTCGCCATGAACTGGACAGCTGACATTCTGACCTGCTGAGGATTGTAAAAAGTTAGAAAGTGATTCATCCTGAGGGGGCCACATGAATGTCTGCACCCAAGCTTCACAGCCATCCATCCAAAATTGATCTGACTATTTCGGTCTGCACCGAAGCGGGGGAACGGCTGGCGAGCCAACGCTGCCATCCCCAGAGTTCTGTAGCTAGCTTGGCTATAAATAGGTGATGGAGGAGGGAATCTACATGTGCCGAGTGATACCAGTAGAGATGCACTCGGTTACGCGCAGTAACGCTTGACTGAAGGATGTGGGGAGATTAGAGGGCAGCTCAGATGAACAACAGCAAGGGTTTACTGTAAGGAGCTGGTCAGGAGTCAGTGTTTGACTCCGACTGCAGCGGACCCTTGCTGATACAGCAGTTTGAAACCATGTCATCTGGTTAAAAGGCTGGTTTCTGTTCCCGCTGCACCGTCACTCTGCCAATCTACGAGATTTATATTCCCCGCCTCAGCCCTCATAAAGTCGTTTTTTATCTCCCTTGTACAAGTAAAGTAGACTTTTAGAGGAACTAGCTGAACTGCTGATTGATTAGTTTCAATAGAGGGGGTATTGATGTTTCATGAGCAGCGTGTAGTTCTGTGAAAGCACTCGGCAGCGCTGTGAGGCATACTGGTCCCTTTCAGTCAGAAGAATAACAATAAAGCCCGCGAATTAGCCTCATTATTAGGATACAAAAGGAAGACGATTTTCTACCCCATCTCCTGTACTCTCACACACTCTCGAAGTAATTAAAAAGTGATAACTTCTAATCACAGTTTCATTCCTGTCAGCATTTCTGCCTCTCCGACGCTCGGCGCTCTTATTATTTCACGGGGCCTCGTTTTGTTTCAGGGCGGAGATTAGAGAGACGCTTTTTTTGATGTGGAGGGTTTTTTTTTTCTTTTCGTTTTGTGGGTTTGGGCGGGAGTGTGATGTGTGTGTTTGTTGTGTGTGTGTGTTAGGAGCAGAGTTATGAGTTTGCCAAGGACAGGATGGAGGGGTCACTCTGCACATGGTTGACCCTCAGGTGCCAGCAAAGCCTAGGCCAGTTGACAGGAAAAGGGGGTCGTCAGGCAGAAAGGGACTTTGCTGTCTTGCAGATTTTCAGCCCTGTCCTCTTTTTATTTGTTTCGCCAACCTCTCTACCTTTTTTCTCCCGTCCTGTCACTCTGTCTTAGAGCTGAAGCTCCTCTTTCACTCCATTCCTTTTCATTATCCTCCCCCCCTCTCCAACCCCACAGAATTATCCCTCAATCAGTCATTTTACTTTCCTTTCTCTTTCGTTGTGAGGTAAAGGTGTAAAGCGGCGAAGAGGCAGACATTAAGGCGATTAATTGGCAGCTCCATCGTCGGCGCCGAGCGCGGCGAGATCTCATCTTAATTGAATGTCGCTCTCACCGCTAATCCCACCGCTTTGAAACCCCCCATTTAGAAATCCTCAGCGACAAAAGGCTCTGTGTGTAATCGCTGTGTATCAGCCCCTCCTCGCCACCCACCCTGGGGTAAGAAAAGGCTCCTTTTTGTCTCCTCATTTGGGTGTTGAAGAGGGTGGTCTCTCTCCTGGCTAAAAGCTTGTTAAAGAGCCATTGCTGAGGGCTACCGATTGAGTGAGTGGGGGGGGTTGCAGAGCTTAGCCAAGGGGTCTCAGCCACCCTGGGGACACAATTCACCCCCAAGCAAAGGGCATTAGAGGGGATATTGGAGTGTGTGTGCCTTGTGCTGGGACCACCACTGAGATTCAGTTGGTTGTGTAAATAGATTTAAATCAGCAGCGAGATACTGTAGTTAAACACGTCCCGTTTGTGCAAACTTCACATTTTCATAACTTTCTGATATCTGTGATTTCTTCCCTTCAGAGCCTGCTGCGCTCTGATATTTGTCCACCTTCACCTCATGTGTTATTGCAGCGAGATCACAGAGGTATTTAAAACCTCCCAGGTTGCCATGTGAGTCTTCTCAAGTGTCTCTCGAGCAGGAAGTGGCGGATTGCCTTTGTAATTCCTCTGGTTTTGAGTAACAGCACTCTGAAATGCCTTGTTGATAAAAATAAGCCTTGACTGAAAGTCTTGTGTAATACTGAAATAGAAAATAGAATCCATGACTTTTGAAGGCAGCATTTTTGCTTGTTTAATCTTGTTACCATCATATCAAGGAAGTGAAAACGAGCCTGAAAGGAGATTATGAGTCGAGCCAATATAAGGTTATCATAGATGTATAGATGTTGTGTATTATTATTATTATTATATTATTATTTTTGACCCCATTCAGAAATGTCTTTTGTTTATTCACTTGGATCTTTGACACTTGAAGGCTGTTTTCACATTCAACTGTTGAAGCGGAGCAGATTCTCTTAGCTCCACTTACATCTCCAATATAAAACCGTCACGTTCTGCTGGGTAGCATATCTGTAATACAATGATATTGAGATACGAGACCATATATTGTCTTAAAAAAAACAATACCCCCAGTAAAAACACAGGTACCAAACAGCAATTACATTTGGATATCATTTAATATTCATATCACAGTGTTGTCTTTTCCTTATTTCAAATACTGCATTAAAGTCAAGTTATGTCATTTTCCGGACTTAGTAGCATATATTTGATAAAAAGATATAGATTTTTGATTTTGTCGTCCAGTCCTTCAGTGTATTAAGTATTAAGAGATACAGTAGAGAATCATATGCCACATAGGTCCCTTGCTGGACCGGAACCAGGTTCATTGCCGTTCATGGTCAGTAACTCCACTCCTAGGCCACCAGTGTGCCACATAGCTGTTTAATATGTTCATCAACGCATTTCTTTATATGCAGATTTCTTTCAAATTTGTTCAAATGCTTAAAACAGTATATTGTATATATTGTATATACTGTATATATTGACCTAACAAGCTACTGCTATTGACCATGTGAATTATGACTTCTGTACTGCAAAGGTGACAAAGTAGCATGAGGTTGTTGAAGGGTAGGACGAAGTGAACAACTTAGACACCAGACGGTTTGGCGTTACCTACCAGCAGCAAATGTTTTTTTTTTGTCTGGAATTAACCAAAAAGTTGGGGTTTTTTAAAGCATGACGACTCAGATTTTGTCCATAAATCTTGTTAAACCTTAATCATAGTCGCGAATGATCCCAAACAAACATTTGAGCGCTTTATTTAAAGGTTGTGTGTGTGTTTTGTGCAGCCACAGAGATCCCTGCAACTAGTTTCTGTTGTGCTCCAATTAGCAGGCGCTGAGCTGTCATCTATTTTAGATTCAAAGTGAAAGCAGCGAGTAAAGGCACTGTGTTGGATCAGAGTTTCACAGCACCTCTTCTTCTTAGCTCTGACACAGACGACCTTACAGCTTCAGCTCCTTTACCTTTACTGGGTTGAGAGCACTGACGTGCACGCCCCTCCTGGCCCGCAGGCTTTAGCGGGCTGTTGCTTTAATTAAGCACCTAGACGAGTAGTGCTGACAGGGGGAGACACAATGCGGGGACCGGAGCATCACAGCGAAGGTTGAGAGTGAGCTCCCGCGGTCATGAATTTTACAAAATTGTACTGGGGGACACATTTGACTCCTACACCCTTCAACATTGTGCCGTGATGAGAGAGGAAACGTGAACATGGATTCTGATTCGGCGGGCGGGCGAAGAGCCTGATGTAAGGCTCAGCAATCCTGGTGTGGGGACTCAGATCTTTAAAGCAGTGACAGTTCTGTATGGCTGGTATAATGTATATGAGCACATTCCTACAGAATTCACTTTGACATTTCCTCACTATGACTCAGGATGGAGTTTCCTGTGGCTGTTGTCTGTATTATATCTCCAGAACCGACTGAATCTCTGATGCACTTTGAACGCAAGAAGAGTGGAAAAAAAGCTATGAGTGAACACAGACGCACACCTCCTCTTAACCTTCCATCCCTCCCCTCTAAAGAAAAATAAGGCTGTGGAGTGTGTGGTGGTGTTGTGGCACCTCCCCTCCGCAAGGCCCTCTTTTCCCTGGGTGACTGAACCTGGCATTCCCTCCCTCCCTCTTTCTTGCTCTCCATTTTGCCATCCTCTAATGACAGACATTTTCCTTTTTCTCTTTTGTTGCCTTTTGTCTCCCCCTCTCTCCTCCATCTTATTTTCGCCGCCCCCG